>CAHIKZ030002838.1:0-181535 GCA_903632075.3 Acanthosepion pharaonis
TCCTCTTATTGGCCCTTTTTTTCCCCGTGATGGGGCGTCTGGGCATCACCTCTTTTTTCGAGGTACGGGTTGGGAAGTTCCCCTTTTTTTCCGACGGGGTTTGGGGACCCAATTTTGTTTTCCTCGACAACAGTTGTAAAAAGGGGTTTGGGATTCCACATGGAAAGGTGTCCTTCAGTTTTTGGGGGGAAATCCATGGCCCAATGAGGTTTTCCCCAACCCTTTCTGTCCCGCAGGTTGATAACTTTTCCTTCTTTTATTTTGGGCCTTCCTCCCAAAAAACCCCCCGCTTAAAAAGCCAAAAAAGTTCCAAACCACCCACCAAAATCCCCTAAACCCCTCAACTTTTGTCTCCAACACCCGTGGCATTAAAACAAATTCTGATTGGGAATCTTTCCCCCCAAAACCCCCAGATATATGGATCTCAAAGACCCCTCCCCATCCCCTCCTCACTTCATCCCAGGCTCCTTTCCCTTCTAACCCCCTCCGGCCTTTTTCGAAGACCCCCCCCGGGGGGATTTCTTCAACTAGTTGTGTTTCCTTTATCTCTTCAAAATGGAAAGCTCCCCTTTTTTCCTTTATTTCCCTCCTCTAAAATGGGGATACTGAAAATTTCTGACACATGACCTCTTCCCCCCTTGTCACATATTTTGTTTCTGTCATACCTTGGGGCAAGAATTTAAACTGACCAGAACTTAAATGCTAAATTTTTTGTCCCCAATCCCCCCATGAATTAATTCCCCCTCCTCATTTAAGGAAGGTGCTTTTTTTAAATCTTTTTTTACCCCCACCCCTGAGTCCTGTAGCCCAAATTGCCTTCTTGGTCTCGGGATCATGCTTTTTTAAAAAATTCCCAAAAAAGAACCTCCTCCCAAGAACTTTGTTCTTTCAACGGTGCGGATTCGGGTTTTCCCGTGATACCCCCGGGATGTTTTTTTATTTCCAGAATGTGCTGAGGTTCTTGGAACCCCTTTTCCCCCTCAAAAAATTAGGTCACCCAAACAATTGCAAACCCTCTATACCTCCTTTGTTCAACCAGTTCGAAGTCCTGACCTCCTTAGCCGACAAGGCTGAATGCTTTGCTTGAAATTTTCATTCAACTCGACGCTCGACTCTTCCGTGTACCCATACCCGACTTCCCTCTTAGAACTGAGGCCATATTGAGTGGGTTAAACATAACCCCATCTTTGGTACTGGGCGTTATCTCCAATTTAGACCCCAACAAGGCTAGTGGTGGAGATGGGATACCAGCCATTGTCTTGAAGAAATGCGCGCCTGAACTGGCGCCCGCCCTTTCTAAACTATACAACTACTGCCTCAAGGAATCTTGTTTTCCTGACTGCTGGAAGTCCTCTTCGATTGTTCCTGTCTTCAAGAACTCTGGCGACCCCTCTGACCCTTCCAACTACCGTCCTATCAGTCTCCTTCCCTCTTCGGCAAAGTCTTCGAAGCCCTAATCAATACCGGGTGGTTAACCACCTCACATCCCATAATCTGCTCTCAGACAAGCAATATGGTTCCGCTTTGCCCGATCTACAGCTGATGTGCTTACAGCCATCACTGAAACAGTCCACCGAGCTCTTCAAAAGTTGGGGAAGCCGAGCCGTGGACTAGACATCTCCAAAGCATTTGATAGGGTTTGGCATCTCCTTCTTTGCAAGCTCCAGGGTTATGGCATTACAGGTCGATTATTTAACCTAATACAATCATTCCTGTCAAACCGTGAATTGAAGGTCGTTCTCAACGGATTCTCCTCCAGTTCCTATCCCACGAACGCAGGTGTTCCTCAAGGCTCCATCCTAGGCCCCCCTCTATTCCTTATCTACATAAATGACCTTCCTGACGCCATAAATTCCCCAAGTTGGCATCTACGCGGATGACACCACAATTTATTCCTGCCTCAAAAACAAATCTAGTCTCGCTGACAAAACTCACCTGGCCGTGCGTCTCGAAAAGGACCTCCAATCGGTTGTGAACTGGGGCAGGAATTGGCTGGTCAACTTTAATGCTTCAAACAAAACTGCTCTCTATTAATCACCACAGAGATCCTTCCCTTCCCTCCATTAGAATGTCTGACGCTCAACTTCTCGAGAGCAACTCTCTGCGGCTTCTCGGTCTCACGTTGACTGCTGACCTGAGATGGAACAAATACATTGAGTCAATTGCCTCGTCCACTGCAAGGAAAGTTGGCTCCCTGAGCCGCGCCAGGAAATTTTTCTCCCCGGAATCGATCCTCCAGATCTACAAATCCAACAATTTGCCCTTGCATGGAGTATTGCTGCCATATATGGTCTGGAGCCCCTTCTGTTTGCCTCAGGGTTCTTGATAGGCTCCAGAGGCGGATATGCAATATAATTGGCCCTGTTCTGGCATCTCGTCTACAGTCACTTTCTCACAGACGCGCCGTCGCCTCTCTCTGTCTGTTTTACAAATACTTTCATGGAAATTGCTCCGAGGAGCTGCATTCGCTGGTTCCCAGACTTCATGAGTTCCAGCGCCCTACGAGGCTGGCATCCCGCTCTCACCCTTTCACTGTCGAAACTCTTAAATGTAGCCGTCTCTTCTACTCCAATAGCTTCATGTCTCGCACCTCTCGCCTGTGGAACTCCCTTCCCTATTCCAGTTTCCCTGAGAGCTATAATCTCCAGCTATTCAAATGTAATGTCAATCGACATCTCCAGTTGCCTTGATCTATCCATCCTTCTCCTCATCCTTTCTTCTATCACTCCTATCTGATCTTGCTCCAAATTTTCTGTAACCCCTTGCGTCCTAGTGGCTTCCCGCCTTGCTTGGGGTGAAATGCTTAAAAAAAAAAAAAAAAAAAATAAAAAAATTTTGATTTTGTTAACATGAAAAAAAATTCTTTTGAATTTTGAAAAATGAAATAAATTATTGTAAACAAACATATTAAAAGTTAATAATTAAACGGTCAAATAATATTCACATCATTTAAATTTATAAATATGTTAAATAAATATTGAATTTTTATTTAGAATTTAAGGATATATATAAAAATTTTTGAAATATTTGTTTTTTTTAAAAATAAATAAAATAAAAAATATATATTAATAAAAATTATGTTTAAATTATTTATATTTTTTCCTAAAAATCATATTTAATGAACGATATTAACAATAAAGTTTTCCACATTAATAAAATCATTTTTTGAAATTTATTTAATATAAATCCATTTTAATTTATATATATAATATTTAATATGAAAATAAAAAACATAATTCATAGTTATAATTTATTTAATTGAAAATGATCAAATATATATTGATTAACCATTTAATTTGAAATTTTTATATATTCAAAATTTTACAAAGGAACAGAAATGTCTAAATATAGAATTTTAAAAATTTGCATTAAAATTTTATTATGAAATCAAAATTTTTTTATTGATTATTTATATTTTTTTTAAAGAAAATTTATTTTGAAAGTTAAAAAAAATTTTTAAATAAATTATTGTATTTGAATTATAGAATATCATTAGGCTTTGACATTTAAAATTTATTTTTTTTAATATTTTTTTTCAAAAAAATCAAATCTTTATTTTGAAATTTTTAATTTATTGATTTAAATAAAATGTTAGACATTCTTTAAAAATATAAACGAACTATTTTTTTTTTTTTGAAAAATGATATTTTCAAAATGGTTTATGAATTAAAAATCAATGAATTTAAAAATCAATTTGATTTAAAATTTTTTAATTTAAATTTTTAAAATACACTAATAATTATTAAAAAAAATTAGTTGATAATTCAAAAAATAAAAAAATGAATATCCATAAAAAAAAATTGTTTAATTTATTTATTTTTTATAAAAAAATATATTATTAATTTTCCGAATTTATTTATTCAATATAAAAAAATTTAACCATTTTTTTATCAATATATAAATAAAAAATTAAAATTTTCAAAAAACAATTTTTTTGTTATGAATTTAATTTAATTTTAAAAAATATCAAATATGGATTCATTTGAGGACTAATTTGAATCATGTATTGATATGGAAAATAAATGTTTAATTTTTGGCAAAATTAACCCAGACATAAATTTAAAATTTTTTAATAATTCAAAAAAATTAAAAAAATAAAAAATGTTAATTTTTAATGATTAGATGCAAAAAATGTTTGGTTCATTTTGGTTTTAATATATTTTTTATGAATATATAATGACATTTTCTAATATAATATTTTATTTTTCGTAACTGTAACTTTAATTGCTAGTTTAAAAAAAGTTGACAAAATTTTATTTTTTTTCTTGTAAAATTTTCAAAATTTTTATTAATTTTTTTATTAAAGGCAAAATTAAATTTCATGAAAAATAATTTTTTTTTAAATTAATTATAAAATTTATAATTTTTTATTATGATAATTTGGACAAATATGATTTTTTATATTTAAATTAATAAATATAAAATATTATTAAAATAAATTATAATAAATTTTTTCATAAAATATTTTCAATATATTCCATCTGATAGAATTAAGTTTATATTTGTAAAAAAAAAATTAATACAAACACCATATTTAGATGTCAACAAAAAGTGAATTAAGTAAAAATTTTATATATTCACATTTTTAGAATTTTTTGTTTTAGATTTGATCCATTAATTCAAAAATAAATTTAGAATATTTAAAGTTTAAAATGAATTTTTAAAATGAAAATTACATATAAAAAATTATTTTTTTTTATTCTTTTTGAACTTAAAGGATTTTTTGACTATTTCAATATATAAAATATATTATATATATATAACAAATTAGAATTATTAAATTGGAATGTCAAATATTAAAACAATTTATTTTTAAATATATATTTATATTTATATATAAATCATTTTAAAAAATTTTAAATAAAATTTTTTTAATTTTTAAAATCTTCCAAAACGGAAAAAATTTATTTGATATATTATTTGAATAAAATTAGCAAATTTACTGTTAAATTAATCTGATTTGCAAACAAATATTAATATAGCATAAAATAATATATATACAAGAATTTTTTTTGACAGGTCCTATTTTTTTCATTTTTTACATTTATTGATAAACACACAGGCTATCATTATCTAGAATGGATGAAATAGATTATTGATCTATAAATTTATATAAAATTTAATTTTTTAATTTAAAAAATAACCTGTTTTTTATTAATTTTTACAAATGTGTTTCAATTTTTTTTAATTTTATATTTAAATTTAGTTGCATTTGAATCTCGTATTTTATTTTTTCTGTCAAAATTAAAAATAGATGTTTTTAAAATGTTTTTTTTGATTAATTTTTGAAATTTAATAAATTTGGAGATGCAATATTTGATTTGGTAATTATATTTTGACTTAAATAAAGGTTAATATATTAAAATAAAAATATTTATATATATATAGAAAGTTATAAAATGTTTGTTTTAAAATTTATGACTTCTTTTAAAACTAAAGGGATGATGTTCAAAACCTGTTTTTTCAAAATGCCAATAATGGAATTTTTTTTAACTTTTAATTTCCTTAATTATTTTAAATAATTTTTTAATAATAATGTTATAAATAATAACTTTCATAATGAAAAAAAATAATGCCTTAAAAAAATTTAAAATATTTCAAAAAATATTGATAAAAATTATAAATTTAAAATTTTATCAATCATTTATATGAATATATTTTCTGAAAAAACATTTTATCACTTAAAGAACAATTATGAAATATTTTAAATAAAAAAATTAATATTTGATTAAATATTAAAAAAATTATAATTAAAATAAAAAAAAAAAAAAATTTTAAAATTCATTATTAATTAAAATTTTTTTTTTATTAATATTCTTTATTTTTTTTTTGAAAACAACAAAAAAGTTTTTTTTAATTAAACCGATAAGATTTTTTATTAAATTTTCAAAGTTTAAAATTTTCAGAAAAAAAAAAAAAAATTTAAAATTTATATATCAAAAATTTCAAAAATTTTTTTAATTAAAATTAAAAAAATCTTTGTTTTTATTTTTTGATTTTTTAATTTTCAAATTTATTTTTTGATTTTAAAGTTTTACCCTTCTTAAATATATAGAAAAAAAATTAAAAAATTAATAAAATAAAAAAAAAATTTCAAAAAAATAATTAAATTCATTTGAAAACAAATGGAAAATTAAATTAAAAGTTAATTAATTTTTGGGTTTTTTGCAAGAATTTCCAAAATAAAATTTTTTTTAAAATAAAAAAAACAAAAAAATTAAAATTGAAAAAATAAATTTTAATCACCATTAAAATTTAAGGTTGGCTTTTTAGAAAAGATTAAAAATTTTAAAAAAAAATAAAAAAAAAATATTTTGGTCTTTCCTCTTAATAAAGAATCGTTTCTTTGATGATTTTAAAATTTTTTTATTTAATTTTTATACATTTTGGTCTTTTTAAAATTTTGCATTACATCATTTATTTAATATAATTTTCTAAAAAAATATTGTGAATCAAAATTGAAAAGTTTGGAATAGTCAAAAATTTGGGAATGACAATATTTAAAAAATTTATGTATTATTTTATTATGTAATTATGCCCTTGTTTGAAAGTGTGGTCGACCATATATGACATATTCAGAAAATATGAGCGATGACTATAGTAAATTTAAATTCAAAATTCCTAAAATTAAATTATAGATATTATCTTCCAACATTTTTAAGATTACTGAGTACTTAAAAATTATATAAAAAAGGCACTCACCAGTCATTTTCTTAAATTATGTTTTAACAAATAAAGTTTCCATAAAACAGCAATAAACACATCAACACCTTATCAATACCTGCTGTGTGACAAGTGAGTAATGACTGCTACTGTTTGTTTTAAAAATCCATTTTTCTGTTATTTGAAACAAAGTAAATAATTTTTCAAATTGGATTAATTACACTTTAAATCAGCTAATATTCCTTAAGTTTCAAAAATGTATTTTATTTGTGGAAGATTTTTAAACCCAAGAATTAACTTTTGCTTACAAATTTGTCAAAAAAAGCCGATTTTGTGAAAGTGACCAAAAAGTTGAGATTCCAATCAACATAATTTCTATTTGAAATAAATACACCAGAGTATTTTGATGGTAAATTTAATCATTTAGCTTTCAATTAAAGCTAAAATGAAAGCTTCAAAAATGTTTTACATTTTTAAAAATTCATTTTAAACCTTAAGTATCAAAACTGAAATTATTAAGCTTTTTTGCTCTTTTTAGTGTAACAGGATGTATGGTTGTTTTTTTTTTGTTTTTGTTTTTTTTTTATATATTTGACGTGGTGAAATTATTTTTACCAACATTTAGTTTCGTACAATGCACCTCATTGTGAAACAATAGTTCGTGGACCGGTATATTGTTAATCATTACTAAGTAGTGAGTTCAATCTTCACTGAGTGCTGTACTAGTATCAACATTCAGTTTTGTCTTTCTTTCAAAAATTAGTAAATTTAATAAATATCAACATTTTTTTATCCTACCTTCTCATTCCTAGTAAAACTGTTTCTTATTTTTAAAGACTGTCGTGGTGTATGTTGAGTCCGTTGTGTGAGGAACAAGACTTACCTCCCGCAAAGCGAATTTGCTTGGCTTGTCAGGTCTTGTTGAAAGGTCGCAACTGGCGTTAAAAGCGAAAATGAATTATTCCGAAACTTTTATATTGCAGGCAGTCATACAACAAAAAATAAAAATAAAAAGGACTAAAAATTCAAGCCAGCATAAATTTATAAGATTGGAAGTCTCGAGCGAATGAGAAGAAAATCTCGTATGCAAATTTTAGTTACCCCTGACGTGGGCATAAATATAGAGACTGTGAGGAAGATAGGACAGAACAAAATACATTGTTGGTGGGTTACCGTTCAGTTTTTCATTCGCGAGACTTCTTTTTCATTGCTCGTCAGTCATTCCCTTGGAATTTCTGTGCATTGCATTGTCTCAAAGTAAGTGTGGTTATGTCTTTTTAATTGCTGTTTTGTATCCATTGTTCCTATATTGTTTTCTGTGACCTTTTGTGTTTGACTGGTGTTTCCAACCGGTGTTGTGGCAGCGCCTACACTATGGCGCAGTCCCAACTTCAAGAGGAGGCACCCACTCCAGCAACCCTTTCGGTGTGGGCAGGTGATAAACCACCTCAAAATGGACCCGAATATTATAAGGGACTCTCAAAGAAGTTTGAAAGTTTTGTGAAGGAGAATGAATTGGTACCGGTGCCATCTCTACTGGAAGCGGTGGACACCAAAACTATCTACTTGGTAACTACGGATGTCAAGACTCACAAACTGATTGGAGTTAACAGGGACACAACCAAAAGACTGAACATTGGGGCTAAAGTTTTAGCCCGAAGAAGCAGAGCTATGTGGGATATCCTGCTGGCATCAGAGGATGCAGCTAACTGACTGGCGGGGAGCATATTATCAACCAAGTCAGTGAGGCTCCAAATGGAGTACCTTTGAACAAGGGAAACTAAAGTAATCCTGCATGAAGTTCCGCTGTTTATTTTACTTGACCACTTGGGCTTTTTCTTTTAAAATTTGGCGAGGTGGCCAGTGTTTCAGCCGTCAAAAGTAAGGCCGGGATAGCTACTGAAGATGTAGAAGTCATGGTAACAGTTACCAGGAAAAATTTTGTGGCTATACCAAATGTACTTACTTGTGAAGGATGTCCCATCTACGTGACTGTTGAAGGTCGACGCCCCCTCTGTTGGGCCTGTGGAGCTGTTGGTCATCTATCCAAAATGTGTCCTTCACATATCCCCTTCACATCAACAGGAAGTCCCAAAGGAGACAAAGAAAGCCAAAGAGCCTCTGCAGGAGCAGAAACACGACCAGCATCAGCAGCAACAAAAGGGCGAACAGAAGAAGCCCCAATTGGAGCAGGAATGTCAGCAAGGGCAGCAGACGGAAAAGCCGCAAGAGATGCAGCATAGAGACCCTCAACTGGAGCAGCATCAGAAAGTAGAAATGAAGGAGATGATCCCACCGTGGTCTGCCTCTTTAGAAAGAGGGAGAGAGGATGAAAAGGAAAAAGTATCCAAGAAAGAAAAATCGGCTGGTCGAAGCAGGGTGGAGAAGGCCTTGGACAAAACCAAATCCAACTCCATCACTGCTTTTCCAGTCAAAAAACTGGAAAACAAAGTAAGGAGCCTTTCTTGTTCCCCTATTAGAGCTCCACTTTCCACACTTCCCAACACTCCACCAGCCTAAACCCCTCCCCCCATAAAACCCGTTCCGAACACGCCTCCTTCCAACACCCCTCCTTCTGACTACCCCCACTAACTTTGCACCTCCCAGCACTTCCCAAAAACAGAAGAGGCCATTCTCTAGAGGCAAAAAGACAGGAAGACTATGTAGCAGGGCCCCTCTTTAAAATGACTTCAGTTGGTGGGGTGTCAATTGAAGACCCAAGAAATTTCCCAAAAGCCTCAGGTGCCCTAACAGTGATTAGGGACATGAGGAGGGGATTAACTATATGGGATCACCTTTGGGAGGCTAAGGAGGCCTTCCCTGACATTAGAATGGTGGAGATGGGATCTACTGATTTGAAAAAATTGCAAAACTTTTGCACCGAGAGGGCCCCGTTATACTCCATCCCACTTTATACAGGGCTCTAAAGTAAACATATCCCATGGACGTCTGAGGCATTGTCCTAGATGGTCGCATGACGACAGAGATGGGGACAGGGAGCCTGGGACAATCTGTCGGGCTCCTGACACCCGCAGATTTCTGGCCAGTCTGCACTTAAAGGGACTCTGGCTTAAAATTATATCAATCAAATTAGCCAATCTGAATGTGAGGGGCCTGAGAGATCAGGGTAAGGCTGCCTGCCTGCTTTGTGATCTCAGGTCCTGTGGAGTGGCTGTGATCCAGGAAACACACTTTGTTTGTGAGGTTGATGCTCGTGTGCTGTCTAGCGATTTTGTTGTCTATTCAGCATACCAGCTGGCCAGAGGTGTTTCCTTGTTAGTTAAATGTTCCCTGGATGCAAGGGTGGACCTTGTTCATGTTGGCGCGGGGTGCAGGTTGAACATGGCTGATATTGCTGTGAGCAGTGGTTTGTTTCGGTTTATGCACCTAACAACCAGCATGAGCGTATTGACTTTTTCCGTCAGTTGGAGCCGTTCCTGGTTGATTCATCGCACCTAGTCTTAATGGAGGACTGGAATGCCATCCTGGACCCCAAGATAGATAGGGGGCTGGGAGCTAGCGGGAAGGCATGAGGCGATTGTAGCGTGGTTGATTTGATCGGCGACTTTGGGCTTGTTGATAGATACCGGGTTGATCATCCGAGGGAGGAGATGTAGATGTGGGTTCATAGTTGGCTGTCTCTCCAGGTAGCCAGCTACCTGGATAGAATGTTAGTGAGAAGAGTCAATCTAGATTTTCTAGATTGTCCCACATTCCACCATGCAGACTATTCAGATCATAAACACGTCTGTGCCTGGTGTTAGGTACTAGGCCTAGAATGGCACTCTCTGAGGTTGACCAAGGACATGTTCGAGGCATTTCAGCAGCATTTTGAGAGCCGCTTTACATAAGAGCCTGGTCTCAGTGGCGACGAGTTTCACAGCTATTTGGCTGACTTTCCTCAGCTCTCACTGACTGAAGCAGCTAGCTGCAAGGGTGAGATCATGGAGGGAAAAGTCTACTTGGCATTGAAGAAGGTTGGCAGAGTCTGCTCTACAAAATGTACTTGAGGCTGTCGCACATCTTTGTCCCGATTTTGACAGTAGTGTTCAACAACTGGTTCCAGCAGGGGTCCATCTGCAACTGGGGTGTGATCACACTATTGAAAAAGGGCAAGGGTGTTGGGCAGGATTTAGATGATTACAGGCCCAGAGTTAAAGATTTTGGCCAAGATCCTGACGGAGAGGTTGCAGTCAGTTGTCGTGAGCTTGTTGAGACCTGAGCAGACTTGTGCTGTGAGGGGATGAAGAATTCAAAAGCAACCTGCATCTGATCCGCATGATCATAGAGGGTGTAAAAGACGACAAGCAAGCCACGCTGATCAATTTGAATTAGTCCAAAGCATTTGACAGGATTGACCATCAGTACATGGCAGCTGTGCTGCAGGCCGCCAGATTTGAACTCGACTTCTTCAGGTGGATTAGTCTCCTGTATCGCTCACCCCAGTGCTGTAGTACTGGTGAATGGAAGGCGGTCAAGCACTTTTGCACTGACTCGGTCGGTCCGACAGGGGTGCACACTGTCGTCCTTACTTTATGCTTTGGCGTTGGAACCCTTCCTTCGCCAGCTAAGGAACAGGGCGTGCAGTCCGGCCCTACGCGGAATAGCCATTTTCCCTGGTCATGCTCAAGCTATTGTTTTTGTGTACACCGCTGACATATCCATCTTCATGTCATGCCTCAGCGACAATAGGGATGCTGCAGAAGGTGCTTGAATGGTACGAGAAGATGACGAGGCCTAGATTAACCACAAGTCTTCCAGCTTACAGTTAGGTGCCTGGAAGGGGGTTGCACTTCCAGGGCCCTTTGGCTGGACTGATGGACCCGTCCGCGTCCTTGGGGTGTGGTTCAGGCCCAGATTCTGGCTGAAGAAGAATTGGTCAGAAGTACAGGGCTGAGGTGTGTGCCACTTATGTCTTGCCCTTCATCCTTTACTGCTTGGCTGTACTTCCTTTTTACAGGAAACATATGGAGGCGATCAAGGGTTTGTTGCAAGCATTGGGTACATAAAGAAGCCTGTTACCAGTGTCCGTGTCATGTGGGGGGGGGCTGGGATTGCCATACCTGGCAAGTCATCGCCATGTCTCAAGGTTGGCTTTCCTATGCCAAGTTTTGATAGAGGACTCAATTTTGGCACCAAGAGTTAGGGACGCCTTCCCTAGCCTTACTATTACTCCCCTCATATCTTGGGGTAAGTGCCGTCACAGTTGTGGAACATTGTCGAGTTTCTTCAGTGAGTGTCACGTGGCCTTGATGGTCCAGTGACCTTTCTCAGCATCGGAAACTATTGTATCATGAATTAGTGGAGAGAGTCGCAAAGGATCCTGTGTGTGGCTGGCTTGGCTTGTCGGCATCAGAGTTGCACTCCTCTTGGTCTTGGGCACCAGTGGCAGATTATCTCAGCAACTCTGAGTTTTTGCTTAGCTGGCGATTGATTTGGAACGTGCTACCTCTCCATGACATACTCTTCAGATGGGGCAAGGCAGATTTGCCAGATTGTCATCGGTGTGACCTTGGTTTAGAGGAAACGGTGTCACATGCCTTCTACCACTGTCCTCAGGTGCGCCCTTTCTGGAATTATATTGGCGAGTTGACAGCTCATATCACTCCCGATCAGCTTGTGTCCATTGATCTCGCGTACATGTGTGACAATGTATCGCCCCCCCCCCATTCTCCAGGGTAAAATGGATGGCTAGAATGGTCATGTGGATGTCATGAAAGGAGGGAATCTTGTGAAATGAATGTTATTCGTATCAGGATCTGATTGTTTTCTTTAAGCATCAACTTAAGGTGAGAATCAGATCTGATTGAAAGCATTTGATTTCGACAGATTTCAGTGAAAGGTGGGTGACTGAGGCGAGCCTGGTTCATGAGGACGAGGCTAGCCTTGATTTTCTTTGTTAAGTCCCCTTAACACAACAATTAAGTTAGACACTATTTTGTGTTCCTAGTTAATTGGAATATGTGTTGTTCCCGGATTTTTCTTCTGTTATGATACATGTTGAGATTCCCAATCTCCCCAGTTTGTTTTGGTCCCCTTTTTTCATCTCAGCTGAGTCAGCCTTTGATTTTCCCATTCCGTCATTTATTTTTTCCCTCCCCATTCCATTAGTGAGTGTGCTTCTTGATTCTATTTATTGATAGAATACAACAGCCACTCTTATTATTTTGAGGAGTGGACGGTTCCTACTAACATTGCTTTGATTTTGTTTCATCTTTGGTTGACATTTTTGAATTTCTTGTCTGGGTTCATCTCTCCTTCCCCATCATTTCATGTTTCATGGGAATTTTAATTATATATATATATATATATATATATATATATATGAACATTACAAATTTTTAGACCATGGGGTGTTTTTGTAGGACCCTTGTGAATATGTGGTATTGTGGTGCGTGCAGGATTGAATGGTGATGGATGAGTTTTTGTGGTGAATGTGTAATTGTAATGAATGAATGGGTCATGATTGTGGTTAACTAGGAATAGGATAGCTAGTGAAAGACCTGCCTTTCCCCACTTCCCCTTCGGCCTTGTGCCAAAATTTTGTAAATTTTACAAAATAAATATAAAATACCTTGTTGATGTGACGGCGTATGTGTGTACTAACAAGAGAATAAAGAAGAGATCAATAGCGACAGCTCAGTTGGAGAACTGGGAAGAAAGCAAGCACTTTAATCCATTTCAGTCAGTAGAAACGACGGGCGAACTGAATTACCCACACGTTGTAGAGATGTGAGATGGACCTTCTCAATCGAATGTTAATATACTTTGAAGTTCAAAGTTTGAACTTTAACTAGCTTGTTAAGTTGTGATGATCTACATCACATACATACATACTTACACAAATACAAATCATACAACGACAAGCATTCATTGGATAATAAATCAACACTACTTTGTAATAGACAATTTACAAATCACAGCAATGCGACAATTTTGTAATCGCTCTATTTTCATGTAGTCAATTTTGTGCACTTTTGGGAGAAACAGATCCCAGAAGCTTTCTTGAGTCTCCCCAAAACTTGCTCACTGATTGGTCAATGCCAACCAATGCCAGCATGTGAAGAACAATTCTTCCCGCACGACGATTCAGAGCCGATGATCACCTATATAAGCAAGAAATATTCTTAGATAATTAGTGAGATTTCAGCTGCCAAACAAATCCACAACAGTTGAAACCATGCGCCAATATTCTCACTCACACCACCACTCACATGCTGAACATTCCTTACATTGCCATAATCTTTTCCTTACACAGCAAAAGTGCTGAAAACGTTTATTACCAGAAACTATCACAAACTTTCTTTCAGTGAGCTTTGGAATACAAAATAATAAAGAGAGACAACTCTTGTTTTACTCAATGCATGCCTTCTTTCACATCCTTGCTTGTACATATTTTATGTGTAATGACGTCTTTGGCTTATCCTTTTTTCACCTCAGTTTGGGAAAGTAATTTAATTACTTTAGTAAATATTTGATTAAAAAATAACCTTTATTTCTTGAGGAACATGCTAATTTTTTAGAAAATCTAAGTTCTCTAAAGTGGTAGCGATAGGTTGTGCGATTCTATGCATAAATGCAAAAAAAAAAAAAAAAAAACGAAACAAAAAAACTGAACTCTATCTTTGTATCCATAATGTCCAGTTTAAAACAATGTACAGGGTAGTCCGAAAGTCTTTTCAGTTTTCATGGTTCACCCCTACATAAAATAAAATGTTTCTATTTCAGATGGCTGATACGAAAATGAGTGTATTTACAGACCTTCCGATATGTGACAGTGTCAGTGAATAAAATAAAAAAAAAAAAAAACTGAATCCATGTCCTTTGTATTTACTGCATTATTGTTCTCGTGTTGTTTTGTTTTCATTACTTTTTGGTACAGGGTGACAAGACTTTCGGACAACCTTGTATATGCTAACTTAAAGGCTAAAGCAAATGTGTAATAAGAAACGGTTACAAGGGGAATGTAGTGACATGCGCTGACACAAGGTAAAATTATTAACCTTTCGTTAGACTTGGTAGCAAGCATTGAATATCGAGTTCTTGTTAACATTAAGGAAAAAAGAAAAGGGACTTTCATTCGTTTTTTTTTATTCTATGCGAGATGATTGTAATGTAAACTAATAAAATTATTTATTTTAAGAGTTTACTTACGTTTTTCTTTGTTTTTTAAAATTATTCTTCATCCAGTTAATTTAATTCTAACAAATTCTGGACATGACATTCACAATATTCCTTTTTGTTTTTGATTGCTTTTAAAAATGAATAAAAAAAATTATTTTATCAAATTATTTTGTTTTGGTAATTTGCAGTTTATGTCCCGCGATTCTAATAAAAAGTTCCAATAGTTACATAAGTCAAAGTGTACATGCTTAATTCAAAAATAACAAATAAATTTTGCTAAAAAAGCTACCGTTTTGGAGTTATCGACAATAAAAGCTTTTCGTAATATATTACAAATCAAGTTCCTTGTGCATAGAAAAAAAAAACATTTTTTTAAATTTGTTTTAGGTATCTGTACTTTATGGTCAAATGAAGTTAAAGACACGTAAAGTACCAAAACATGTTATTGCTTAAAAAAGTTTTTTGAAGAAATGTTCTTAATAATAAAAAACAAACAAAGAAATAAAACAGAACAGAAATATATACCAATCTTTTAGAAAGAACTTTTAAATTAAATGTAAAAAGAATTTGAGTAAAAACGTAAAAAAAAGGATGCTTAAGACACAAAAATGATACCTCTAAATCAATCCAAACAATCCTTTCAGATGATTCGCTCATGCTTTCTTAAAATAAATAGACTGGTCGACTCGTTTAAAAAAAAAGGGAGGGAAACTTTTTTCAGCGAGATTTGCAGATTAGCATTCTTTAGGCAGAAACAGTTATCAGAATCGAAGTACGTAAAATTGTATATCGTTTGTTTTTCCTCTCTAAAAGAATCGTTTTTTCAAAACAAAATAAAATAAAATTTATTATCAGTGTTTTCATTCGCATATATAAATGACGTAACCATTTCTAAATAAAACAAGTGCAGGTAACTCGAGATGGCTAATTTGCAGTGTAGGACCCGCACTCATTTACTATTAAAAATTTCCCAAGTTGTTACATTTACGTGTAAATGTACATGCTTAATTCGAAAATAACGACGAAAATTTTTAAAATCTACCGTTTTGGACTTAACGACACTAAAAGTTCGGACTCATTCGCGTCGTTAGCGGCTACGGCACGACAGCCATTACTGGCGTTGTTTAGCATACATTCGCTGCTGAATAGACATGTACGGAAGATTACCTAGTTAACGACCTTTTTACTGATCTTACTTGTCTCAATTACTTAGCAGTTAGGAACTTATTGCGTGCGTAATAATCAAGACAAGCGAATGTCTATCCCGCAGCAAATGTATGCAAACAACGCCAGTAATGGCTGCCGCAACACGAATGATTTCGAACTTTTACTGTTGATAAGTCCAAATTGATAGATTTTATTAAATTATAGTCCTTGTTTTCGAATTAATCATGTATATTTACACGTAAATGTATTAATTTAAGAATTTTTTAATAGAAAGTGAGCGCGGGTCCTATACTGCAAATTAACCAGTGGGCAAGTCTACGAATTTTAATTAACTAGTGCCCGATCGCCTTGTATCAACAACCGAATTGAAGAAAGATTTCTGCTTTTTTTTTTTTTTCGGAACTGCTTTTGCTAAAAAAAAAAAAAAATAATAATAAACAACTAGGTCTTTAAAGTACGTATGTCACAAACAAAAGGGAAAAAAATTGAAATGACTCGTCTTTTCATTATAAAATTTTGTTACTTATTCAACCTTTATTTGTTTTCTAAATAAATAAATAAATGAATGCAAGCAGACGTTTAGTGCGTGTCTACTTTTCGGTAATTGTTTAGTGGGCACCAACATGGATGACAAGCAACGCCGGTATGAAAAGATTGAATTCTTAGGAGAAGGACAGGTAGGTCTGTTTTAACTTTTATCGTTTGTAGATAGTTGAACAAAATTTAGAAATTTTGTTAGACTAATTTGCTTTGTAGAGGCGAAATGGGATCTGTTTTAAAACAAGATCAGTTTAAATTTGAACATCAGCAACAACCGTGTTTAGTTTATTACTGTTTTGTTTTTAGTGTTTCATTTTATTTTCGTTAAGTAAAATCTTCTGCATTTCGACTGTTTTCGAAATTAAAAACAAACTGTGTTTGAATGGATAAAAATATGGTGATTTTTTTTCCCTTAAAAACTGTGTTCTCAATAAATACAACTATAAGAAAATAAAGTATGAGTCTCAACAGCAACACCATTTTATTTTTATTTGAATGAACTTTTTGTGGAACCAATCTGATGAAGACTAGGATTCATTAATGATTGAAACTCCCACAACACAATCAGAAAAATCGTCTTTATTCAGAAGGTAGTTTTTCTTTTTCAAAAATGTTAATAATTTAAATCCAGTTTAAATAGGAATAGATGAGATTAGAGGTTGACGATAAAAGTTTAAGTAGAATCATGATAATTTTATTTAGTATTTAAAAAAAAAAAATAGAAAAGAAAAAGATGACACTGAGCATTAAACAAAAAGAGTGGTTACTAAATTAAATTCCAACGTTCGAGCACTGAGATTCTGAATCACTGACGGCAATGTTTGACCACGAAAATATATTTTATTTTTTCGTCAACATTAAAAACAGTCGGAATATGTCCAGTGATCAGGAAGTTAAAAACTAAAATAAAAACATAGTGATCGAATATTGAGATCTGAAATATTCATTATTCGTCTAAAAAAAAAAAATTTAATTTAAATGTGGATTTTTGTAAAAAGTCTGTGGCAGTATATTAATGACAATTTCACTTGACAAAAAAAAAAAAAAAAGGATTACAGGTCGATAAATGATTGGATCGTTTTATCTTCTTATTTTAAAAAATGTGCATAAAAACGTATAGATAGCTAGCATTATTTTTCAACTATCAAAGTTTTCTCTGAACTGTCATTATTGAACCATCCAATTTATTTATAACAATAACATGAATCGGTTGTTGGTGTCCCAATAGTAAAAATTAGATTTTCTTTTTTTAAAAAATAAAAATTCTTCAAATTCTTCAAGTTTTTTTTCTCGTCTTGAAAATTTTCTCGTAATTAGTTTTTCAAGAATCCAAGTTAGCTGTTTGAGGTTTCCTATAGCCCCACTGAACTTAAAGTCAATTCAAGTTTGCTATGGTAAAAATTTTCTTTCCCAAGTGAAAATCATCACAAAAATGGCAAAAGTCATTTTGTCACAGCTTATTTTCTCTCAAAAAATGTTTTTTTTTATACTTTTAGGGGTAAAATATTGAAAAATGACTGTTTTATCATTACCTAAACAAATATCAAGGAAACTTTTGATCTGAACCCCATGAAATTAGGTATTTTCTGAAAGCAAAGGATATATTCTTTCATTTAAAAGTAAAATTGCCTGGTGTAAATGACTCAAATTTTTTTTCAGTGGGTAAAATGTGAAAAAAATAGTGAAAATTTTGCATTTTTTTCTTGTTCTAAACAAATATTTTCCCCATTAATGGGAAATTAACCTTTTTTTTTCTTTGAAAATCAGAAAACCTAAATCATAATCAAACTATTTCAGGCATAAAATTGAGTTTTGAAGGAAATCAACATTCCTAGGGGGTCAAAATGCGACAAAATCCATTGGTAATTTTCAGTTATATGACTGCCAAGGGTTAAAAAAAAATTGAAACCCGGCCACGGAAATCTTTAGTAAAAGGCAAAAGATTTATCTGCATTTCCTAACCACTAGAAACCAAAAGTTTTTTTTTCCAAAAAATAGCAGTGATAAGGAAAATTAAACCTAATTGACTTTGACATCTGGGTCAAAGGTCAGCCAGCAAGCAATAAAACTTAGAACAAGTTGTAATAAAACCCACCACTCCCAGATAAAAGGAAAGAGTGAAAAAAAAAAAAAAGGGTCAACATTACTAGGGCTTGATATAACTTATGTTTGAACACTGGCTTGATGAGTTTTGTTTTGTTTTTAACACCCCGTGACCCAGGTGATGACAACACTTAGCAGGCAACATTGTTTTTTTTCGCCGCATATCTTTCATATTTCCCATTGCCGGGCCATTTAGCCGTTCCTTTAATTCAATGATGTTCATGCCAAATGAAAGAGAAAGGAATGAATTTTGAAGCGAAAATAAATATTTTATAAAAAAACAGTGTTTTTTCTCAGAAAATTGGGCATAATTTCTTAATGCTAACCGCCGAGTGACATTTTCCACAGCCAAATCGAAGATTAATTACCAGTGAATAATTCCATGTGCAAACAATAGCCGTCTGGATCCTATAACGTCACCCTAAAAGGTCCAGAAGTTTACTGATTGATCAAAAACCTGTTGCGCATAATTGTATTTTTCACGGTCAGTTTCCATTATTTCATCTTGATATTATCATTTTCGGACAGCCAAGTCATCAAGGATTCAGGAAAACAGTTTGGCATAGGTTTGCTTTAAGAACTTTACATTCTATGAGGTGTTTAAAATGTTACTGATGAATGAGATTTTTTGCCAAATATTTCGTTTACGCACCATGTTGGATTTTCCTATATGACAAAGACAAGGCTTTTAAACAGCCATGCCTTTTGTTTTGACTGAGTTTTCATTAGAACTGTAGAATTAGATTTCTCCATCCTCTGTTAAACCTGTTAAAAGAGGATCACAGCTAAGTATTCTCAATTTGTGCTGAACCCATTAAAATCATCTCCAGAGTTCAGTACGAAACAATGCTTTCCAATGTTTAGATGCATTTAAACTGATCAAATTTTATTTCGGAGAACAATAAAATTAAATTTTGTTTGATTAAAACCCTGCTAACATGGAAGTACCCAAGAATCATTTGAGGCACATAATGCTTTATGAGTTCAAGAAAGGAAACTCAGCAGCCAGAAACATTCACTCAGTTTATGGAGAGAGATGTGTGAATGAAAGAACTTGCAGAAGATGGTGTGCAAAATTCAGAGGTGGAGAGTTCACCCTTGAAGATGAAGATCAAACTGGACGTCCAGTTGAGTTTGATGAAAAGCTTCTTGAAGCAGCCCTTGAAGAAAATCCTGCTTTATCAGTTGAGGAATTGGCAGTGGATCTCAGTTCAAACCATACAACTGTTCATAGTCATCTTCAACAACTTGGAAAAGTTCCTAAACTTGGAAAATGGGTGCCTCATGAATTGTCTGAAAACAACCTCAAATCCCAAGTTGACATCTGCTCTTCTCTCCATTCTCGCCAACTTGTTTCACCCTTTTTTGGATAGACTTGTGACTGGCAACGAAAAATGGATCTTTTATCGAAATGTTAAGCGTCAGTCAGAGACAGTGGCTTAGTAAAGTTCCCTTCTCGGCTGTGACCCCAGCCACAGCAAAGAAGGGAACTTCAAAAAAAAAAGGTTCTTCTTTCAATCTGGTGGGATCACCAAGGAATAATCCACTTTAAATTCTTTCCATCTAATGCAACAATTAATGCTCAAATATACTGTCAGCAATTAGAGCATTTGAACCAAGCTTTGAGGGGGAAAAGACCTGTTCTAGTGAATCGAAAAGAGGTGATGTTTCATCAGGACAATGCGCGACCACACACAGCAAGAATCACGTCACAAAAGATCGAAGAACTTGGTTGGGAGAAAATTCCTCATCCACCTTATTCTCCCGATCTTGCTCCTTCAGACTACCATTTGTTTCGTAGATTACAGAATTATTTGGAAGAAAACAGCTTTTGTAACACAGGAAGAGTTTAAAACTGACATTTGTGAGTTCTTCAAATCAAAGCCAAAAGAATTTTACAGTAATGGAATTAGTAAGCTAATATATAGATGGAAGGAAGTCAAAGATAATCAGGGAAAATACATTGTTGATTGAATCTGTAACATTTGGTCACTTGTTTTCTTTATTCAAAATTCGGACAGAACTTATGGGATGACCTGATATATCGGTCAAAGCGAGACAACTCTACAGTAAGTCAAGCAATCTATTTCAGTCAATTTCATGAAATTTCTTTTGGAAAGCCTATGAACTAACTTATGATATTTAATAAAAATTAAAAGCTAAATTAATTTTTCATGAACTTGAAACACAACTTTAGTTTTTCAGGCACTCAAGAAGTGAACTTTGCTATTTCTTTGAAGTGTGTTAATAATGGGATGTCAGTTAATGCAACGTCGGTTGGGTTATGTGACAAAAAATCCTTCAGACAAAATCTCAAAAAAAAATATATGGAATTTTTTAATGATATTTTTTTATTAATATTTCTACTTTATTTATTCTCTAAAATGCAAAATATTACATGCTCTTTTAATCTGACTTTTAAACAAACTTTTTATTATTATTATATTAAGTTCATGAGGTCTTCGAAAAGCACTGTTTAATCCAATATATTTTTAAATTTTTTTATATATTTATTTTTATATTTTTTAAGTTTTTACAAGTGATATCATTTCCACAGCAGGCAAATCCAAGAATGAGGCTAGTCACAAACAAGAGAGCTTCCAGGAAGTAATGATTAATCCTTATCAAAAACCATGAATTAATCTAAATTAACCAATGCAACTTGATCATTGACTTCTAAAATCATTCTTACCATATGCAGATTATCTTTGATGTTCCTACCCTTTACATTACAAGTCTATTCAGAGCCTTTTAAACTATCCAGCATATTCTGCAATTG
Source organism: Acanthosepion pharaonis (assembly GCA_903632075.3). Taxonomy (NCBI): domain Eukaryota; kingdom Metazoa; phylum Mollusca; class Cephalopoda; order Sepiida; family Sepiidae; genus Acanthosepion; species Acanthosepion pharaonis. The sequence goes on from CAHIKZ030002838.1 coordinate 21,377, forward strand.
GTTTGTTAAATCTTTAACATTGTTAAGAGCTTAAAGTTAGTAATCTTGTCCCCACTATATTTGTTTTGTATAGTAACTTCACTACACTCTTGATGAAACTATGGGAAATATTCCTTTGCATCAGAATGGAGACAAACATGTGCAACAATTTCATGTAAAATTTGTAAAACAGGCTATTGATATTTGATATCTGTCCTGACCTAAAGGTGAGAAAAGTTAGTTAAATTGGTGTTGAACTGAGCAGTCTAATCACCCTTCTAGAAAGTTTTTGGAAGTATTCACAAAACTCCTCACACATGCCTTTGATTGTAGTCAAACATCATCATCCAGATGTGACATTGGAAATGTGTCGGATGTCCAGAAATTGATGTTGCTTTCTTTCAGCAATACGTCTAGTCTCACCGAAGCCTAGAAGAGCAGTGCCCGCCATGTCCACTCGCCTGGTTTTAAATAGGTAGCGTTGTTCTCTTATGCAAATAAGTCTGCTGCATAAAAATGGCAGTAGGCATACGCACGCGCGACCGACTCTCAGAGAATGGTTTGACATGCGAGGCAGTGAATTCGGGGGATCAATACGGGTCAAGTCTACTTCTTTCTCGCTTTCAGATGGGGTGTCGCTGCTACTTGTACTGGAGCTTGGTTCTTGCCATTCATGACTCCCTGACGTTGTGTCACCGCCATCATCCCCTGGTAACAATGAAGTGAGCCGTGGATGTACATCTCCCACGTGCCGCGGTATCCCGTTGATGACTACCGACTGTGGACTGTTTATCCTCGTGACACAACCTTTCACAAACTTTGACGTGCAGCTTCCGTGCAGATTTTTTACCCAAACTGTGTCTCCTCCTTTATACCGAGTCGAAGTCAAATAGTTAGCGAGGGCACAACGTCAATTCCTTTTATTCGAATTTTGTACGAATGCAGCAGATTGGCGGTCACAGAAGAGGCAGACATGTCATCCCTGGGTGTGATGTTATACCAATACACGGCCTCCATAATAGAGCAGCTCTTTCACGCAGCAATCCATTTGATTGTCCGATGACACCTCTCTACAATACCATTTCCAGATGGTTTGTACGCGCAGCTGACTGCAGAATGCAGTGTCATTATCAGCCAGGATCTCCACTGGGGCACCACGTTTGAAAAACACCGACTCCAATTGCCGGATTGCGTGTGCAGCATCTTGCCAAACTAGCGGCCGCCAGATCGAAAACCATGTGGGCCTGCAATCGATCAATCAAAAAATGGCGACCGTTATAGTGTGTGATGTCCATGCCTAGATGGCTCCAAGTTTCATGCACACTGAGCTCTCCCTTCTGCCATCGCACAGAAGCTGGATCTATTGACTGACACTGTTCACAACTCCGAACGACCGATCTCACTGCTGCTTTCGACATGGACGGGTTGATCCTATGTGCGAAATATAGTGTCCGTTTAACTCCAGGGTGCCCGCTGTGTCGATGAATCTCAGTTAACTGAGCAGGGCTCGAGTTTCCTACAGCAAAAGCACATACTGGTTGAACAGGTTCGAGTTCCTTCACATTGTTGAACCACCTCTGGGGAACTCTAGTCAGCTCAGTTCTGGTCGGCTCTAACTAGCGCTATGTCAACCGAAAGTTTATACTCTTTCACAAGAGAAGTTAGAGTTTCAAGTCATCACCTTATGAGCATCTCGCTAGCGGCCTTGGTGTTCAGCCGAGACTTTCCCATAAGGGCATTAGTCACCCAATGGTACATGCAGAGGGAGTCTGTGTTCAGGTGTAATACCGTAGCCTGCCATTATAGCGCGAGGTTGATTCCTTTCATCACGGCATCCAGTTCAGCCACATTGATATGCTTGATGATGGCTCCCTTAGCCTCGAGCGCTACTCTTACAGCCAGCGAACTCTCGTCCACCCAAACGTCTAGCTCCTTCGTATTCACGCACCATTCTCCCTGTGCAGGATCCAGTCGCTGAGCCCAGGCAAGGGTGTCCGTTATTATACGTTCCAGGGGAGCATCACAAATTTTGTCATCCCAGTTTTGCGTTACGGCAGTGGCTCGACGTTTGATGAAGCCTGTCGTCACTCGCAGCCATCCACACACGGGGAAGTGTCCCACCAGCTGGCCACACATGGAGAAAATACCTCTCTGTGTCATAGTCATAGGGCTGTTTACCATTCTACTTCCTCGTCACCATCGCAGTCAACCCTGTTCCTTCCATACTTCTAGCCCCAGCACTCTGGCTCCGTCCTGTAACTTCTCTGGATCCTTGCTCGTCAGTCCGTAGAGCTCGAGATGTTTCCTCACAGATTCCGCCGACGCCACATCCTTGTTGATATATATATCGTCAATATATGCTGACGTTGCTCTATTTATAGTTTCATTCTGTGCTAACACAGCCTTGAGCACAGCTCGCATTATCAGGGGTGCCACATTCAGGCTGAACCCCAGCCTGGTCAAACAATATCGCTTCCCTTTAAACATAACTGTTTGATATGGCCACAGGGATTTTTCAACAGAGATCTGTAGATATGCTTTCCTGAGGTCCAGAATAGACACGTTCGCACCCTGCTGTGTCCAGTCTCGCAGTTTTTCTGTGCAAACATCCGCGGCACCTGTGAATGTTTCAACGTAGGTATTCAGTTCCCGATAGTCCATCACAGGACGCACCTTATGCTTGTTGGTCTGCAGCACGGCCATCAGTGGTATCAGTCCCTTGGGCGGGCCAAACTCCTTGTTACTGTACGGCACCAACCAACCATTGTCCATCCATGTTTGCAATTCATGCTCGTACTCCTCTCTCATCTCGCTGGATACTGGATATTCAGAGATCCGATTCTGAAGTTTCCCTGGTGCATGCCCTGCTGACCACTTCCAGGCTGCGACCCAAACTCCCTGCCGTTCATTGAATTTCGCACTGAAATCGGCTTCGCTGATACGAATCGCTGCACAGACGGACCGTGGTTTTTCGAACTCCACCGAGTGCCTTAATGGTGTCGATGCCAAGCAACAGGTCGAAATCCAGGGGCTTCCCTCGCATAACCAGCATATCGATTGTAACAGTATTACCAGTTGCTGTGCGAATTCTGATGGTGCCCCTTCCACAGCAAGCCTGCGTATCTCCGGTCAATGTAGATACCGCCATACCCTGCCTTGACCAAGACCGACATAAACTCACGCTCAAGATTGACCATGAGCACCCAGAGTCAAGGAGAGCCGAGCATGGTGTGCTGTCAACACACACAGTAATGATGGGTAGCACCAAGTTTACTTGCTGTTTGGGGAGTGGACCGGCACTGAAGTCTCGTCCCTGCTTCCATTTCCCGGACAATTTTTGGTCTTGTTGCATCGATAGCAATGCGTGTTAGTTGCCCTTTGCCTCTTCACGCAGTCCCTCGCAAAGTGGTTGGGCCCATGTCTGGGGAAGATCGAGGAGTCTGGGAGGGCTGCACCACAGCAACGACTGGTTCCCTCTCTGCTGTCTCATCCTTTATGATTGCCCAAGCTCGGGCCAATAGCTCCTCGAGAGACATATCATCTGCCCTGGCCGAGGACCGCAGGAGCCTTTTCACAGGATCAGGAAGCCCCCGCACGAACACACATGCCATCGCACTGTCTGGCACTCCTCCAAAAAGGACGGACAGCTTCCGTAGATCTGCCAAATATACATCTATGGTCTCACCCGGACGCAATACACATGCCTCGAATTGTTCATACGCCGTGAATTTATCAGGGGCAAATGCTGTCATCAATGCTCCCTTTATTTGAGCCACGTTCGATTTCTCTTCCGTAGATAGTTGCTGGTAAACCGCGAATGCTCCCCTGGTTAAGTGAAGAGGGAGGACACGATCAAGCTGCTTCACTCCCAATAGGTCGCACACCAATTCCAACTTCTCGAGCCATTCAACCACAGATCCAGTCCCGTCAAACTCGGGAATAATTTTTAAATGAAACCAGCCATCCATATTGGCCAAAATAGCTTGTCAGATGTCCAGAAATTGATGTTGCTTTCTTTCAGCAATACGTCTAGTCTCACCGAAGCCTAGAAGAGCAGTGCCCGCCATGTCCACTCGCCTGGTTTTTAATAAGTAGCGTTGTTCTCTTATGCAAATAAGTCTGCTGCATAAAAATGGCAGTAGCCGTACGCACGCGCAACCGACTCTCAGAGAATGGTTCGACACGCGAGGCAGCAAATTCGTTTTGCTCCTGGTAAGTCACTGTCACATCTATTACAGTCAGTCTATGTTATTCCAAAGTTCTTCCACACACAATTCTGCAGCTATGATTGTTGGAATAGAGCTGCTACTTTTTGGATCTGCCTCTAGTCTTTTCCTATCATCTGCTACTGCTCCATCAATCTTCTGTGATGTTGGAGAATAATCCTTCTTTGGTAAAAGAGAAGGCTTAAGATGGAGATCCACCATGGAGTCTTTGGTTTGGAGAGTTTCTTCCCTGGGCAATTTGTAGAAAGGTAACAGGTGACCAATCTTTGCCACAGTGCCAGCATGCCAGTCTTCTCGTTATAATAGCTTATGGCTATTTACATTCAACAAGTTGGAAATGAAGCTGAATATTTGATGACCTATCATGATTTTGAATCTCCCCACCACTATGCAGTCCTAGGAAACCTACATTGTTTCCTCAAATTACCAGAAATAAGCCCTAACATCTTGCCAGACCTCTCATATTTTGTTGCAAGGTCTGATGTTAACCTAGGTATTCAATTTCAAAAATATTGTCTTTGAATATTTTTTCTTTGTCAGAACTTGGCAGTTTCTGGTGTGGGTAACAGTATGACCCATATGGAGAACTCTTTACTCCTAACAGTTTGGAGTAACTCCACCTTCAGACTGGTTAGTGATGTACTCATTGATTTAACATTCAAATTTTTTTGTCAACCATGAAAACGGGCACTATTCGTTGTTCAGTGGCCTTCAGCTCAAGCAAATTGATCAACAAGCCACCCTCTTTGATAAAGCGGGTACATTTCTTTTTCTTAGGATGAGCTGTAAACATTGTTGCAAAAGGGAAAGCGTTTCAGTAATTAGGTGTGTCTCTACTCATTGTTTCCTTATGCTTGTCAGAGTTTTAATCTTATTTTTGCTGATGGTAAAGAGGGCCTTGACAACTAAGCTAGTGTCATCAACTAAATAAATAAAGTTCACCTACTTTTGGGGATTTTAAAATCATTCCAGCCTTGAGTTGGTAATCCTTTCAGAGATTGCAAAATTTACTCCATCAGATAATAATTCACAAATCAAAAGCACACTTTTCACTTTTGGGCATATTACAAAAGTGAAATGCCAGTTACAAAGATTATCTGCCTTTGACATAGATATGCACTGTTATGTGTCTAGAAATAGAAAACAGTGTTACTGTGGCAACCAAATTATTAACAGGTTTTTGTAAGGCATGCAAAAATTAAGTCACTTTCTGATAGCAATTCCATGGTATACTATTTTAAAGAATAATTGTTACCAACAACATTAAACATTTATGACTGATCTAGGAATGTTTATAAAATACTATAATTAACTTACAAGCAGTTCAGATATACAACTTTCATGAGTAGTATACTACAGTTGAGTAAATTAATTTAAAATCTTTAAATGTCCCTCAGAGAAAAACTGGACAAAAATCCAAGTAATAAAAAAAAATATACTTGGACATGTCTTCTCTTTCAACCTTACTTTAATTTCTTCTTGTATTCATTCAAATTTTGACTTTTTGTATTAAAGAACAATATGTTCCTGCAAAAGCATATCAACTGAACTCAATAAATGTTGGGGAAACTTGTGAGAATTTTAATTTTCTTGCTTCTGAATTACCCCCTTTAAAGATGCATTCCTGTTTACCTTTCTATAAATAAATATCTGAGATTTTATTAGCATATTAATTCTATTTTGGTGAGTATTGTAGTTAAATGTTCTTTTATTCAAATGTGCTGTTATATGTTCACTAACAAATATGTGAGAATCTAACCATTACAATAATTAAAAAATTTAAAATATATTAATTTTTTTTTTTCCAATATTTGAGTATCTTAGTCTTAAAATATTTCCTTGTATTCATAACAATATGCAATGTTTGATTTTTCACTATGCAACACAAGAATTTGAAAATTTTTGGTGAAAGGAAAATAATGATCAATTCGTACACTTTCCCTTAAAAAAAACAAAAAAAATAATCTTACTATTGAAATGTCTTCTCAAGTGACATGTTATTTTTTCTCTGCAACAATTGAAAATATTCAACATCTGAACTTGTACCAAATTAGCACAAAAACTGACAAATATTGAAAATTTTATTGGGGATAAAAAATGTGGAGGAGTTTGAATTATTGTTTATTTGAGTCAAATAAAGAAAAATAACAATTCAAACTCATAATTCACTATTAACTATTCATCTGTATTAGAAAAATGAGTGGAAAAACTAACAGTAGGTTCTAGTATTCTCTCTGATAGTAGGTAGGTGGCACATAGGTCTCTTTGACTCTTCTTACGTCTGTCTCGCTCTACTTATATAAGGCTGTATATGGAAACATCTGGTTTCCAACAAAGTGCCACTTGATTCTCCTTTTTAATTTATTTGTTTATTATTTTCCTTTCCCTCACTCAAGTGGTTTGCTGCTTTGAACATGACTTTACTTGACTTCAGAGATTTTTTCTTAAAAAAAAAAAAAAAGAAAATACATTTCTGATTCCTATGTCATTTGGGGCCCACTTGAAATTGTGTTGTGTTCAGACAGTTATCTGGAGGGACCTATTGTATCTCTAGATAAATTGGTTCCAAACACTGGATTCAGAAAGATTTCAGTTCACTAAAATGCTAAAGATTTTCAATCGATGAGCACATCTCATCCTTTTAATATCATTAGAAAATATTTGGAATTTTAGTGAAAATAAGTATTCAAAATAACAAGATAAAAAAATAAAACTAAAAGACAACAGAATTTTTATTATATCCATAAGAAAATCAAACAGGTTAAATATAGCAAAAAACTCTATCTGCTTTGAAAAAATTAGATGGGAAATACAGTTGTAACAAAAGCAGAAATTAAAAACAAAATAACACTTCCTGTTTTCAGGTTTCAAAAACTTTAACACTTGTCAAATGAAAACAAATTATTTTTCACTTATTGCAAAACTGGGCTAGGTTAGAAAGCCTAGCATTATTAAATTTTGAATTCTGCTACTTTGGAATTTTGGTATTTTTAAAAAGAACTAGAAGAAAATCAATTCAAAATTTTGTAGCTGATGGACTTTCAATTGTAGCCCAATCTAGTAACCTTAATTGTCACTCAAATTGACCGCTGTCTTTGTCACTAAGAAGAAATATGATTTGCTGCTTAGAAAAAGTGTGTCAGTATAGGGGGATAATGTGTTGACTCCACTTTTCTCTGTTCATTATCAAATAACCCCTTTAATTCTAATTTCTATTTCCTATAATAAAAAGACTCTTTCCTTTATATGTTTGTTTTTTTTGTTTTTTTTTTTTTAAACAAGCACAACTATAGAATACCCCAAGAATATTGGTCCTATTCCCACACTTTCAACTAAAACAAGGATACAAAAGTTTGAGTAGTAAAATTCAAATTTGATGAGATTTATCAATAGCTGCTGAGGATTCCAATTTCTCAGATTAGATTTAAAAAAGAAAATAGATTTTTTTTTTTTTTTTTTTTTTTGCAAGCTTTTCTTAATTTTTATTTGAAAATAGTTTTGTACAAGTCTGTTTGCAAACACTAAACCAATCTTTTGTATATTTTAAATTACTCAGTACTGTTATAAATTAAGGCCTATGAATTTTTATGTTGAATAATTGGAAGTGTTTCAGATATGTTTAGAAGTATTATTACTTATAAACTTGTATGCTTTACACCCTCTTTCAGTACAAATATGAAGTTAGATTTTGCATAGATTATCTACCATAGGTTATTGATTTACCATCTGTTTTCTCTGATATTTAAAATTTATAGCAATAATTCACACAATGACTGTTTTATTTTATAGTTTGCTACTGTCTATAAAGCCAGAGATCTACAAGATGATAAAATTGTTGCTGTTAAAAAGGTAAGTTTTTAGGTACAAATTCATCAAAGGTTGAAATAGTTTTGACAAAATTTAAGAATTAAAACTTTAAAATGAAATTAATATTAAAAATTATTTGTGTCCCTGTTTGTGAATTTGCTTCCTATTTTAGTTTGCAATTTATTTAAATATTTGACATTTTCTTGAGTACCATTGACAAGCTTAGATCAATACTTTGAGATTTGCTCAGATTAAGTTTTGACAGCACTTGATGAAATGATTTTTAATCCTTTTAAGGATATATATGGCTGTGTAGAGAAAGGATTTAGTTTGACCTTTAGAAGATTTCAAGGTTTATTGTGTCTAAATAATATATGGTGTTTGACTATTGTAATGAGAAGAAAAATGTAGTTTTTACCTGATGACTCATTTATCAAATAGCTTTAGTTTTTCAGATTGTGAACCTATATTTTCCAGTAATATTACCTTTGTGAAGATAGCATTGTATAGTTAACAAGATTGTATAGAAAACAGGTCAATTATCCGTGTAGGATATTTGAAAACAATAGTGGTAGAAATAGGGCAGAGACATTTGGGAGATTTAGTGAAATCATTTTGTTATTCTGTTGTTCAACACTGTTTTGAAATATAGATATTTTTATATCATATTCTCCCATTAATTTTGTTGTAATTAAAAAAAAAAAAAAAATTATAGGTGTTACTTTTTGACTGACTATTATACTTCATGGCCAGACACTTAGTTTTATAGTTTGTAATTCTTTTATATATATTTTCCCTTAAAAATTTTCAGTGGTGCTTTTTTATTTTTCAAAAAAAATTAGAATTTTACTGTTTACCAGGCACAATATGTTATCAAAAATTATCCTCACTTTCCTTTTGATCATTACTTCTGCGGGCATTTCTCCCATTAGTGTATTAATTTGGATTTCTTCTATAAAACATGTTACTTCAAAAAGACAAGACTTTACTAAATTACAGAGCAAGATTCTCTAACCAATCAACATCTAATAGATTCAACTCCTTTCAAAAATGTGATTATTTACTTTCACTAGCAATTTTTAATTCATCTCATAAAGCACTTTTCAAGATTTTTTTTAATTATTGTGGGACCAATCTTTTTTCCTTTTTTTTTTTTTTTTTTTTTTTTTTTTCCCTCCTCATGTCCTCATTCTAATGATTATGTTGGACACGGTGTCTATTTGTATGTAACAGGAATGTTGTTTATAATCACATTTACAAGTTTCCTATATGAAAAAATTTCCACACCCTCATTGTTAGAATTAAATTTGACATAGTGCCATTGATCACTGTTAACATTGTGTATCATTATACTTGATAATTATACCATTTGAATAAATATTGAGTCTAATGCTTGCTGAAACACCAGCTCTCATCTGCTTACTAAAGCAATGTTGTGCCTGGTCAGTACTCAACATGGGTGAACGCTAAGGAATATTATGTGCTGTAAGCTGTGACAAGCCTATTAAGCCAATGGTGTATACAATCTTGCTACTTATATTAAATGAAGAATTCAATATGTGGTGTTGATTCTGGACTGACAGGTTGCAAAACCTACCAGGTGTTGGGTGAGTGAGTTATTCTAATAGTTTTGTTTGCTACTGTAAGTTCTTTTTGTAATTTCAAAATCCTATGTTAAATAATTTTATGTGTAATTTCAAATCACCATCATCAGTGTTGTATCTGCTATTTACTTATCAGCTATATTGATGAAATATTGGCTGATTGATCGTTATAATTGTCTTATATTTTGTGATATAGAAGTTCCACCTACTGAGTGATGACTGACATATTGAATAATCAAAGAACTCCTATGGCAAGTCTATTTTGCCTTTGTCACTACACCTGGAAATGAAGAGGTTTTATGACCTTCATTGATCTGTGAATTCTTTCAACAAAAGTACAAGATCTTATGTCTGTCTTGAGGGGTGTACATGGTTCTTTTTATTGGGGACTTAAGTCTGGACTTATCTTCCTTCTGCTTGTCCAACTTCATGTCAGATTCATGCAAACTATCCTCTATAGTTTTTTATGTTCACTTTCTCCATCAGAAGTACTCTTGCTTTCCTCCCTTTCAGCTTCCTCTCCCTCTTCCATCTCAACTTCTTTATCTTCACTTCTAAGTCTTATTTGATTGGAATGAACTAATAAATATTATCCACTTGTTGCTGTTATGGCTGTATTATGTCCCTTTTTGTATAGTAAAGTTAACTTTTTCAGGACTTGACTCTATTTTTTTTGTACCACATAATGGATGTGTTTTAAGCAGCTACAGTTTGATCATAAAAAAACTTTTAAACAATGGGAAACATTTTGTCACTCAACAGGTTTTGGGTAAACTGCTACATCAGTTAGTTTCAACAATGAATTTTTTTCACACACAAAAAGAACTTTTACAATTTCCCATTTTGCTGTCATCTTTTTTTCTTCTGAATAAAACAATAATTCAGAATCAGTAATCCAGTTAATCCAAATATTTTTAGGTGAACATAATCAAAAAGTAAGTACAAGCCATTTTAGTTATCCAAGGCTTATTAAAAACAGTGTCAAATTTTTGAGAAAAAAGATTGAAGGGTTCTGTTATCATCACATACAATTGCAATTATTTGACCATTTGATTGTACCAAGAATATATAAAATTTTTTATATAAAAAGTTACCTCTAAAAGAATACACTTTTTTCTGATTTTCAGAGATATCACTAAAATATCAAGAAAATTAAAGTTATCTAATTTTGAAACTTCTGATGTCAAAGCTGATAATGTTCTCACACTGGATAACTTAAAATCAATCTGAAGTCTGTTATATAATGATAAATATAACAAAGTATTTAAATGAATATCAGAACCATAATGTTCTGTTTCAGTCCTTTGTGATGACATAACATCAATATGCTTATCAATTTTTAAGTTACTAAGATAAATTGCTTCATTGATTTGTGACCAGTGTTGAAACGTTCAAATTGTGAGTTTTTAAAAATTTTAATGAAAAACATTGAAAAAAAATCAACAGATTGAATAAATAGCTGATTGTTTGATTTATATCATGTAACTACTGAGACAAAGTCCTGTTGATCAATATTCTGATACAATTTTTCAAAATTGAGGATTTTGTCCTTTTCTAGAAACTGCCAACTCCTCATGTTGTACATTCACATAGAAGTAGAAGTTTTGTTTTTTGGTTGAGGATTAGGTAATACACTTATTGCAAATAATCAAATATTGTTGGTGGATTTCTGGGTCGCACTTTTCTTGTAATAACCACTGTTTCATAATCAGATGGAAAATGCCTTTCACAAACAACAGTGTTTGACTTGTCAGGGGTGTTTAACCATTGTTCTTGCTCATTATGATCTTGGGGAAGACTTTATTTTGTTAATCATAGTTACCATGACAACAGTTTTTTTTTTTATATATTATTTACATTTTGAGAAAGATTTTGGGGTACTGAAATTAAAAAAAAATATTAACTTAAACTATTATTTTTTAAAAATTACATGGTGCTTCTAAAACATGTATGAACCTTTACATTCTAAGGTTTAGGATTCAGAATTTAAAAGTTTTGAGTTTGTATGATGTGGGAATTTGTCATCGTATGTTACTTTCCATTGTCTTTAAGGAATTACATGGTTCCAAAGGATTTCCAAATTGTTTCACTGTTCAGGGTCCATTTTATGTTGAAGTTACATAGTGAACTGAACCTCCCTCATTAAAATTTTTGGATAATTGTATTTTATTGAAGTGCAGATTGATCACCTCCTCCCACATAGAATAAGATCATCTAAACAAAATTAACCAGTTTAATATTTTTCAGTATATTTAAAAATATATTAAACTTGTTAATTCTTTTTATTTTACACTTTTAAGAGCAAGATGCTAGTAAAATTAAACATACATTTTTTTTTAAATCAGTGATTGTTATGAAGAATAATATAGGAAAAATATTAAATTAAGTTTTTGTTCAATTTTTTTTTCAAATGCAAAAGTTTCTGTATAGTAATTTTAGAAAATTAGCTGTGCAAAAAATTACATTCACTTTTTTGTTTTTTTGTTTTTTACATGGTCGGTATCAACATACTTTATGTGTTATAAAGAAAATACAATTTATTCCTTAAAATATGAATTTTATAATTAAGATATTCATTATGAAGAATAATAGCATAAAGAAAAAAGTAAAATTTCTGTGAGAAAATTCTTAATGACATTTTTTGTGAATTTCTCTGTATTGGCAAGACAATAATGTCTTTACATTTTTGTGATATATTTTTAATAGTTGTAAAATATTAAATTTATTGAATTTAACTTTTGACATTAACTTTATCATAAATGCTTTAATAAGTATCATTTTACATTAATTTTGTGGTGATAAACATTACCTTTGTTTTTAATGTCTTCTATTTACAAGTGACAGAAAAATTCAACATGCTTTCAAAAAGAAAATAATACCCATTTGTTCTGTTAAAGAAAAACATATTCATAAAAAATTAATTTTATACTTAATATTGTTGAAAAATAGCATAGAGAAAAATATTAATTTACATTAAATTTTTATATTTTTTATGTGTAAAATTATTAATGACACTTTTGTGAATTTCACACCGAATAAGTTTGTTTATTGCAAGTTCAAATAAAATAGACATTTAACATTTCTTATTTCAGTATCTTTGGATAATAAACTTAACTTAATCCAAAGGTAAAAAGTAAAAACTTCTTTAAAAAAAAAAACTAATTTCTTAATCCAATTCCAGCAACAAGCTTTTGCATGTTGGCAGTTGACCCCCGCCTCCAAATACCTGAAGCTCTACACACACTGTATAGGCCTGAGTTAAGGATCACCCTGCTTCAACCCCATTTTCACTATCTGCATCATTCTTTCTGCAATTCCATTTGACTACAGATATAGTGATATTTTATAAGGGAGGTATCCAATTTCTTTTAACCATGAACACAGTTTTGTAACAGAATTCTGGTACATTGTCAGTGACTAATGATTTTGGCACCCCATTTCTGGAACATGTTACTTGTAATATTTACTTTACTGTGGTTGCCTTCCTATCCTGAACTCTAACCACTTCAGGCCATCCAGAGAATGAATCAACCAAAATTAAAAATAGTTTTATGCTTTTAACATGCGCATGATCCATATGAATGCAGGACCATGGCTCTTTTTCTTTAGGCCATAAATGTATCTTGGTTTAGCAAAAGTTTTTTATTTTGCTATATTTTGGGCACTATTGTACATATTTCTCTCCATCACGAGAATACCCAGGCCACCACACTTCCAATTTTACTCCTCTCTGTGTTGCTGCTATTTCATAATGTGTGACACTGGTAAAGGAAAAGGGTTAATTTAAAATATGAATGACAGAGATTTAAAAGTACAAAATAACATAATCTGAAAGAAGGAACAAAATGGTTTCCTATCAAAAATCTAGCTTAAAGAAAAGACAAACCTGGAAAGAATGGCTTTATTGGTTGGGGAAAGATGTTATCAGGGGCCATATGGAAGGCTTCATTTTACGAGGTCTGAGAAGGAATAGTGAAAGTATATTTGAAGAGAGAAGCAGAAATTGAGAATTTGATTTATGTATGAAAACATATTTCATGATTACCAGATGAAAGAAGGGGTCAATTGAGTTATAATATTTGGTAATTTTGAAGATGAAGGCAGAACCAAGAAACTGATTTATGCCTACCTGTCAAAGAACAGAAATAGCTTTGCCAATTTTGGAAATGTAAACTAATTGAGAAATAGAATTTTATCCTTTACTCAAAGAAATTGAAAAACGAAATGTACCTGTAAGATTCATAGGTACAATTAAGCGAAAATATACGAAGACAAGTTTTACTAATAGATGGTCGGTGGAACAGCTTCACTGTGGTTCAAACCAGCACTATGATTACTAACGATACTCAATCTATACTGCTCTGTGATCCAAAAACCACATGGGCAGAGCAAAATGTAGATTGGGGCAGTTAGTGATCAATGGCTTGTTGGTCACTGACAGTATCGACCAGTGTGGGATTGACCTTGCAATCAACATGTTGTCCTACAACCCTGAGGACCAAGTCATCTTCTGGTATAGGAATCGTGTGGCAAGGGTCATATTATCTGGTCACTGCTGACCAGATTTGACCCAGGATCAGCTGGAGCATGCATGTTATAAATGAACATCATCATGTATGTATAAATGAACATCATGTATTTATTACTTCTTTTCTTAATGTTTCTGGCGGTATTGTAAGGACCTTCTCTATAGCTAACCTGTGCCTTATCTGTTTATACAGTCTCTCTGCCCTAGAACAATCAGTCCATTTGTTTCTTTTATTCTACACACAATCTCGCTCAATACCAGATCCTGCAAGGTTTCAAATACAAGACAATCTAAGGGTAATCTGTTTCAGTGTAGTGCAATATTTTATCTTTTGAATTGTCTGATCTTTCTAATGGTTCATTGTTGAACTGTATTCTTGTCAAAAGCCATGAGCTTGATGGCCCATCTTAAAATCCTAGATGTAACATAGGTAACTCCTCCCTGGAGTTAAAAATAAACTCTAATGGTTTACAGTCAGATCTAAATAGAAACTTCCTGCCTAATAAAAATTGGTAAGCTCTATCTGTGCTTCATATGATAGCTAACACTTCTTTTTCAATATTTGAATAGTTGGCCTTGGCTGATGTTAACCGTCTAGAAAGGTACATTATAAAATGCCCTTCTCAAGACAAAATCGCTGATGTGGTTTGCTCACTTGTGTCCATAATTAAAGTCACTTCCTTTTTTTTTATTTTTTTATTTTTTTTTTTTATAACTTCTTTGGCTATTTTCTTTTAATTGAATGCTTGCTTTGTATCCTTTTAACATGCCTGTATCATTACTGTCCAATTTCACACTCTTAATTAATTTACTTGTATCCCTTCAAGATATCATTTCCCACAAGTCCATGACTTTATATTTCATATTTCACTACTGTGTTGGTCTCAAAAGTTCCTTCAAAACAACCTAATGTTTTGATGAAGGACCCGTTGAACTGTGTCTTAATTTAAGCCAACTTTTTTTTAATTTGGGTTAGTCCGTTATTGGGATTAGGGTGACAACTCTCCCAGTATCTGTTTGCATAGAAAAAGTTATGCCATTGAATTTAATTTTTTTTTTTTTTTTTTTCTCTGGCATGTTTCTCTTTATCGTTTTGTATCATAAATACATCTGTATTTTCCTGAGGAGGGTTTACATTTTCTACTCTTTCTGTTTTCATTACTTGCACACTTACTGGAAATTTTTTTTTTTTTTTTTTTCACAATTCCAACATATTTGTCCAACAGCTGAATATTTTTCCTATCCCGTTCATGCTTTTTATCACAGTATTTGCATCGCACAAGGTAATTTGTTATGCTGAATGCTTTGATGTTACTCTTGGGTGTATTGAATTTTTCAATCAACTCTATAGATGTATCCAAGTAACTATTCCAAATCTTTGTGTTTGTACAAAGCATCACACATACTTTCAATTAACCCCAACTGTATCAATTCATTTTTGATGGTCATTTCTCCAATGTCAATTTTTTAAAACTCACAGAATCTGGAAGCTTATTTTATGAGTAATTTTAAAGGTGTCATAAGTTGGGTGGGGATTCATAAGTTCAAAAATGATTTCAGTTGCTTGTGGACTCCATCTCAGTTCTCTATCTGTGCTGTCATTTTAGCTTTATTCTCTGGCATGTTTCAGTAACATATAGTTAGGAATGCAAGTCCTTTTTGTTCAATTAGGATACACAATTGAAAAGAACACAAAACAACAGAAATAGAACAAAAATAATTTTTATTTAAATAAAAATAAAAAGGAAATCCAATGATAAAAATGAACCGAATTAACATCCAAAAAATTTGTAGACTATTCTCTATCTCCATTCTCACCAATATGTGTTAAGTAAAACATGTTGAACATAGTCTGTTTTTTTTTTTATTAACTTCTCTAACTACAGCCAATGAAGAAAATTGAATAATGAACTGAAAATCAGATTCATGGTTTTTTTTCTTAAAGCAGTGGAAACATTTTATGATGATGTCTTTTTGTTTTTATTTTTTGAGTTAGAAACCAACATCTCTAAGTATTTGTTACAATTCAATGGAAGAATCATGGATTTCCAGATGTCACTGTCTAACTGTTGTGATAGAGCCAACTCTAGAAACTATACTGCCTACACTCTAAGAGTTTAAAATGGATTCAGGTCATAATCAAACATTCAAGTTATTTTGTAAAATATTTGATAATTATAATAGTTCACTTGAGATATAAAAAAAATATTAAATTTAGTCTTGATATATTGTTTTTTTTTTTATATATATATATATATATATATATATATATATATATATATATATATATATATATCCAAGTTGCAAAAAAATTCTTTCAGTTTTTTTTGTCATCTGTAAAATGTAAAAAATAAAAAGCATTATTAGTTTTTAAACCACTATATTAATATCTAATGTCTTTGAATCACTCTTGTAACATCCTATCCTGATTTTGCAACAGATAAAAATTGGTACCCGAGCTGAAGCTGCTGATGGTATTAACCGTACTGCTTTGCGAGAAATCAAGTTATTACAAGAAATTAGTCATCCTAATATCATTGGAGTAAGTATGATGAATTATGATATTACTTTTTCCTTAAATGATTAACTATTTAATGTGAGGTAAATACTAATTCTTTTTTTTTTCTTTTACAGCTTTTGAATGTATTTGGGCATAAATCAAATGTGAGTCTTGTATTTGACTTCATGGAAACAGATCTTGAGGTGAGTCAGCCATTTTTTGAATTGGGATCTTTTTAAGATTCACTACAAAGAAGTAAATCAGATATTTTCTTTTTTTATTGATTATGTTCATATTTTACCTTAACCTTTACCACGCTGCAGGCGACAATAGTTGCCATAGAATTCTTTCTCTTTGCTACTTTAGGTGCATTCTGTTGTTTTGAGGGGGTTGCCAGAAATAAACACTGTTATTTCCGGTATTTGAGTTGGAAATCGCCTACTACTGCTTTGGAACAAGGCTAAACTTCCACTTTTGCCATTTTGAATTCTTCTAGACTCTACACAAAGTGATTTAACCACATTAATTTTTTTTTATTATCTTTTTTTTTATTTTTGTAAACAAAAATGGTTGCATCAATATCCAACAAAGCCTTTATTCAGGAGTTTCTTTGATTAGGACTCCAATGATTTTGAACACTTTACTCAAGTGGATATTGATGGTGAAGTAGTTGAAGATGATTACCACTAGCAGCTACTATCATCCATGACTGACTAATTTTATGGGAGCTACTGGTGACCATCTATATTCCTGATATCCTTTCTGAATGTGAATTATTTTGTCTATTTATAAACAACAAAATAACTTTATTCATCAATGAGACAAATAAATATGAGTGAGGTGAAATAAAGAGCAAACAAATGCTAGTGTTTTCTAGTATGTAAACACATCACTTTTTTGACAAAACTAAAGCCTTCTTAGCAATTTTGCTTCTTATTGCAACCCCCAAAACTCCACAAGGAGTAATAAAAGTTAAAGTATGTTGAATTATCCATGTATTTTTTTAATGTTTTTTTTTTTATTTCGTGTTTCAGTTTTTTGTTTTCAACATCAAAACATGCATGCAAAAATAATGAATTACATCAAACTATTACTCATTCATTCTTTTATTATTGTACAAATATTAAAATCTATATGCACAATACAAAGAAAGTTATAACAATTTTAAAATGGCAAATGTTCATATTTTTGCACCCTCAAAAAAAATGCAGTGGCAGAGGGAACAATTCTAGTAACAAATTAGCATGGTAAAGGTTAAACTTGTTTTGATGCAATTGGATGTTCAAAAGGACAAAAAAGAACTAAAGCAATTGAGTTGTGTGAAAAAAGAAAGTCATTACCTTATAGTATCAAAACATTTTAAATAATATATGAAACTTTAAAAAGATCTAATTTTATAAATAGCTTTTTTCATTTTTTCCTCATCTTATATGTTTTTTGCATTTTAGAAAGTGACCTCCTAAAATCCAAAATTAAATAACCTACAAAGGATTGCTAAGCCATAAAAACAATGTCACATTTCTGATAAAACAGGATGTTTTGGATAAAATATAATTTTGCAGTAGTGTAGCAATACTGGTTGGTTAATCCAAAGCTCTTTGATAATTAGCAAAAATGATCATCTATCTATCTATCTCTCTCTCTCTCTCTTTTTCTTCTCTCTCTCCTTTTGCTTCCCGTCCTGAGTATGACGATAAACTAAGTCTAACAGCATCCTCAAATCCAGATCTTGTCCTGGGTATGATGATAAACTACCTCCAACAGCAAGGTCTCTGATAAGACGTTTTTGAAAAAAATGTTACTAGCTTTTTTTTCTCAAGGAATAGTGTTGCCAGCTATACCTTTTTTTGAAAAAATAATATTAACCAACTATACATTTTTGAGGAAAAAAATATTAACTGGAATAGATTTTTGACAAAACAAAAGTATTACCAGGAAAAAAAAAAGTTGTCAGCATTAAATGACACATTGAGGTTGATGTGCCGTAAACCAAACCAAACCACCTTCTTCTTTCTCTCCTTCTCTTGGGTATGGCAATAAACTACATCCAGCAGCAAGGCCCCTGATAAGGAGGTTTTGAGGAGTGTGGAAGCACCTCTTAATTGCTGATGTTCCCAGATCCACTTTGACCCAGGTTGGTAGCACCTGTTAGGGTCCCAGCTATGGGCAAATAGCCCCTAAACTAGGGATAAAAACACTATAAAAGCGTAAAAATAGGTTTTAATACCAGAAATAATTTGTAAAAAAAAAAAAAAAACTATTACCAACAATACATTTTTGAAAAGATATTACTAACACTGTTTTTAAAAGATAAATATTACTAGCAATATATTTTTGAAAAAAAAAATATTACCAGCTATACATTTTTGAAGGAAAAATATTACCAGAAATAGATTTTTGACAAAATAAAAATTTTGTCAGCATTAAGTGACCCATTGAGGTTGATATGCCGTAAACCAAACCAAATCTCCTTCTTTCTCTCCCCCTTCTCCTCTCGTCCTCCCCCTTCTTTTTCTCATTCTCTCTCTTTTTATTTCTTTTTTTGTTTTTTTTTCTTCAAATTTTACATTAATTCCCCTAAACTTTAACAATGCCCATTGTTTAGCTATTCTAAATTGTAACTGAAACAAATATAGTAGACTTCCTTCATATGAAATGGCTTTAGGGTTAATATCTACTTAATGTTAGTGAAAGATCAATTAAAAAGATTTTGTTTATTGTTTACTGTCATTAATAAACAAACAATTTTTGCTAGGTTATGTTTTCTCTAAAAATATTATTTAAAATTTCTTCTTGAAGATGATATCAATGAAAATATTGTCTTTAGTGTATCTGCTATGATTATTACTTCAGATCATCATAAAAGATAATAGTATTGTGCTGACTGCAGCCCACATAAAGTCCTACATTTTACAGACTTTACAAGGGCTACATTACCTCCATGCACACTGGATACTTCACAGGGTGAGTTTCAATTGAAATACAATATTTGTTATTTGTTTCATGTTTTTTTTTTTTTAATATTTTATTTCATTCAGATTTGATAATTTCTGGAATTCCTACAAACTGTACTTGTATTTACTTCTCAAAAGTCTTGTTCATAAGTTATTGTTCATAAGTTATTGTTTGTTAGTTTTTGTTTGTTTTTAGTTAAGCAAAGTAATTTCATTATTTTTAATGAATTTTTTCTAAAATAAATATATGAACAATGATACTTTCTTTTCTCTTTACCAAATGGTATGGTGATGAATTCTTTTCTTAGTGGTTGAGTATCTGCTAATGAACAAGGATGGAAAAATCAGCAGCACAGGAATCAAACACTAAAGGAACTAAACATTGGATCACAATGAGCAGGATATGAACAACACTTCCACAGGAACACCATACATGGTACAAACACAGCCAAGACACCAGAAACACAAACAAAAGATGAACAAACTTCAAATGACACTGGGTGATACAGACAGAAATGCCTGATAATGCATGGCAATTACATTATATTTTCCACACAGCACATTGCTGGTCTCCTTTTTTCCAGAAAATGTACCTGCTTTTAGGGAGCCTAAAACTTTTGGTGGTTGGCTAGCAAAAGGAATCCTTTGCATAGCCAACATAGCTCAGTTCATGGTCCCAACTATTTCATGGGAAAGCTGGTAGACACTTTCTTCATAACCAGACAACCCAAGGTTCGCACTGGTTCTGTTCTGGCAGGGCAGCCATTTGATTTCTTTCTGTAGAGACACCACACTAAATATTTTCTCTTTGACTATCAGGGCTTGTACCATTATCAGTAACAATAAACAGCTTCATTTGCATTTTGTTTCTGCCACATGTATAGAATGTTGTTAGGTTAAATAAATATCTGGTATCGTGTATATGTGCAATTCCATCTTGCTTTTGTTGTTTTGTTTCTTTTACTTCACTGTTCACTTCTTTTAATCTCTTAGCTGTTGACTTTTGTTTTCATTTGCTTTTAGTTTCTACATTTTGTTTTGTTTTTCATTTAAGTTATAACAGCTATAAAATTAATTTTTTGATATTCTTTAATTTTTTTTTTTTTTTTTTTTTTTTAGGATCTGAAACCTAATAATCTGTTAATCAATGACAAAGGTATCCTCAAGTTGGGAGATTTTGGTTTGGCCAAATTTTATGGCTCCCCAAACAGAATTTATACTCATCAGGTTGTTACTAGGTATGTAAAAAAAAAAAAAAAATCATTAAAACCCACATTGTTGATTATTAGCTATCATTTTCAGAATTAGATTAACTTTGTTAGATGATTGTACAAATAATTCTGCCTTAAAAAAAATTTTTTTTTTTTTTTTTTTAAATTCATACTAAGCTTTTTTTAATATTGCATGCCTGTCACACACCAATTTCATTTTTAAAGCTATTTATTTTTATGTAAAATTTTTCATTTTGATCTTAAAGATTTCATTAGCTAAATTAGTTGCTTGTTTTTTGTTTTTTTTTTCCTTTTGTGTGTGTGTTTCTGTGCCTGAGAGTGAGGCCTACACATCACTGGCATAAGTTACTAATATAACACTTGAAAACTATTTTTGATTTTCAACTAAACATTTTAGCTACCTTCTTTCTATTTTTTTTAACAAGCTCTCTGATTATATTATCTCTGTATAAATTATCCTTTACATTCATTACTTTAATTTGATTGCCTTTGTCTTTACAATAGTAGAGACATGATTTTATCAATTTACTTTAGTACACAGTTTGTATTGAATTAGCTCCTTGGTATCTGTTTCTCTCAATACAATCAATTGCAAAGAAATAAAACTAACATCAACAATTGTAGAGTTGAAACCATATCAAATTATTAATTAAATCCAAAATACTTGAATGATGACTATTTTCATAAAAGTGGATACTCATGTCCTTAATCTAAGAAATATAACTAATTGCAAAGATGCCTTTTGTACAATGGTGGTGAGGCAGTGGGTTAAGCTTGCTTATTGCTTGAAGAGTAGGCTTGATTCACTCTAGTGGCCCTGTACCAGATAAAGTGAAGCTTAATAAAAAGCAATAGTTATAGTTGGTAATTATAAAGAGAATTACTTATTATATCGGGTTACAAAATGTTGATATTTTAGAAAAATGCTTGTCAAAAACTTGTTTTGGTTTATGTAAAATATGCCACGTCTAAATAAAAATACATTTGGGTATATTATCAGTGGCTGAAAGTAGATAACATTATGCTATTGTTAGTTTGGACATAGATCTAAACAAAAGTAGAATTATAAATTACAAGAATTTTAATCTTATCAATTATCTAATTAGAAACTAAACTAAACTAACCAATCAGAAAAGAAAAATATTCCTGTCTAATCAATAAGCAGTTCATCTATATTCTTTTCTACACCCTATCCTTAGCTGTAAAAAAAATCAGAATTCAACTTTTTTTCAGTAATTGGTTTTCTTTTGAGATTAGATTGCATGCATTTAAAATTGTTTACTTATCTTTCATTTTTAAAATTTATTAATAAGTGCGATGGCGACGCAACTAAGGGAGATAACTGCGGAGTTATCGGCCTTGTTCGAGGAGTCTTGGCTGGGAAGGACGAGAACAATGGCAGACACGTGCAAATCACAACTCTACTCAATTGTCTCCCATCCACTGGTTACATGTGGGTATTACCAAAAATAAAGGCTTAAATAATAACTCTGATTTAGATAGACGGAGGAAGAACCAGAATCAAGGGAACTACTGACCATTAACACACATCAGTCTATTTAGTACACACATTTTCCTTTTTGGGGTAAAAACAGCCCCGACTATATTCCAACAAATTATGGACACTGCTAACCAAAATAAAAGGTGCAGTAGCATACATAGACGACATATCCTTGTCAGTCGATCACATGAGCAACTGAGAGAAAGAATAAACAAGGTTCTAACTTGTGTCACAGTTTGACCTTCATCTCCATCCAGAAAAATGTCAGTTTTTTCTGCCCTCAGAAAAATACCTGGGTTTCATTTTCAACCACCAAGGTCAGCTTCCAGACCCACAGAACATAGCAGCCATTCAGTGTATCCCCAGTTTACGTTCTTTTCTTGAATTGGTGAGTCACTACAGAGCATTCCTGTCATCATTATACCAACTAAAGGCACCACTCGTTACAGCCAAGGATACAAAGTGGTCCTGGTCTCCTGAATGTCAAGTCATTCCACAAGATCAAATTCTTGCTTGGTTCAGACCTACTCCTTACACACTTTGATCCAGTTCAAGATAGAGTTGTGGCAGCAGATGCCTCAAGTCATGGAGTGGGTGCAATGATTTCACACAGATTTCCAAACAAGAAAGAAAAAGACATCAAGATCCCTGACAGCAGCTGAGTGCAACTACAGTCAAATAGAAAAGGAGGCATTAGTCCTAATTTTCGCTGTGAAGAATTTTCACAGAATGCTATTTAGTTGTAAATTCACCTTTCTGACAGACCACAAATTATTGTTGTCCATTTTTTGTTCAAAGAAGGGCATTCCAGCGAATTCTGCCAGTTGAGTGCAACATTGGGCAACCATCCTTTTAGGATACAATTTCACGATACAATGCAAAAAGTAAACATAATTTGGTCTAGCTGATGCTTTGTCACAACTCTTCGACTCACAAAGAAGACCTGAAGAGGACACTGTAAAATACTACAATCAACGTTGATGGTGATTTCCAATGCACATTCAATGACTGTGTCTGATTGCTTCCACTAACAGCAATGGATATAAAGTGGGAAACCAAAATGGATTCACACATTGAACAAGTCTTCAGATTCATTCCAGGATCCTAGCCCAGTAATCTCACAGGAGATCTGCAGCAATTTAAAAGACTAAATGATTCCTTATCAATCATTGAGGACTGTCTAACCTTGTGGTTATACCTCAATAGCCTCAGAACAGCGGCCCTAAGGCAATTACATTCCGGACACCCAGGCACTTCATGCATGAAGTCCATTGTGCGCAGTACAGTCTACTGGCCAAATTTGGACAGAGAGATTGAAAACAAGGTGAAAGGCTGCACCCATTTCATGAAATTGCAGAAAAATCCACCACAACTGACCTGATCCTGAACAACCCTGGTCTCAGATACACATTGATTTTATGGGCCCTATCAATGGTCTTAGTTTCCTTGTTGTTAATGCATATTCCAAATGGCCTGAAATTTTCACCATGAACGCAACCATCACAGTGCTGAGACAGTTATTCAGCCAACATGGCCTCCCAGAGACCTTGGTGTCAGATAATGGGTCACAGTTCACATCAGATATGTTCAAACATTTCTGTGAGGCAAACTGTTATGCATGTTCGATCACCACCTTACCACCAACAGTCAAATAGACAGGCAGAATGTTTTATTGATACATTCAAGTGCACCTTACTGCATGTGGGGAGGGGACAGCAGAGGAGATATTACAAGCCTTCCACTTGACATATCATTCAACCCCAAATGTGTTGGTAAAAGAAAGAAAAACACCAGCAGAAGCACTCATGGGATGGAAACTCCGTACAACATTGGATGTCTTACATCCTCAACAAAACAAGTCCAGGGCCAACAACTGCAAAAGACACTACAAATACACACACCAGTATTTGCTAGAAATTACTGACCTGGTAATCCAAGCTGAGTAACTGGTATCATGCAAGCAAGAAAAGGAAAAAGAATGTACGAGGTTGGAAACCAGTTCTGGGTGCGGCACAAACAGCAACTTCACCCGCAACAAAGAATGACCCTGTACCTGACAGCCCATCCATTCCCTTCAACTTACTAATGGACACCTTCGATTTGCCACAACCCCCACCTCTAACCAAATCAACACCAGATAGTAGTGGTGAACAAAGCCAAAGGTGATCTAAACGCATTCGGTCAAAATTAAAAACCCTTGCAAGATAAAATACCTAAAAAAGGAGGTGCTATGGCAGAGCCAACTAAGGTGATAACTGTACCGAGTTTTCAGCCTTCATCGGTGAGTTTTGGCTGGGAAAAACAAGAATAATGGTGGACACATAAACACGTGCAAATCATGGCTCTATTCAAGCTTTTCCCATCCACTGGTTACATGTCAGTATTACCAAAAATAAAGGTTTAAATAATAACAATATCTTATCTTCAACTTGATTATTTCGTTATGACAATAAGCCCTTTTTTCTTCTTTTTGACAATTGTTGCTGCTTCAATCAAATGTTTTTTGTTTTTTTTTCTTCCATACATCATTACCTTATTTGCTGTTGCTACCATTTTATGCACACACATTCACAGAGAAATGTTTACACATACAATAAACTAACATCTACTACACCAGATTTTATTTGCTTCTTTTTGTACATATAATTTGTAATGTGTGTGTGTGTGTGTAATGCAAGCAGAACTTTTAATTTTTGAACATTACTACTAACAAGTTAGTTGTTTAATAAATAAAATTCATTGTTATTGTTGGAACCTTAAGTGTCTTTTTTGACAGAAATTGTTCAAGTAATTTTTAATTTCTCCAAAACTTTCTCATCAGTTCCATTTCCTATGTTCAACTCATTATCTCAAATTTCAACATTATCTTTGGAATGACATCCTGCTATTCTATATGATAATTTCACTACTCACTGAAGATTTTTTTGCTTGACTATTTCATTCTAATTTGTTCCAAGTTTAATAATTTGCTTATAACATCAACTACACTAACACTATTTATTTTTAGATGGTACCGTTGTCCGGAGTTGTTATTTGGTGCTAAAAATTATAGCACTGGTGTTGATACCTGGGCTGTAGGTTGTATTCTTGCAGAATTATTACTTCGAGTAAGTCTTTTTTTTTTTTTTTTTTTTTTTTTTTAATATAATCTCTGTTTAGAGATTATGTAATTAAATTATAAACTCATTTTTTTATTTTAGTTTCATGTTCTTCAAGATAGATCAATGCGTCTAAATCCTGAAATGTCATTATTAGCTGAATTTCACTGTATAATGTTTGAGCTATGTAATTAATATTCTTTATGGAATTACATTGACAAGGACAGAGATTATGTTGAAAAATATTTCTTTGTGTAAATCCTTTTTGGCATCTAAAAGGATTTATTAAGAGAAAAGAGAACATCAAATCTCTTAAGTATTTTGAATAGCACAAACTCTTTAAAATTTGCAGATGCAAATATTTCTACAAATTACAGTATAGGTCTTGAACAATTTCCATTGTGCATCTCAAATTATCAGGACAAGTTGACAGTTCTTTCAAATACAAATCAATTTTCTCTTAGAAAACTACAATTCATAAAGAAAGTGTTTTCCTTAAAACCTTTACCCCTCGTCTCTAGAATTGTTTCCCCTGCCATTGTATTTTTTAAGGGGACAAAAAACATTAGCACCTACCATTTTAAAATTGTTATAACTTTCTTTGTGTTGTGTGTATAGACTTGATTTTTACTAATAAAAGAATGGATGAGTAATATTTTGGTGTAATGCATTATATTCTGCATGCATGTTTTGACAGTGAAAGCAAAAAAAAATTAAAAAAAAAAAAACAAATATATTAACATTCCTTGTGAAGTTCTGGAGTGCAGTCAAACCAGGATGTGGAAGCTCTGGAATCAGAGGTATGGACAGAGTGCTACATTGCACTTTCTGCACATAAATTGGGTTTGGTGGCACTGCTTGTCTCTGTTTGAGCAAATGGCACAATCTAGGTGAGAAGGCCTGCCAGATTTTAGGTGCTTGGTATTGATTACTATGTGGTGTTCCGTTAACACCACCCTTTCAGCAGGGAGGGTTGGTTCCATCCTATCTCTCCTGTGAAACACCTCTGACTGGTAGCCTTCTAACAGAAAAAATCTTCAACCTGAAATTCTCAGCATTGACCCGGTGAACTGACTTTGCTTTCCAGGTGACCAGGGCATTGCAAAAAACAGGTTTTGTGCAAATTTTCTACTACTTGGTACATCAGTACAGCACCATGTAGTAGGTTATCTGCTTGTCAGTTCTGTCTACCCACTCCCTATGTACTGAGAGTAGTACTACACAGCACAAGGCTTCTGCACAATCCTGGTATGAACTTAACCAAAACTTCTTTTTTGAAGGTCTCTACAGTGTGGGCAGTAGTCATCAAATTTACTGGTCTTTTGGCATACAAAAAAATGTATAAAATGTTTGTTTCTGTGTGTGTTGTGAGGAGTGTCTGCTCAGTTTTGCTGCTTTTATCACATTCAGCACACCCTTTTGGTTCACATGTATTGTGCCGCATGATCCTGTTCCACGTTGGACTAGGTGGTGAAAAAAAAATTTGTCCTTTGTTTTTATACATTCTGACGGAGTGAACAACTTTGTGGGCAATATCCCACTGTTCTTGATGCCTGAGCTATTTCTCAGCCCAAGTACACCTGCCAATTGTAGAGGTAGCTGGTTTTTGCATTGACCAGCCCTCAGCACTTTAGGCCCCACTCGGTTGCTCTTGTAGACATGTACATGAGTAGGTTTGTTCTTCCTTTTGAAAGGAATGATAACTTTCATCCACTGAAAGTTACTTCCCTGGAGAAAAGTATTTCTGCCAAAGTTGCACAAGTCTTTTGAAAAGCGAACATATCTTATGTCCTATCATGTTCAGTGGGGTTCCTTCATTTTGCATTACTTATCCAAAAGATAGAAAAATGACAAAACCCTAAGAAAAAATCATCAGTGAACCAGTACAACTCGAATGATGACTTTCATAAGTCCATTTAGAAGCAAAAGGGGCCTTCATTTTATCAAAAGTGATGTCCTTCCATGTGTTTATGTAAGAGTACACACCAGAATTTGCTCTAGCATATTTGTCTCATTGACAAATAGTTATTGTTGTTTATAAATAGACAAAATAATTATCCTTTGGAAACACTATCAGGTACATCCTTAGGGCCAGTGACTTCTATAAAATTAGTTATGGATGATAATAGGTGCTCAGCACGGCTTTCTTCCCCCATCGCTATTGTGGTTGTCATATCTGGCCACTTCACTGCCAATATCTGCCTAAGAAAAGGCTTCAAGATCATTGGAGTCAGAATTGAAGAAAAACTCTTAAATAAAGGCTTCATTGAATGTCAATGCCATTTTTGTTAAGAAAAAAATCACAACAAAATTCATGTGGGTTTAAGAGATGTTGTACCTTGTGTAGAACAATGAAAAATGGCATCAGAAAAATGGAAGTAAACCAAGAGTAGTCTTAAAATGCCATAAAATGCCAGAACAGTTGACAAGCGTTTAATTTTGCAACCACCTTCAAGGCAACAGAATGCATCTCCATGTACAAGGGAGAGAATTCATATGGCAAAAATTTTCGCCTTTGACCAGAATAAGGCCAACAAGGTAATTCAAGCAACTTTCTTTTAGAGCAACAGTTCATTAGCAACAAAAGAGAATTATCTTACTTTGAAAAGTTCAGTTCAAAATCTAAGTAGTTGAAATTCAAAGGTGAAAGTTCAAAGTGGGTTGAGAAAAGGTTGACCTATTTTACTGCTTTTCTGGAGTCCTTCCTCAAGTTTGAAATAAACTCTCATGGGGTTATGAAAGTTATTCATATTATGAGAATTTAGAAGATTTTTTTTTTTTGTCAGTGACAGTTAATCTTTTATCATCGCAGATCACCATGGTCTATTTATTTTCTCATCAGTAAGCAGAGTTAACATGCCAAGATAGTTAAAACTTTCACTTGAGTGGCCTAATCTCTTCTCAGCAAGCAACCTTTACATGCCTGAGTGTAGTAAATCCTTTTTCTGTCTTTACAGTCACCATTTTAAATTTGGCTGCTTTTTGAAAACATCAAAGCCAGGCTGTAAAATTTTGCTACAGAAAGTTTAAACTAACAGGTTTTTTATGACCTATTACTTTTTCAGCTCTTTACACATCAATTTTCATTTGTGTTTTTTTTTTTTATATAAACTGTTTAGCTTCATTTAGTTGGTTTCTTTTTCAAAGAATCCATGTTAGTAAATTGTTAATTTTCTTAGTTTTTAATACAATTCAATATTATCTTTTTTACTAAAAATAGTTTCTAAATTATTTTTATACATATTTTTTCTCATACAATTTTAATATCATTTTTATTAAAAATAATTTTTATACATCATTAGGTTGCATATTTATTAAAGTACCTATGTATATTTGTAATACAACTATTCATTTAATTGTTTTGAAAATTATAAGAAAGAAAACGACGGCTTACTTTGTCAAACCAAGTGACAGTGTGTCGCGTGTATCCTACGATGGAAAATGTGGTGAAAAAGAAAATTACTTACCAAAAAAAAGGGCACGTATTCTGCATGACATGCTGAAGATGGAATATTTAAATTAAAAAACAAGTCCGTTGCAGGAGTCACTATAAAAGTATTTTGATATGCAAAAATTGAATGTCCTCTCCCAGCTGTCGACTAATGGAAAAAATGCTCAGCTGATAAAAGCAGTTGGTGTTCTTGAATCTAGGACAAGTGGGGTATTTTGGCTACCACGTTTGTTGGAGAGTAAGTTATTATTCTGACTGGTTGTGTGCATTGTGATTTGTGAGATAGTACCTGCAAATTGAGTTTTCGGCATTTCTTTCTGTCCCCGATGTTCGAGTCTGAACTTAGTGATTTATTCTCTGCATTGTGGAAATAATCTGCAACAAATATTTCCTTTGCAGTCCCAGATCGCTTACAAAAATAATATTGTTTGGCATTTTGGCAAATGAAATGACTGGCATTGCATTACTGCTTTTGATAAAGATAGCATTTTCCAAATATTACACCATTATAATTATACAGTCATATAAGTGTTGGTGCTAAGGCAAAACTCTCAAAAATATATCATGAAAGGAAAACTTTTGTGTAATCCTATTTCTCATATAAATCGTTGGTCATTAAAACCCCAAGTGGTATTTCATTTTTTCATGGATCAGATTGATGTTTAGTATTTAAATGGATTTTTTTTGTGTTCAGGTGCCATTTTTTCCTGGTGAATCAGATCTTGACCAACTGACTCGTATTTTTCAAGCTTTAGGAACACCTACGGAAGAGACATGGCTTGTAAGTTGATTTTTGAATACATTTATTCTGATAGTTATGTAGTTCTTTTAGAATAAATTTCTTTTTTTTTTCTTTCTTTCCTCTTTGTTTAGCACATAAAAATGCATGGAACATTTACATGACTTTGCGTTACAATCTTCTTAAAGGTAGATTTGTTATAACTTGTCAGTAAAAGATTAATAGGATAATCTATTCTTAAACATAATGTTTGATACAAATTAATGGCAAAATATAATTAGATTATATTTGTTTTATTGAATGTTGATTATAAACTTTTGTCAAGGATCTGAGGTGATGAACAAAATAAATTTTATCAACTTCAAAAGCATTGTAAATATCTATCATACGTTTAAAATTGCCACAATGTTCTCTTAAGAGAAATCTAAGCATGTGAACAAGAGTTCAGTTAACAATGGTAGATGCCTTTGTTGGAGGTGCTGGGTAGAATAGCATGGAATTGGTGAACAGTTTTGATTAAATTGCTTGTTCATTTTACACATATTTTTATCATTTTTCAATTTCCACGCTGCTACACTACTCGTACATCACCTTTATGGATTATTGATATTTTCTTTTCAATACTGGACATTGTAACAAAATGTCTTACTGGCATACCACAGTAATTAATAGAAGGGAGTGGGTGAATGAGAATTTGAGCAAAACAGTTTACCATAACTCTTACCTGACCAAGTAGTAACAACAAAAACTTGCTACTTCATAGTCAACAATTCTTACTTTTTCCTATAATAAAAATGTCAATTCAACAAGAGACATTTAACAAAGTGTGAGACAATAAGAGAGTGTAAATGCTCACTGGCAATTGACCTGATGTGATATTTTGCTGTTTAAGTTCAGTTATACATTTCTGAAGAAAATTGATTTCTGTCAGGTTTTTATCTTCAGACTTTTTTGATTCTAATAAATTGATTTTTTTTTCTCGGCAATATGAGTGACATTTTAGTCTGAAAAGAACATCCCAATATCTTAACTTTGTATCAGCTTCAATGACAGCTCTGAAAAGAATTTTAGTGGAACATTGGCAAATATATTCAAAGTAGAATGAAAATATATTTGTCTATGAACAATTCCTCCAATACTGATCATTGTACATTAAAATTTGTTTAAACAAGATGCTATTGTACATTAAAAATCTATCTCTGATTTAACAACAGTCAATTTGAGTACAATTATTAAGTCTAAAAAAGAATGACTCTATCAAAAATTTGTTATAAAGGGAAAAAAAAATCTTTGATGAAAGTAGACAGAAAAAAAACCTTAAGAGTATCTGTCTGACTGTATAGGAGAGGTAGAATGATAGCAATGGATAATGCAAAGAAATTGCAGTGTTTCAATAATATAAAAATTATTTAATTTATTCATGATTAACTTAACAAATCCAATCAATTTGTCATACAAATTTCTATCCAAGAATAACTTGTCCATTACCAATTTCAATAGTAGATAGGTTTGCTTATTGTCCAATTCACACTCCTCCTCCTCAGTCTTTTGAACAGGAATAGTGGTTTTTCCCCTGTTTCCTGTTTAGGATTGGATTTCCAGTTTCTTCTAAAATCTACTGAACTCTGAAACATTATTCACTAAGTCTTAACTGTTATCTTTCCTGTATATCCCCAAGAACTTCATTTCTTTCCCTTTCATCCATTCATACAGCACCACACAGTAACCCTCTATTGTAATTGTATGAATATTTAGTGAAAATTGTAAGAGTGACAGAAAAGGGAATAAAACAAATTTTTTTTTGTGTGTTTCTTATGAACTTGCAGATAAAGTAAAAAGATATACTCTGGTCTAATTTCAGTAGGGGAATAATTAAAAATGTAAAATTGGACACATTGTCAAAAGACACACATTCACTCTTTTTCTCACACAGACAAATTAGAACCATAATGATGATGCTTGTCAAAGAGCATCATCACTCTTAGCAAATTTTGTTCTTTTTTTTTTTTTTTTTTTTTTTTTTTTTTTTTTTTTTTTTTTTTTTTATAAGTTTTGTCTGGTTTATATTTTATATTAAAAATAATACACTAAGGAGAAGAATAAAAACACTATGTGGTACATTTTTCTGTCTTTCAGGGTATGCAGGACCTTCCTGACTATATTCAGTTTAAAGTGTTTCCACCAAACCCTTTAAGTTGTATTTTTACTGCTGCCTCTGATGATTTGTTAGATGTTATGGCTTTTCTTCTGAGCATGGATCCTCTAAAAAGATGTACAACTGAAGAGGTAAGGACTGCACTGACAATACATCCTGTCCAGAAATTAATAAAACACTAAAAATAACTGATTTCTTGTTGAATTAGGTGTTTCATGTTCAGAGATTATATTATATGTTTAAGTGAACTGTATATAGACTTCTAAAGTGTTTTATTCCATGATTAATAGTCAAATGAGTTCACATTTGTAAAGCTTGCTTCTCCGTGTTCAACAACTATAAAAACACATTGTTAATTTGATTATTTTCTGTAATTCTAATACTAAAGAGTTCCCTAAAGGTTTCTCTGAAAATACCTGGTTTGCATCAGAAGAAAAAGTATTCTCACTTGTGATGACACAACTCGAACATACAAAATTTAGGCAAATCTCTATCACTGCAATCTCTAACTTATTTATGAATCCTGATGCTTATGGCAAAGCTTAGGAATGAACTGGCAAGAAAGATTTCTGAGCAGACTAGACAAATTCTAAGAGATACTATAGCAAATCCATCAAAAGGTGTAAACAATAAGCCAGGAACAGCAAGTCTCAATATGACCTTTATTTGCAAATATAAATAAATAACATTATTCTGTTTATCTCTCATAAGGGCATAAAAAGAATCTAGATTGATGTACAAACACATCTCTAGCTGGTTTTTGAATGTGATTTTCTGGACATGTTTATTCATTCATGCCTGAAAAGGACATTCTTGGAAAAATCGCATATACACGTCTATTCCATGGAAGGGGTTACAAAAATTTGCAGTGTTTTTTATAATTTTTGGACTGAGTAATTTCCTATGAAGCTGACATTACAGTAATCCATTGCTTGAGGAACTTGATTGCTTTGACTGTCTCACCGAGTAATTATTTAAGAAATTTAACTTAATTTTTTTTTTTTTTTTCCTGGAAATTTATGAAGATTGTGTATAGTTGTCCCATTTGACACTTTTCCCATCAGAACATGGCCAAACTTTCTTAGCAGGTTTCCTCTTATCAAATATTATATGCCGTCATCATCATTGTGTAGAAATGGCTTTGTGTATTTTACTGTTTGATATATTTGATTGATTTTATGTCAGCTTGTATATTCAGCTGAGAATATAGATATTTTCTAAATTGAACTTTGCCTTGATACACTGTATCACAGGAAGGTTGTGTTGCACCAAAATTACCATTTGAAATCCTACCTAGTCTCAAACATTGACCGCTAGAACCAGTGGAGAAATAGGGGACTACCACAACAAGCCAAGCAGCCCCAGTAATTAAATTTATATATATCTGCTTTAAATAAGAAATTTAACTAAAAAAAAAACTGGTTAGAAATGAGCAGTAGATAGGCATCTCACAAGATTCAAATATATTTGAATAGGTGTTTTTTTTTAGTTTTTTTATCTTTGCAGACATAGCTATAAAAATGTAAAATATCACAAAATTTAGGCATACAAATTTTAATACGATTAATTTCAAGAGGATTATTACATACCTACAATCATACAAAATATTACTGACTGAATTTTCACAAATTCTTAACTGTTGGCCATGTTTGCTGTAAAATGTTTTATCAATAATCTGTTTGGAACAGATAACACCACTTATTGTTTTATTATATCTTGAATGCCTAGGGGATTACTGAAACCAAGATTTATTTACATTATTAAATGAAAAGACAATTTGGATAAACACTAAAGGAAACTTTGAAAGTTTCATTTTGACTGTTCAAGAGCAAGCAATGTTATAAGATTGATCAAACTGAAAGTGCCAATTTCACAATTTCATTTTTTAACTGCACATTTTAACTATATTTATTTCCTCTAAGACAACATATTTTAATTGAAATTTTAAAATACAATTTTTACTGGATTCAGTAAACATTGTATTTTGTTCCATTAATTAAAAAGATTTTTGTTCAAAAACTTTTCAAGATTTCAGTTGAAAAATCCAAGAAAGGTCAATCTTAATTATCAAACACTCAGAAAATAATCCCAAAACCTCATTCAGAAAATTTACAAGTGAAATCATTATAAGTGATATACAAACAATAAGTAAAAAAAAAAAAAATGAAGTAAACAAAAACAAAATGAAGTATAAATTTTTTTTTCCTTACATTATATGATCATTTGTGATGAAAAATTGATGACATATATATATTTATTTTTGTATCACCCCAAGCAAAACAGTACAGCCACTAACAAGGGGTTACCGGGTGTAGAAGAATTAGGAACAGAAACATTAGTAATGAGTAGTAAGAGAAAAGAGCAATCAGGAGGAGAGTAGACAGTGATTGACATTGCATTTAAATTTTTGCAGATTAAAGTTGACTGGAAAGCATGGGGCCAGGAGGGAGTTCTACAAACAAGAGGTGCGAGAAAAGAAACTGTCAGTTCAGAAGTTACGGCTACATCTAGCTAGCTCAAGTGGAAATTGATGAGATCTTGCCACAAGTCTAGTATTGCACTTACATTCATACAGTCTAGGTACCATAGCGAAGAGCCCATCCAAACAATTACCATGAAAGCATTTATAAAAAAGGCACAAAGGCAACCTTATAGCAGTGGGCAAGTGACTGAAGCCGAGCCACCAGATCAGGACCAATAATATTGCTGATTCTTCTTTGGATCTCATCAAGGAGATCCAGGTAAACAGCAGGGGCATCAGACCATATATGGCAGCAATATTCTAAGCATGAATGAATGTTAGACCTATAGATATGCAAGATAGATTCCGGAGAGAAACGCTGTCTAGCCCAGCACAATGAACCAACTTTCTTAGCAGCTGACCTAGCAATCGATTCAATATAGTTTTTCCACTAATATTCCAGGGTTATAATTTATTACATTGGAATCGTAATCACAATCCAATTCATCAGACCTACAAATTCAAATTTTGCATTTGTAGGTCTGATGAATTGGATCATGATTAAGATTCCAATATAATAAATTATAACCATGGAATATTAATGTTTGAGCCTTTTATCTTGTATTCTTGCTCTGTCTTGTACATAGAGCTCTACCTGGATTTTATCCACTTGGAAATATATAATCAGGTTGTGCAAAAGTAATATCCAATTTTTGAGAAGAAAGTTTTAGATAGTATTCATGAATACTCATAGCTAAGGAATGTCACAATAAGTAATTTATACCTTTCTCTTTCAGATTATAAAATATTTTTCATGATCTTCCACAATATTTGCACCCATGTTCATCTCATCTAAACATCACATTCAACATATCTTACTGTATGAGTTTTATAAAGGTATCAATCCAAGTGCAGCAGCAAAGTCTATTCAGACCACTTATGGAGATGATGCAGTGAATGAAAGTTGCAGGAGGTAGTTTTCCTCGTTTCAGAAATGGGATTTCAGATTGAAAAATGAGCAAAAGGAGGGACGTTCAAAAAAAGCTTGATTCCAAAGAGTTGGAAGCTGTTGTCACAGACAATCCGACCATTACCTCTAGGGAACTTGCAGAACAATTTAACAGAACATACAACATGCTATGCTAATTAGGATCAGAAAAGTTTCAGTGATTGTGAAATGGGTCCCACATGAACTGTCTCCAGCAAATCTGCAACAGCATTTTGCTTGTTGTGAATCATTGCTTTCACGACACCTTCAGGCACCATTTTTAGGTAGGCTTGTTACAGGTGATGAGAAATAGATCCTTTACCACAACATTAAATGCCACCAATCATGGGATCAGTCAAGGAATAAGATCAGTTCAACAACCAAGAGGAGGACTTCATCCAAAGAAAATCATGCTGGGTGTCTGGTGGGATATTCAAGGAATTGTCCATTATGAACTGTTAAACAACAATCAAACAATTACAGCTGATCTGTACTGTGATCAATTTCGTCATTTGAAAACAGCTTTGAACCAAAAACTAACATCCTTAGTGAACAGAAAGGTTGTCATCATCCCTCTCAATAATGCTCATCCTCACACAGCTCAGCTGACTAAAAATCTTTTGAAAGAAAATCTTTTGCACCAAAGAACACAATTCCAACAGTGAAATTTGGTGGTGGCAATATCATGGTTTGGGGATGTTTTTCTACTAATGGTACGGGTAATTTAGAAATAATAGATGGTAGAATGAATTCAAAAATATACCAAGATATTTAGGACTCCAATTTATTTGGGTCAGTAGTAAAGCTTGGATTCCCAAACTAATGGGTTTTGCAACAAGATAGTGACACTAAACATGGCTAAATCTACAAAAACGTGGCTTATTTAAATACATTCAAATGGCCATCAGAGTCTCCAGACTTGAATCCAATAGAGAATTTGTGGTGTTTATGAAAAATTCAAATTAATAAAAGAGCTCAAAAAAAAAAACATTCTGGACCTAAAGAGAATATACAAAGAAGAATAGAGTAAAATACCAACAGAAACTTGCAAATCATTGATTAAAAGTTACAGATTGCTGTTGAATTGAATAAGGGGTATGATACAAAATATTAAATAGGTATTATAATTTTGTACAAATACATTTTTCACCTCCCAAATTTTTTAATTTCATTAATATAACAATTTTTCTGAATTTTTTTTGCATATTGCAGCATTATGCCATAGTATACAAATATTGTATGGATTATAAAATTCTTTTATAAAATCTGTTAAATAAAAAAATTCATGGTGTATGAATATTTTATTGTCTAACACTGATGCACATGTAACTCTGCAAATACAGTTGTTTATAAAATCCTAGCCTTAACCATAGTTCAAACATAGTGGTCAATACACAACTATTTCAACCATGACCAGATATGTATTGGGTAGCCTAAAAGTTTGCTCTCTGTTTTTTCAATAGATAGTGTTAGGAATATTTAGCTTTCACTTCATTCAAAAAGATTGCTTTTCATTCTAGGATGAAAATTGTCATATTGGTGTGTATTTTTCTAATATTGATAATGGAAGAAAAAAAAATTTCAGCTTGTGCTTTTTTACTTTAAGAAATGTAAAAATGCAACTCAACTACAAAGAAAGGTATTATGAATGATTGATTGTATGAAAGATAATTTGTGAAATTTCATGTTAGGGATTTCTTATAGACTAATCCTTCACTGTTGAATTGACCAATTAAAATTGATAAGCAACTCATCTTCGATCTGTATTTCCATTGCTTAAATTGTTAACTGAACTTAGAAATATACTTTTTTTTTTTTTTTCTTTTCACAAGCAACACATCAGTTATAAAGAAAGTATTTTTTTTTTTTTTTTTGCAGGCTCTCAAAATGCCATATTTCAGTAACAAACCAGCCCCCAGTTTAGGTTCACAGCTACCCATGCCTAGTTTCAAGTCAGACAGGGATGATTCTACCTTTAAAAGAACAATGAAAAGAAAACTGAGTGATAACACAAGTGAGATTATTTTTTTATTTTCATA
The DNA here is from genome assembly GCA_903632075.3 of Acanthosepion pharaonis. Lineage (NCBI taxonomy): Eukaryota > Metazoa > Mollusca > Cephalopoda > Sepiida > Sepiidae > Acanthosepion > Acanthosepion pharaonis. Next base: position 58,639 of record CAHIKZ030002838.1, read on the forward strand.
CTTGTGATTTTCCAAAATCATTGCTCTTTACTTTGTAAATGACAAAAGTTTTTGTTTGCCTTTCAGGAGGTTCTCTTGCAAAGCGACTTGTTTTCTAAAACTCATCTGTCATGGAAATTCATGAAATCAGGCTATTGAAACTACTTCATTTGCAGCTCTGTGCTTCTATGAAGCATGAAATATTCAAAAATCTTTCAAATGAAGAACTTTTTATGTACAAAAATTAAAGGCAATTAAACAGTTTTATTTTTCTAGATTTATTTTTTTTCTTTTGTTGAAAAAAATAAAGAGGCCATTTTTATTTGCATGTGTGCATACATATAAAACTGAAATGGAAGAATTGAATTGAAAGTATCACAATAATTTGGCTATTTGTTGTTAAAAGGAAAATTTATTTATAGGAAAAAGTTTAATTTGTTCTGCCCTTTATTATCATTAAAGTAAATTGAGCAATTTTGAAGTTGATCCCCAAAGAAGTTTGGCAGCAGTCATTGGAAATTAAATAACATTGGACCAAGCATAAAGTTTCATTTTTTTCCTATAATATAACAATGTACAAAAGAGAAAAAATTAAAAAGTTTAAGTTTGATAAATGGTGTTGAATTTGAGATTCTTTGGAAATTGAACCTAAATTTAACTAGAGAAAATCCAGTAAGATTGAGTATAACTGGCATATCCCTGCACCTAGACTTACCCACTGGCCAGGATAAATATAGGCTTTGAGTAAATGATTAATTCTAAACAAAAAGGTTCTCTAACTTAAAGGTGCATTCTTAAACTACTAATCTTTATTCTTTAAAGAAAATCCTTTACTCAAAGATTTTAAAACCCAGAAACTGTTTGAGAAGCCCTTGTGAACAAGGAAAGTTTTGTAAAAATGAAATTAATCATTTGAATTCATTGACCCTTGATTTTGTCAAGTCAGGATAGCACCACCAATACAAATATCAGACATTTTGAGTTATGATGTATTTGATTTGGAGAGGAAGAAAGACCCGTTGGTATTTAATCGTCAACAAGAGTGAAAATTATGCCTAAGTGACTTTCCATTCATGTGACCAGACTAGAGTGAACGCACAGACCGATTCTCTCCCTTCCTCCTATGAGACAAATAGAACTAGAAATTTTTCAGGGCCAGAATACTGGGAGGGGAAATATATTTAAGCTTGTAGAAACAACAATAGTGGAATTTGCTGCCTTTTGCCAAATATTCTTTGATCTTTTGCGTCCTATTCCAACCCAAAGAATTGATCCTAATTCTAAATTTGCAATACCCCTCCAGCTTAGAATTGTTGATATTTGAATCCCTTAATGGAATACATCTTCATCATTAAGCTAACGCAATATGTGCTAAAGAGGAATTCAGAATCCTAGAGGTTATTCATATTCTTCCAAGTTCATCAGGCCATCATTAAAATTAAAACAACCAGTAAAAGGCTCAAATTGTGGTTAGTATCATATTTGTTGTTTCAACCACATTTCTTGATCCTAAGAACCACAAAAAGATATACAGTATATTGTGCCTTACTTCTATTCTTGGATATGCCACAGAAGAACCAGTGATCCTGAAGAATCAAGCCAGTCTCAGAACTGTTTCTAAAGAATTAACATCTACAAGCAGAAACTCCATTAAAGAAATACAACCCCAAGAAAGTAGTATTAAAAGGTAAGAGCTAAAAAGGACTTCAGTACTATAGGTACTGTTAAAAGAAAAATATCAACATGTAGGGAAAATATTTATGGTGAAGGCAGCAGAAAGCAAGAATTTACAATTTCCAGATTTGTTAGAACCTTATCCATTCAGAAGTAATAGGCTATTTGGGTTAATAAACATGTGACCTGGGATGATTTACTTATACAGTTAACAGAAAAATATCGAGATTATATGAGCAAGACATAAGCTGACTGTCCTCTGGTAGGAATTAAACAGAGAGGATGAATTGCTATCAAATCTGGCTAGTAGAAGAATACAAAGTTTGGCAAAGATAGATTATAAAACACTAGGCAAAGAGAACATACTGCTATCCAAATGCAGTTGGCCATGTATTACAAGGACACATTGATAAATGATTTTGTGCATGAATTAGTGAGAACCAAATCATTGGATGACATTTGAGAACAAGAAATTTATTGGAAGACAATGGTTACATGATTGGGTAGTAAGTGAAAGAGGATTGAAGATTTATTGCAGTAAAAAAGAGCATGTGAAGGTAGAATGTCCTTAAAAGAACTGGTTGTGGGGAGATAAAGTAAGTATTAACTTTGTAGGATAGTATAAACATACACTGGGAGATTTTGGTTTGGTATATAGGGAGTGCAAGACATGAACACAAGGAAGGTGTACTCTTTGAGATGTATAATTAGGATCTTCCAAGTAGTGGAAAGTATAAGAGGACAATGAAAAGTCTACATTCATCCAGAAGAAAGAATACTTCTGTGACGGTTACACACCTGGCCCAGGGTCGGATCCTTTGTTCTGGCGCGCCAACGGTGACGTCGCTCCTCCTGGGTCCAAGCGTGCCGCTCCAACCCCTTGGTCAGATGATCACCAGCCTCGCCTTTCCCAACTCGCTTCCAATACCTGGTCACTAAAAGCAACTGTACCGATCTCGGTCTGTCTACCCACGCTGTGTTTAGATCTTAGACAGGCGGGACCAGCAGGGATTGGGCCGATACAAGTTGAGTCCGGCGGGGTGGCAAAACACAAATAAAAAAGAAAAATAAACTCACGAGACAAAAAATTGCTGATGAAAAAAAAAGGGTAACAACCTTTTATATCTTAATGTCCGCTACATAAAAACAAAATTGTTCTCATTTCCCAACCCGCTCTGTGGACTATGGCACAAGCTTCTATCACACAACCTAAAGATTTTGAATTGCCTACTCTTTAGAATTGTGTATGTGGGAGTAATGGTTTGGTTCGACACTGGGGCTAATTTCTATCGATCATTGCAGTTGATTCTTCTCTTCGACTTGAGTTGTATTTCTTCTTCTTAAATCGACTTAGGCTGGAAGTTCTCTTGTCTTCGACTTGGGCTGGAAGTTCTCTTGTCTTCGACTTGGGCTGGAAGGATCTCTTGCCACCAACTCAGCCGTCAACTCTCTCTGTAAATCGACTTGGTGATCTCTTCTCTGCTGCCGTCCGGGGCTGAACTTCTGTCTTCGACTTGGGCTGGAAGGATTTCTTGTCTGAGGATTCTCTTGCCCGCAAAGGGGCGAGTGAATCGGGCCCGATGCCCGCGTTCAGGCTCTTTCCCTGCCCGCGGTTCAGCTGCAACTCCACTCCAACTCAACTCAACTGATTTCTGTCGACTGGGGTCCTGCTTTTATTGACGCCGCAACAAACTGGGGTGGGTCTGTCGGCGTCAGGGGTTTTCTCGATAATTCCAAAAGTCGCATTATTTTTGATTTCTCATTATCGCTATTGTTTTCACCCCTACTTCCTCACAGTGCCTTTTGTGGGGAGGTGCACCCATCTCTCTTAGTCTCTTGTATGTCAGGTGACCGTTTTCGACCAATGGTTCCTGATCGGGCATTTCTTTCTCTTCTTTTCTGCAGATCACGTGACCGTTTCCGACCAATTGTTATTGATCGAGCATCCTTTCTCCTCCTTTCGGGCGTGGTTACATCGTTCTTGTTTTTAAAAAAAACAAAATCCAATTTTGCCTTTTCTGCACGTCTGAAAAATGACAATCTTGGCTTTCTCTCACCTGGGCTCTGTCAACCAGCCCGCCGCTAATTAGTTGTGACTTCAGGAAAGAATATTGTCGCCATCTGTGATCTGAGACAATCGTTTTTTCCACCTCTTGTTTTTTGTCAGACCCGGCAGTCAGAAAATCTTAATTTATCTGAATTGAAAACATCTTTCTTTCGTCAATGTGGGGTTCTAATTTTAACAGGTCAGAATCTGTATACCGTTCCACGGTCCTCCCCTCAACCCAAAAAGCACTTTTTCTCTGATTAAGATTTCGTTTTCATTGTTCCAAAAATTTCCCTTTATCCAAATTGATAAGGTGTCTTTCTCACAAAAAGTAGGCTAGATGCTTTGACCGATATCTGGTTTTCATCAAGCGGCCCGTTTTGATATCATGTCTTTTCCCTTTCTTTCTTTTTATTATTTCTAATTCTATTCTTCCAATTGTCTTTAAAAATTCGGTCAACATGCTAGCTAAGATATCTTTCTGACTCGTGTTTTTTGTTAATGACCGCTTTTTGTATTTCTCGACCTCTCTCTTTTCCCCTTCCTTCTTCTTCCCTTAGGATCGTCCAAGTACAATCTTAGTGAATTATTTTCAACTCAATTATTTTCCGTTTTAAAAAAAAATCAACAACCTGTTTAGTAAACCGAGTAAGAAAAAATTAAATCATATTTCTATGAATATTTCTAATAATGCAAGGTGCCACACTTCTAGGGCCACTTTACTTGGCCACTCTAAATAAATTAAGAGGTTGGGTGTCCTGTATCAAAGAAGCCTAGAGTGTGTGTAAGGAATTTATGGTAAATAATGATAATGTTGAAAGAATAAAAACCTTTAGTTCTATAACATAAGACAATATTTCCAGGCAAGATGCACCACAATATTTCCAGGCAAGATGCACCTGGATAGTGTGTTGAATCTGTGGAGTTGTAGGACATTTATATGAAAATTGTTCCTTGGGATGTGAAAAGGAAAATGTGCAAAATAAGAAAAATGGATAGACCAAAAGAAACTGTAGATAGAAAGAAGGAAAAATTCAGATTTATAAATTGAAGGTGACTGAAAGACAATGAAAAAAAGGAGTAGAAGCAGAGGATTGTAGTAGTTCTCTTCTGGGAGAAAGCAATAAGGCTGGCATAAAAAAAGAGGCAAAAGTGTATGAACTTTTCACTCAAGGACGAGAAGTATGTACAGTGAAGGGTTGTACCATAGAAGCTTTGGTCAATATCAGAGATTAATTCAATTACAAAGAGATATGTGTTTGTCTTATCTGGTATTGCATGTTGAGAACACTCCAATATTTATTGTATAAGAAATACACAATTCTGGCACAAGGCCTAAAAGGGGGAATGGATTGAGGCTAGTCATCGCTATCTTATACTTAGTTAATCCAATTCACGACCCATTCACTTGTTATAATTTGCACATCCACTACAAAACACATCCATCGCCACTCAATCCTCTATATACCATAATACTGCATACTCTCAGGGGACCTATAGAAAACACCCCATGACTTAAACATTTCATGATCATAAACTCCTATACATGAAAATCTATAAATGATATACAATGAGCAGAGATAACAAAAATACAAAAAAAAATAACAAAAACAAAATAAAATTAAGTGATGTTAGACTCTTCAAACCCTCAAAAAAATTTAAGAGAGGCTGCTGTATTCTGCCTTTAGACAAAATCAAATGGCTCTCTGACTAAGGGAGAGGGAAAAAGTTAAAATAAATATGGCCATGGGGGGGAAAAAAGAAAGCTGATTAAGTCAAGATGAAAAAAGGAGGGGCCAATACAAACTGGGCTGGTTGGGAATCTTGACTTAGGTCATAACTAAAGTAGAAGCCAGTAACAACACTTACATTAACTAAATACACAAAAAAGGGTCTATCCTAAACAGGGGAGGGCTCCTCAGGTAACCGCCCCGATGTGACAGGGAGACCTAAAAAAAAGAAAATCAAGCTAGCCCCATTCACACGAACCACTTTTCACTGAAATCTTTTGAAACCAATTACTTTCTATCAGTTCTAATCTTCACCTTGAACTGATGCTCAAAGAATTGGATTAGATCCTATTGAGAAAGATGGTCACCTTGCAAAACTTCCTCCTGTCTTGTCGTCCAAATCACCATTCGGGCTGTGGCCAGCATCAAGAGAAACACTATTTTGCCTCAGAATATGGAGGTGACACATTGTCACACGCATATGTGTGATCAATAAGCACAAGCATTTCCAGAGTGATACGAGCCATCAACTTGCTGACATGATCCCATAGGACAATGGTCGATGTGCAAAGCTGTTTCCTCTAAGCCAAGGTCACATTGTTCACAGTCTGACAATCCGCCAAGCCCCATATGAAGGCTTTGTCACTGAGAGACAGCCTATTCCGAACCAATCGCCGGGTAAGCAAAAACTCTGAGGTAATCCGCCACTGACGCCCAAGGCCAAAACCAAGCGAAACTCATCCGCCGACAAGCCAAGTCAGTCATGTAGTGGATCCTTCGCAACCCCCTCCACTAGTTCATGGACTAAGAATGACCCTCAAGATTGATTGACACTCAAGAAGGAAACTCGATTGATCCCAGGACTTACGAAGGTGCTCAAACCACAAGATGGGGGGAATGATAGTAAGGTGAGGGAAAGTGGACCTCAAAGTCCCCTGTCAATGCGTTGCGTAGGAAAGCCAGCCTTGAGGTAAGCTTGTGACTCCTCACCAAATGCAGCATTCCCATCCCCCCATGACATGGACATTGGGCACAGACTTATCTGTCGACGTGATGCTTCGGTCCGCCCCACAAGACGGGGGATAGCAAGCACTCAATCACCTTCTTACACTCCCTCCAGAGAGGAAGTATGGACAAGTAGTAAAGAACAAGAGGAAAGATGTAAGTGGCACATGCCTCTGGCCTGCCCTTCATGGACAACCTCCTTCGACTGCTGCACTGACCTTTGCCTGTACTTCTGACCAATTTTTTTCCAGCTGGAGGTCAGGTATGGAAAAGGTCTTGGAAGATCTACCCTCTTCCAGACACCTAACTGCAATCCGGAAGACTTGTCGGGGTTAATCTTGGCCCCTGTTACCTTTTCATACCATTCAAGCACCTTCAGTTCCATCTCTATGTTGCTGAGGGACAATATGAAAGTAGATATGTCATCAGTGTACCCTGTCTTGAGCAGCACCAGGGACAGTAATTCTACACCCTGTCCCTCAGCTGGTGAAAGAAAGGCTTCAATGCCAAAGTGTAAAGTAGGGGCAACAGTGGACAACCCTGATGAACCGACTGAGACAGCGCAAAAGTGCATGACAGCTTCCCGTTCACCTGTGCTACAGCACTGGGGGAACAATGCAGGAGGCTAATCCAGTGGCCTGCAGGACAGCAGCCAGCTAGCAATGGTCAACACTATCACATGCCTTTGACTGATCCAAGTTGATCAGCATGGCTTGCTCATCATCTTTTACACCCTCTAGGATCGTGTGGATTTGATGCAGGTTGCTCTGAATTGTTCGGCCCTTCACAGCGCAAATCTGCTCGGGTCCAAACAGAATCTCAGCATCTGACTGCAACTGCTCCATCAGGATCTCGGCCCAAATCTTTAACTGTGTTTAGCAGAGTTATGTGCCTATAATCATCTAAAACCCACCCACCACCCTTGCCACACCCCGGAAATTCAGTTGGGGATGGACCCCTGGTGGAACACAACAGTCAAAATCAGGACAAAGATGTGCAACAGCCTCAAGCACATTTCATAGGGCAAACCATCCAAACCTGGCGACTTGTCTCTGGTGACTTTCTTCAATGTCGCATGGGTCTCTCCTTCTGTGATCTCTCCCTCACAGCTAGCCACTTCTGCAAGTCAGCGAAAGTCAATAAAAGTCAGCCAAATAGCTGCAAAACTCTGTCACAGGTAAACTGGATTTTGAAATGCTGCCAAAATACCTCACATGTCGTCAGTCAACCCCAGAGTATGCCCCTCCGGGGTTTTGACCTCTCGAATGTAGCGACCAGAACCTTGGCAGATCTCTTCCTTGTGCAAGTCACAGCTCCAGAAGACATCATACTTAACTTATGCCTAATTACCTGACCCATGTCACACTTGTTAGTCAAACGCTTCAGGGTCTCCCTAGTTAGGGCTGTCTCTAGGGGATCCCCACAGCCTCTGCTCATGAAAGACTATCTTTAGGAGCCTTCACCTTGTTAGCCTTATCTAACACGAGCTGTTTGCTAAACTCAGTGGTGAAGGACCTAATCCTATCCTTAAGCTTCTTCCACCACATATTCCAAATAACCATCCCCACTAATTCCCACTTCATTACAGTAGTTAACTGTTTCTGAAAGTACCGCCTGTTCAGTAAAGACAGATGGAACTTCCAGTAGCCAGCCATTGTAGGCCAATCGTCTAAAGCTATCCAGTGAAATGTGGGACAATCTAGCAAATCTATGTCAGCCCTTCTGACTAACATTCTATCCAGGTAGTTAACCATCTGGGTAGACGGCCACTTAAATGCCCACATCCATATCTTCCCCCAGGGTGATCAACCCGGTATCTATCGACAAGACCAAACTCGTCGATCAGATTAACCAAGCTATGATCACCCGACTTCCTGCTAGCTCCCCGCCCCCTGTCACTCTTGGGGTTCAGGATGGTATTCCAGTCCCGTATTAAGACTAAGCACATTGTATCCACCAGGAAAGGCCCCAACTGCCGAAAAAATGTGACCCGCTATCTGAAACAAGCAACTTTTCACAGCAATTTCGACCACAATCAACCGGCCCCTGTCATTGACATGAACAAAGTCCACCTTCGCATCCAGGGTACACTTAACCAGCAAAGAAACACCTCTGGCCAGTCGGTCCCCAAATACTGAATAGATGACAAAGTCATTAGACAGCACACAGGCATCAACGTTGCAAACAAAGTGCATCTCCTGGATTGCAGCTACATCCACACCAAACAACAAGGGGTCATGGAGAAGGCGGGCAGACTTACTCTGATCCCTCAAGCCATTCGCACTCAGGCTGGCTATCTTAACTGACATGATTTAGGTTTGAAAAAGAGATAATCAAAATAACCTAGTCACATACCGGATGGAAATCATCTGCTGTAAGGACCCCAACGGATTGTCCTAGGTTCCCTGTGCCCATCTCTGACGTCATCTGCTGTCTAGGACAATACCGCCAACATCCATGGGATATGTTAGCTTTACTGCCCTATATAATGAGCGGTGGAAAAGTACGGGGAAACTCCCTGCACAAAATTCAGACATCTTTTTCAGAATGGGCATTCCCATTACCAACATTCATAGATTTGGGAAAGCGTCCTTTGCCTCATTCAAATGGTACCACGGTTGTAGCAATCTCCCAGTGTCCCTTATAAATGTAATGATGCCTGGGGCTTGGGGGAAATTACAGGGGTCCTCTATCGACTTTCTGTCGACAGAGGTGAGTTTAAATAAAGGACCTAGGAGGGATCTTATTTGGGTGGACAAGACTTTCTCCAACTCTTTTTTTGTTCACCTTGCAAATGTCCTCCAGTCCGGCAAAATACTTCTTCTTCTTTCTCTTCTCCCTTGCAGGATGGGGTGGAGAAGAAGTGGATGTGAGAGGGGATGTAGATGCTGAACAAAGGGATGATGTGGAGGGAGCGGTGAACAGGGAAGGCGCCTTGATCTGAAACTATTTATATCTATTTCGGATGAGGCCCCAGGAACAGATTGGGACTTAGATCTTTCTATAACCTTCTTCTTCCTGCCTCTTTCAGCCCACTTCTCCTCCTTTATGTTTATCTTCTCCTCTTGCTCACCCCCTTCCCCTCTTCAAATGTCCATTTTAGCACACTGTTTCTTATTTTTGTGCCTTTTTAGGGACTTGTTTCTGCTGTTGTTTTGTGGTTGGTCTTGTTTTATCTCTTTAGGCTGTTCCATTTGCTGCTCCACCTTTTCTTGATGCTGCCCTTTTGGGGCCTGAGGCAGCAACTGCTGCTTTTCCTGCTGCTACTTGGTGGTGATTGCTGTGGAACCTCCTGGTGAGGAGGGCTTGGTGTCTTTCATCCCTTCTTCCTTACCTCCTTCCATCCTCCATCTGGAACCTTGTCGGTCACTGCTGCTGCTGGTACTGCTGCTTGGTTGGGCTGAGATGCTGCCTTCTTGCTGGGACATGCCTTTACCATATGTCTCATTACGCTGCACGACCAACAGTAGGGACACCATCTTTCTACCACCATTGGTATTATCCTTTCCTGGCACATTAGTGTATTGGGGATGTTGCTAAAACCTTTTCTAGTTAACGTGACCTGAACGACAAAATTCCCAGTGGAAATCCCTGTTTTGCTCATTGTTACTGAGACTTCTTCCATATCTCTGTACTGTGAAAAAAGGCACCTAGTCTATCGCTGGTGATGTCTATTGGGACTCCATGTACTGTTACTTTTGTCCTCTTTGTCCCTGAATATTCCGTCTGCAGGCGGACAAGCTTTGTTGCCAGAATACTACCTGCCAACTTTTTTGCCTCTTCCTCAGTAACTAGCAATATATACCATAAGGCATTCGTACACCTTAACAGGATTTTGGGGTTTATTTTGAGGCTCTTTAATGTCTCCTCCATTGTCTCTCTACTGACACCAATCAGTTTACGTGTTCCCATGTCAGTTGTCAACAGAGAGATCGTTTTTGTCTTAACAGCATCAATTGCCTCTGGGATGGTCAGCAATTTGTTGCCCTTTATATAATTTGTAGCTGTCACGCCAAAAAGGACCCGCTGGAACAGGGCAGTCATCTCTCGTCTGCTCCCTCGATCCTGACTGCCAAAGACTCATTTTATAGACCATGACAAAGCAGCCAATTGGTTGAGTGGGAGAGATTTACATATGCGTAAGCACAATCTGCCAATTCTCCCTTCCTCCAACTGCTCTGTGACACCATACGCATGCAATGCGTGGGTGTTTTTGGGCATGAGGTTGCGTATCTTGCTCATAACAATCACATAATTGTCATATTTTTCTTTGAGGTCCCTATAATATGCAGGATCCTTTTGGTTGATTTTTTTGGTAGTGACGTCTCCTCCATGTTCACTGAATTGGCTGCCATGATAGGACCAGCCTGGTCCTACCACGGCCAAGTAAATGAAAACTGTTGGCCTATATGGCTTTTTTGTTTTTAAATGGCACTGAACAAAGTCTTGCAACTTAGTAGTCACATTAAGGCAACAAAAAATAACTCAAAAGAAAAACTTGGTGTGAAAAACAAAACAGAAACATCAAAAAGAAATACAAAAGCAAAAGAAACTTAAGTTTGGAAAACAAAAAATAAACACGAAAAAGTATTAAAGAAAAAATTTCAATAAGTTTTTTTGCAGATAATGATTGACTTAGTGTAAATAATAGTTGTTCAAGAATTTCTCGTCAGACAAAAATTAGCTGAACTCAAAACAAGAAAAATCATATTCCATGTCAGGAGGACCCCTGCCGACTGGGAAAAACACTGGTGTTATATAGCTATCTCAGTCCCAGACCCATGCTGACTATTGCCTAATACCTGCCTAGTATCGTTCATATGCAAATAGTGCCACCCATGATCTTCTTCTAACAGCTTATGGTAGAAGAGGATGCAATTCTTGATGCTTACAGCCCCACATACAACCAACTTGGAGTCTTTTATCGGGCTAACTTGATTCACTGTTACAAGATAACTAAAACATAGTGGTGGCAAGATAGGCCCCAAGCAGTAAAGATAGAAATTGATACATTGTTTAACTTCCTATAAAGAAGAAACCATGTCAAACACCAATATATGATGTGTTCGGCAGAGGAGGGGCATATTCAACAAAAAAATCAAACATTGCTTTTATTTGCAAATTATTCATTATGTCATATCTAAGTATTTTACAAAAAATTACACCATATTTCAAGCTCAAATTAGGTTTATTGTTTGTAACCATGCAATGAGATGAGGTAACTGTTATATTCCATGCTAATAGGAATATATACTTGACAAACACGGTGGATAAATAAGTGAAGGTTTATTGTAAAAGACCAGTACAATAAGAATAAGGGTAACAGTTATGCACATGGTTGTTGCAAGTCAATCCAGTAGTGAGTGCTACTATTGGAAGGTCAGTAGTTCTCATGTAAGTCTGCGTTATACTCAACAGATCCCAGCTAGAGTTCTGTAGTCTGTTGCCTTACAGATACTTATAGGTAGTTACTACCTATAGTGTAGTCACTCATGACATGTTAATCCATTACATCAGTAACATAAACTGTAGATTTGTTTGCAGAATATCATTACATTATTGTTACATAATTATAGCGAAATCATTAAGTTTTTTTTTAAAAGCATTTTATTTTTGGTTTTATATTAACATATTCCTTTTTACAGGCTTTATTTTCATAATGGAATAAGATCATTCTAAATTTCAGAATTTTACTATTGCCCATCAAAATGACTAGAAGAAAGTGATCTAAAAACAACAATGGAAAAGAGAGGTAACAAAGCTTAAACAAGATAGCTCCAGCTTGATCAACTTAGGAAACTTAGCTTTACAGCCAAAATATTCTAAAATACTAACAAAGGAGAAAATAAAAACTACCAAACAACAAATCAAATATAGCATCAAAATTCTTTTTTATTTATTTATGCAACTAAATAGATAATTGTCAAGAATGTTTCTGTAAAACTTGATATTTCCTGTAATAAATTCTTAATAAATATTATTATTATTATTATTATTTTACTTAAGTGTAAGTTAGTCCTACATTTACAATGAAAAGAAATGTTGATTAAAACTGCCTAAAACCTATAAGCACATATTGCCACATAATTATCAAATGTTGAATATGCCACTCCTCCATCAAATATGACATATAAAAGTGAACTGGTGAAGAAGCTTGAGGTCAAGATAACTGAGCACTCTGCATTACATTGAAGCTTCCATTGTGGAATTTGCACACTTAGAAAATGTTTGCTTTGATTTTTTTTATTTAGTAGTAAATAAAATAATCACAGGTAAGAAACAAAACATTTTTATTTAATAGCTGAACATTCTGGCTTCATAAAATATGCCTTAAACAAAGTAGATTAAATTATTTAAATTAATAGTATTTTTTTCAAGCCATGTGGAAAATATGGTCAGATAAGCATAGGTTTTTTTGTGAACTTTAGGGCTTTGAATAACACCACTAAGACCCTAGCCCATCACAATTATTTGGTAAGGCCACATGCTTCTCTACCTTGGATTTGAGATCAGGATATTGGCAGGTGACTTTAAACAAGCCTGCTATAGAGAAATGTCATGTGGGATGTAGTGTAGTTGGTTAAATGTAATTAACAGAAATGTCTAACAAACAGAATTGACAAAGTTTACAATAAACAATAAGAACAACAAAAGATAATACTAAGCATATATATATATATATATATATATATATATATATATATATATATATATATATATACACAAGACAAAAAGTAGGCAAAGCAACAGTAATAAGGCAAAAACGTTCACAAAGTCAGAATGATGTTAACACGCAAAAGGGATACAGACAAGTGATTAGTGTCCTGACTTCAAGACAAGAAAGAACAAAAATATGACATATAAGACCAAGAAGTGGTTTACCTTATTGTCCAGGAAGAAATCCCAGCATGCATCTATATGGTTTGTCTATGAATTGGGGGAGCAGGACGTTTTTGCTGTCATTCCTATTAAGAGTGTCTTTTTTTTTTTTTTTGCAATTGTTAATGTTTATGTTGCACTGTGTTTTTGCTCTCCTTTTGACAGATTCTTGTCAAGAGTTTGAATCTTGCTTGAATTTTCAAGGATTTACGTATCAACTACCTGGACTTATGCTGAATTTTTTTCTTTAGTCTCACCTTGTCCACATGCATAAGAAAGACATCTTAAAAAGAGAGGAACCTGTGCCAGCCCAGGAAAACTGAAAAGGGACATTCTCCTCCAACTGAAAGAGAAATTGGGTAAACAACAGTCAGTGGGGGGAACTGCCTTCTCCAGTATAAAGTCTTCCCTAAAGGTAAATCATTTTTGTTACCTTCTTCTCTCCAAAACAAAAACATGATCAAACAAGAAAAGACCCCTCTAACTCTGCCCTCTAACCTGCCCATTTCCAAACCCCTTACTCACACAAAAACAATTTGCCATTTGCTTTTTCCAACCCAACAACACAGGCAATACAGCTAACTTCTGAAAGACTGCAGGGCTCTTCAATAGGAAGCTGAGAGAAGGAGCTCCCATTTAAAAAAAATCATACTGAGCCAAGAAAGAAGCATCATTCAGGGAAGACATTTGTTATGTGGACCCAAACATACTGGAAAAAAGAGCTTAGAGCCCCAATGCCTGAGGGATTTAAAGGTTGTCTGTAACTTCCAGACAATAGAGCTTGGAAGGAAAAGCATTTAGGACCCAAAACAGTTCCCTCAGTCTCAGAGAGTAGAGCAGTAAAATTAACTTTTCCTAGAGACATTGGTGGACTATACCCAGACAGCTCTATTAAAACTGAACTGGGCCAAGGCTCCTTGGGGTAGGTTGTTGGTGTCCTGACCCCAGACATGCCTGTCCTGGAAATGAAATGCCAGTAAGTATTGTTTATGTCTCTTTGGTTAGCAAGCTTGACTGGCTAAATGTGCAGGTTCAAATCTAAAAGAGTGTGTCTCTCTCATGATCTCCAATGCCTCGGCATGAATATCTGTTGTATACAGGAAACCCATCTTATCATAAGCAATTATGAGGGTGTGCTATTGAGGAGTTCCACCTCTTCTCAGCATATTTCAATAGCTATTCGAGGGGTGACTAGTGAGTTGTTCTTTGGATGCCACTTGTTTTTGCAGATCCAGTGGGCAGGTTATATATGCTGGATGTTACTATAATGGGAAAAGCATTCTAACTCATTGGGTTTTGATCATGGGGAGCAGGAAGCTGACTTTAGGGGAATTGATCAGTTTGTGATATTGCTAAAACAGGTAGTTTTAGTGGGTAATTGGAACACTGTCCTTGATCCCATAACCAGTCTCCCCATGATCTAATGATCGTGGGGAGGCTAGTATGGTTACTAACATTCCTTCCAATGTAAAAAACCCAAAAAACTTGCATTAGACTTGATCTGGTTGATAAATTCTGAAATGAGCATCCAAAGTCGGTAGAGTGGGCTTGGACAGATAAGGGCAACTTGGGCATGGTACAGCATTCTAGCTGCTTCAACAATGTTCTAATTAGGAAAATTAGATCTCCTAGGTTGTACAAGTTTCCATAATGTAATTTATTCAGAGCATAGGCTTGTCCAGGTTCACATAAACTTATATAAGGCTAAGTCAAATTCAGCTGGCTACTGGAAATTCAACACTTCCTTGTTGAATGTGAAGGATTTCCAGGACCAGCTGCTACTAACAATACATCAGGAACTGAAAGATTCGGTTTGAAAATAAGTAGTAGAGACACATTAAGGATATTATTAGATCCTTTTTGGCTGATTATAGCAAGTGACTCATTCAATTATAGACTAGCGACACAAAAGATACTAGAATCTAGAATAGAGGATGCTGTGAAATTGGGAGATAGTGATAAGGTAGCCATAGCTAAGGCTGAGCTGGCCTCCTTTCGTAACAAGAAGAGTCAAGCTCATGTAGTCAGAGCTAGGTTAAAAAGTGAGGAACTTTTCAGTGCCTCTGATTGGTACATTGCATGTGTCATATCACTAGATGGAGAACTGTGACAATGGACAAGGCCATATGCAGAGAGTTTTATGATTACTTTCAGGAGCTTTTCACTGGGGATCCCAGTCTAAGCGTGTCTCAGTTTAACAACTATTTGGTTGACTTTCCTCAAATCAAGGAGACTGATATGGTTGGTTGCAAGGGTCATAATCAGAAGAAGAAATCTGGGAAATGCTGAACATGGTCAGGAAGGATAAGAGTCTGGGCATCAATAGTTTGCTCTATAAAGTGTACTTGAGGCTGTCACCCATGTTTGTCCCCTTGCTGGAAATTCTCTTTAACCACTGGACGGAACAAGGGACTATTCCTCAACGTTTCACCAGGTTTTTGGTGAAACTTATACATAAGAACAAGCATGAAGGAGGGAGAGAACTGGTAATTTTTGGCCCTTAACGATGCTTAATGCAGGGTTAAAGATTTTGGCCAAGGTCCTGGCAAACTGTCTGCAGGTTTTGCTCAATTGTCTTGTATCTCCTGAACAAACAAGATAACCTTCATTTGATTCACACGATCATTGAGAAAGTTGACAGAGAAGCTACCCTGATCAATTTGGATCAGTCCAAGGGCTTAGAGCAGACCATCATTTTTTGGAGGCTGTCTTGTCTGTGGCTGGATTTGAGTTGAATTTCCACTCCTGGATTTGCCTTTTGTATGTAGCCCCAGTGCTATGGTAAAAGTGAATTGAGTAAGATCGAAGCCCTTCATCATGTCTAGATCCATTCATCAGGGATGCCCCTTTTCACCCTTGCTTTATGTTCTTGCACTTGAGCCATTCCTGTGCTGGGTGAGGGGGAACCCAGTCCTCGGTGTGATCATGTTACCTGGTGCCAACAAATTGGCTAGTTACAGCACCTACACTGACAGCGTTTCTATGCTTGTAATGAGCAGTGCTGAGTTGAAAGAGAAATCTGAATGTTTGAGATGATGACAGGGGACAAGTCACATTGCAGTTGTGTTCATGGAAAGGTTCACCTTTCCTGAGCCCCTTCATTTGGACAAACGGCCATGCAAAATACTCTGTGTCTAGTTCAGTCCAAACATCCAGTTAGAAAAGAATTGGTTAGAAGTTTGCTGTAAGGGCTGGTGTGTGCCTTACATACATTTACCCTCTCAGCCTTTACCATCTCTCAGTTCTACCACTCCCATGCACCACTCTAGGTGATCTAGAGAGAGCTCTGTTTCATCTCCACTGGGGTGGGAAAAAATCTTACTTTTAAGTATGCCCACATGAAAGAAACATGTCTTACCAAGCCATATCTGGAGATGAAAGGACTGTCCTATAAACCTTTCTCAACACCAGATTACCCATAATAGAGAAAGAAGCATAAGCCATAGTATTTGCTTTGCGGAAATTGAATTGCTATTTGAATGGAAGGTAAAATGAGGACATCATAAACCTCTTCAATACATGTTTCAGATAGATTAAACAACAAAGAAGATTCAACAGTGGGCTTTGAAATTGAGTGAGTATAATTGTCAAACTGCATATTTATCATGTAAGGAGAATACCTGTGCAGACTTAATGTCATAGTAACAAGAGTTTGAACCTGAGGTGAATAACAAAAGGCCTACTAGATAAATGTAATTGAGTAGGGGAGCAACCTAACCTGGATTAGGAAGATAAAGCAGATGTTGTCAATAACAGGTATTGGGAGGATGCTAGAGATATAGTGAAATTAAAGCTCTTTAAGAAATCACAAAGGCAAAGTGGGTGCCAGTTCTGTGCTAACAAATATCAAACACAAGATGACTTACTTCTTTATGCCATGCCCATTCAGATGTAGGCAATTATGTCTCTCCACAGATTCCTTTTCTTTATTATCTGTGAATTACCATGACCTTGGGAAAGATAGTGGAGTAGTTTTCTGTTGTTTCTCTACAGTTTTGAATTCAGAGTAGTCCTTCTAGTCTGTCTGCCACCCAAAACTAGAAAGTGCAGTCTAGTCTGCTATTTAATAGCTGGGAGGAGACATTAATGTGAAAGTGAATGCAATGGACAAGGCTAGAATTTGAACTCTGCTTGCTGATTCCACTCCCATTGATAACTGTTACACTATCTGCACGTCCTATTATTAATATTCTTATAAAAATGAAGAACACTAACGAAATGAGGAACTGAAGTATTATCATAAAAAGATAGAGGTATGATTTGAGCTATTGAAAATACTTAGGGCCAGTGCTGTATCGTGATATGACAGTACATTTGAATAGTTGTATGATTCCTCACATGAGGTCCCAGATAAAAACAGATGTCACGTTATATCCTTGGGAAAAGACCATTTTAATATGTGTCTGGTCCCTATTATGAAATGCCTCATGGAAATATCCATATAGTGAGCTTTGTTTACTGACTAACTAACCAGAAGGATGTGCACTGTTGGATAAAAAAGCACAGACTATGGCTGGTTTTTTTTGCTGACAGAAACGTTCACTCTGTATGGGGCTCCTTTACAACTGGGTTACTGATTAGGGAAAATGGGCAAGAAAATGTTTTTGAATTAGTGAAGCAGATGATGAGTTGCTTGCATATGAGCCTTGTAACCACTTTTCTAGAGTGATGACAAAGTGGAATGTTTTTTAGGACTAAGGGGAACAATGAAAATTGGGATATCTCAGTAGTAGTGAGGTTCTCAGTGAATGAAACAAGTAAATTCTTCTTGTTTTAGATGCGGTTTAGAAGAAATGTAGTCCTACTAAAGGAAATTTATGAATGAACATTATAAACTCATAATTGAGCAACAATATAATATCTTTATTCAGGCTAGAAGAAGAATAAAGAGTGCTCAAAAGAGAAAGATAGAACTAGTAAAGGCAAACAAAAGGTGAATGTGGTTGTAGAAGATTGTATATTATAAGGCTTAAGTGAAATGGGTAAACTGTGCCAGAAATTTGTACCCTAGAGTACAAGAGAAGGATAATTTGGAGAGCAACTCTAGCTGAACCACAGCCTGAGTTTAGAACACAATCCTCAGGTTCTGACTAAACTAATCTGTTAAATACAGAAGATGGGAATCTATAATCCTTGAAGAATGAATGCCTCTCAATTGAGTTCATGAGAGTGAGAATTCAAAGATGAACTCCTACTTGTAAAACTAAGAAGAATGGAAAATTAGGGGGTAGATAAGGACATAAAGGAGGTGAATTAAAATTAAGAGACCAGTTGAGAAGCACACTCCTAAATAAAAAAAAAATGATCCCAAGTGTAAATGGATAGGCTAAAGAAGGTGAGTGGATTTGACCAAGCCATTGCTAAACTAGTGACACTTCTGAATAATAAATAGGAAGACATCACTATATCTGAATGGTGGAAGGGGGCTATATATGGGAGTGCAGGTATTTGTGTAGTATTAGTGCAGATGCCTGTGAAATGGATTTGCCATGTGTGTTGTCATCATCATCCCAGAAACGGATGACAGGAATGTCCTATGAACTCAGAAGTGGAACTTGAGTAAAGATTTAACTTTGTTAAGAAAGAAATTTAATAAAGAAGGAATTGTTAGTGCATAAGATAATTGGGTGTCTGTTATTTTTTAAGGTGCCAAATTCAAGAATGTTGATATTGTTAGTCATGCTGACTGCAGCCTCTGTAACTGAGGCATATGCAGAAGACAACCTTCATAAAAATCAGTGAAGTAAGAATAAAGATCTTATTAGCAGTAAAAAATTTGATCAATGCTATCAAAACATACATATTAAAAAGGAAATGTGAAAATTGGACTAAAAGAAATACAGCTACAATAAATGGCAGTTGACCATTTTTCATTCTCTCATCAGAGCTTGACTGAAGAATTAAAATACTGTGCATAACTCAAAGAAAATTGTGCACAGTAACATAAGTCCATTCAATAAACAACATGAGCTTATATTGATATATCAGTGAAAGCATGTATGAGTCAGCATCTGGCTAACTTTGGACCAGCCAAAGCAGAGTTTAAGGTAATGTTTATTTTTGACTTGGCGTGTGTTGTGCTTAAAAGCTGTGTGCCATATTCTTGAATGTAATAAACTGTAGATGACTATCACGCTTTCAGTTATTCTATTTAATTCATTGTTTTTCTGATTGTTTTATTGTATAGAAAATTTGAATAATTTAACCATGATCTTGAATTCCCAAGAAATAAATTCTGTGACAGTAAGTGAACTTCAAAAGCTTAAGTTTTCACAGTTGACTCTCCATGAGAAAGTTACAGTAAAGAAAAGAGGCCATTCAACACCTGATATTCAAATATCTCAGCCAGGAATATGCAACAAGAAGAAGTATATTTGTAGCTTTAATTCTGAATGCTACCAACTGAAAAGTTGGCTCTCTTGACTGTAAATTGAAAAATGCATTCTTTTGCTTCCTGTGTTTACTGTTTGAAGGTGATGTAATGTGGACAAAAGACAATTTTAGAAATATAAATAAGATGAAAGCAAAAAATAAAAAACATGAGAAGTCAAAAGAAGTATATTGAAAATGTGGTTTCACATTCACTTTTAGGAAGTGTAAATATTAAGGAGAAACTTGCATACAGACTTTCAATTAATGAGGTTAAAAAGAACCATGACATTTTATCGAAAATTATAGACTGTGGAAACTTTGAAACTCCCTTATGCGGACATGATCAAAAAGATGATTCACTAAATCCAGGGGTATTTAGAAGATTAATACATTCTGCATCTAAATTAAATCCAGATTTTAAGAACCAGTACAGTTTTCAAAGGTGTTTCTAAGCCCATTCAGAATGAGATACTTGACTTCCTGCTACAAATATAACATGAGGAGATAAGGACAGCAATTAGGGAAGCTTCGTTTGTAGCTGTCATGGCTGATGACACAAGAGATGTGTTCGGAACACACTCAAATGGTCATTGTTCTACGGTACATGCTGAATCAATAAATATTTTATCGATTTGGGTGACTCTTTATTCCAGAAAATCAAACAGCAGATGGCATATAAAAACCTATTCTAGGACAATTAGACAAATTTTCCTTCAAGGAAATGGACAAAAACTGACAGTTCAGATATTTGATGGTGCAAATGTCATGAAAGACAAAAAAGGAGTTCAAGCAAAAATAAAATCAGTTTATATTAGTGCACATTTCATTCACTCTTAATCAACTTAATTTAATAATGAGAAATGCAGCAAATATTACACAAAATGTAAGAATATTTTTCTCTAACATTTTGGCTATTCCAATATTCTTCTCAAGATCATCACAATGTGTATCCATTCATTTTCAAGAAGCATATGGACATCAGCATTCCACGTTATCTACAAGGTGGAACTTTAACATATAGACTAAGAACTGGGCTCATGAAAATCTGCTAACTTTAAAAATCTGCCTTACTGAAAGTCAATCAACATCAAATGCAGATAAAACCATTGCAGAAGCAATAGGAATTTTACAATACCTGAATGATGATAATTTCATGTTTTGGTTAGAGCTTTTTCATCAGAATATACTTTATGTTGAAGTAATTTACAACTAAATGCAATCTCAAGAAATTAGTTTGTTTAAAAAAGTCAATGAATATATAGTGAAGTGAAAATGGAAATAAAACACTAAGACACTCAAACATCAAATGACAAAAATGGTTTCTGAGTAGGAAGAAATTAATCTTTTGAGGATAAATATTTAACATTTTTCAACCAACAGGTCATGTTCCAACCAAAAATAAAAAGCATACTTCATGATCCCTTTGAAGAGTATTTAAGCAAAGATCCTAAACCAGATAAGACAGTAAGGAGATAGATAAATACATGTGACATCAGTTCACAACAGTGGCTTCAAAAAGATTCCCTTACTTATTCATCCATCTTCCTCACCAAGCTATGTGACATTTACACTTTTCTTCACCAAGCTATGTGACACTTATACTTTCCTCTTCACTTTCTCCTTTTCCTCTTTTTTCTCATACATGCATGTGAAGAAATCAAATTACTTTTTATCTTAACAAACAACTACAAACAAGGAACTTTAACACAAAAACTTTAGCATTCATATGTACTGAGAAAAATTTAATTGTAAAAATATGAAAATAAAAGTATTGCCTACAGAGGAGATAGTACTGACCACTGAAGCATATCCCATGAAAAGCATGAAACTGAACTAAAAGTATTCTATTGTAGATCTGATATGTATAAATATTGCAAATTAATTGAGCTGCTGAAATTTATCTTGGAAAATAATCTTGATGGTGTTCTTAGTGAAATTATGAATCTGATAAAATCTTCTTGACAATCAGAGCCAGAATGCTGCTTTTCAACAATGAAAAGAATAGAAACTTTTCTAAGGAGCTCTATGAATCCTGAAAGACTAAATGCACTTGCAAGTGCTTTCAATGGTGAACAATTTCTATAACTATCAACCAGGGCTCAAGCAGAAAATTAACATTTTCACTGAAAGAAAAACAAGAAGAATGAATTTCATTTTAAATTAAATTGATCAAGTTTTAAGTGTAACAATTAAAAAAGATAATTTTTTTGTTTAGGATTTTATCAAGTTTATGTATAAATTTTCTTTTTATCTTTGTTTCATTTTACACAATATTAAAACAATGGCTAAAAATTTTCTGAAGCAGCACCCCCACTAATTTTAGCTACCAGTTGCCATTGTCAACCTGAGCACTAAAACCTGTGGTTTGAACCAGAAAAAACTTGAATAAGCTGGAGTTTTATTTTATATTTTTGCTAGAAAGTTTTATAAGTTTTTGTTTATAATAGAAAAGAATAAGGAGGATCAGATTTTGAACAACATATATTGTATAACATTCATTGTACAGCATGTATGTCATACAGATATGTCAAAGTTAGGTGAAATGTTAGTTTCAGTGGCCAATCATCAGGATTGTGATCAAGTGTAAGAGTAATGCCGGAAGTTGACCTAATTCTTGTGTGGGTTTGGTGTGAGGTTACAGGATATGCTCAGTGCTTGTGCTAGTTGATTGAGGTCACAGTGGAAGGTCAATTTCATTGGTTGGTGGGCCTGTTCTATGGAACAGAGCCATGGTTATATCTGCAAAGGGAATGTCTTGTAATGAGTTGGGTATGCTGAAGTGATGGCAATGGGTTGCTGAGGTGACAGTAATGGGTTGCCGAGTTGACGTGAGGGTGTTGGATCAGCATGGTTGGTAGGCCTGTTCTATGGAATGTGGCCACAGTAATGACTATGAAGGTATTGGCCTGGTATCTAGTTGGATGACAGCAATGAGGGGACTGGTTAGTGTCAAATTGACATGGTTTGTAGGTCTGTTCTATAAACTGGGTTGCAGTAATGACTTCAAAATGAATGCCTTGCATGTGTTAGCTGATCAAGGTTATGGTGATGGGTTGATTTCATTGGTTGTCATTTGCCTAGGTGACAGCATCAGTGATAATGATGGCTTGTAGCTGAGTGGTGTAGTGTTGAAGCTGGATAGTCAGACACTATTGTGTTGGGTTTGCTGAGGTGACAGTATCAGTGATGATAAAGACTTATAGTTGAGTGGTGTCAAAGTTGAAAGGTTATGTCAAAGCTGGATAGCTGAGGTGGTTAGTCGTCTGGGAGTGGTAACGGTCATTGAGAGGAGTGGTTATGTTGAGAGGCAGCAGCAGTACCCTGTGTGTTGTCTGGTGGCCTGCCAGCTCACAACTGTCAATCATCATCAGAGACCTGCTTTTAAGCAGGTCTGGTAGTCTTCAGGGGCATCTCTTTTTCCAGCAGGAATGTTCGTGATTGACTAGTGTTGCTTTCATTGTGGAGGCTTGCTTCAGTCACCAGACATGATATGTGGAGCCTATGCATTGAGAATGACATTTTTTATTTTGCTCTCTGCCTTCATGGCATTCACATCCAGCCAACATGCAGAAGGAATCGGAAAGAGATCTAAATGCAATGGAGTACAATAAAAGCTTGCAAGAGACTTATCCAAAACTGTCACATTTTTGATTATGAGATCAGAGGAGGTACACTAAAGAAGAAAGTTGTAACTTACCTTACTGAACCAAATACCTACATGTCACATGTAGTTTCTAGCTCTTTTTTTTTATAGAGTGTCATCTCATGCAAATTTTAGTTGGGACAGTAATAAGCATCTTGAGGCTATTTGAGCTTTTGCTTTTTTGAGAGGTGTGAGTAATTTTTTTATTTCTTTGAGAGTGGACTTTTTGCCACAAAAACTTTATACAATTCATAAAAGAGTTGAATATTCTGATAGGATCAGGATTATGGTCACTTGGAAATGGGACTTATTTTTCTGAAAGGACTCCAAAGTTTTGACCTTTCATTCTATATGACACTTTCAATAGTACCAAAATCATCAGCAGGTAGCATCAAAGATTTCTGAACAACTGAAGTTCTTTCTTTATTAATCTGATTTTGGTTGTGAAAGCTAAACTAGGAGCATAGATATCAGCCTTGAGTGTTTAACCATCACACATCATACAAGATTGCTTGCCTGAATTAAGTGATTAGTAGAAAGATATAACCTCTTCAGTTTTAAATTAAAAAAAACAATCTGTTAAAATTTAGGCTAAGAAGAAACGGAATATCCCAATGTCTGACATAAGGGATGTTTTGCTGCAACAGAATGTTCCATTGTGTGCATACTATTCCTGACAAAATAATAATAGTTATGACAGTTGTTCACATGGTCTTCAATCTTCCAAGCAATTTTTATGCAAGTGGTGGATATCATATAAACTTATGCACAAACTGTTTGCCTCTTTAAAAAGAGTAAAGTTTGATGGCTGACCCATCTGTAAAGAAATGGATCTCATGTACTGTTTGGAATTGGAAAAAAGTTGGAAAAACTTGATTCCTCCCCTGTGCAATGTTTAATCTTTGTGCCTGCAAAAAAATAGTGTGTCAAAAGGACTGTTTTTTTCCTTGACACTACTATTATTTTAACTACTGAAACTCCCTCAGCAATGCTTATTTACAAGGTTATAAAAATATGTGAATCAAGTGCAATGTGATATCTATTATTTTTTATCATTTTATAAAGAAATAGATTTGAAAAGAAATTTTTCTTTTTTTTTAATCATTTCACCCCAAGCAAGGCAAGAAAGCCACTAGAATGCAAGGGGTTTCTGAGTGTTAGAAAATATGAGAAAAACTTCTATTAAGGAGAGAGGACATAAGTGAGAAGTGCAATAGAAGAAACTGTTAGCATAGAACTTATGGTTGCATCTAGTCATTTCAACAGTAAAATGATGAGATTTTGCTGCCAATCTAGTACTAGACTTAAATTCATAAAGTCTAGGTACCATAGAGGAAAGTTCATCAGAACATTTACCATGAAAATATTTATAGAAATGGCACAGGGAAGCTTTGTTACAGCATTGGGAAAGGGACCCTGGCTGAGATGCTAAGTCCAATAACATTGCTGAGTTTTCTTTGTATTTTGTCAAGAATCTCTAAATATTTAGCAGGATCAACAGACCAGATGTAACAGCAATATTCAAAGCAAGAATGAATGGTAGACTTATAAATATTTAAGATAGATTCTGGTGATAAAAATTGTCTAGTATGACATAGTGAACCAACTTTCTTAGCTGCAGACTTAGTAATTGATTTAATATAATCTTTCCACTTCAGCTGAAAATGTTATTCTGAGAAAGTGCAATGAATCACTCTCCCAATGGTTAGCATCAGCCATGATGATGAAAGATAAAAAAGGTTCTCGCAGATGATTAAATGAGTAATCAATTTATTCAAAAGTTTATAAAAATCTACAAAATTTTCAAAATATGTGAACCAACTACAATGCAATATTTATTATTTACCATTTTATAAATAAATAACTATGAAAAGTTTTTTATTCATAATTTTATAAAAATATCTCTGATATATATAGCAAGAAAATTTAAATAAACATGGTTTTTCTGGACAGTGTGCATTTTCTTCTCAAATTATTTTATATCTTAGATTACTTTTTGTTTTAATTTTGCATTAATTTTTTTCAAATTGTGATCTTGGATCAAGGATGCCTAATCAATAGAAATCCAAGGCCTGAAACTCCAGTCATTATAGGTTACCCCATTTTCTACTCATTTTTCTACAAATGCAGAGAAATTCTGCCAATAGATTATTTATTGTCAACCAAGTGCTGACTGTTGAAGAAATTGTAATGAAGTGTGGACACTAAACACCTTGACTAAAGTAATTGGCAAAGCTGGCAAATTGTATTCTTTGGAATGGTTGGCAAAACATTGGCTAATTGCCAATCATTTCAGAATTTATAAAATGGTAAATAAGGATTTCATTATAGTTGCTTCACATATTTATAAAATTTAGTAAATGTTTATAAATTTATGAATAAAAAATTGTTACTTACTGTTATTTACTTCTTTATAAATTCGTAAATGATAAATATTGAATTGTATTAGTTTTAATACAGGTGTATTAGATTTTACAATGTAAATATTAAATTATTCTTGTAAATAAAGCATCTAATAGTGTTTAATATTTTTGTTGTAAATTCAATGAAAATGTATAAATTCACTTTCATTTTGTGAAAATTCTAATCATTGCCTTTTACAATAAACATTGCTGAAGGTAGTTAAAACAATACTGGTATCAAGGGAAAAACATCCTTTTGACATACTGTTTTTGTGTGTATGAAACTTATGTATTTTATTTTATTCCTGCTGAGAATCTTGAAACCACCATGAAGGAATGTGTTGAGGTCCTAAAATATTTGATGCAGATAATGGTCATTAATTTTAAGAAATTAAAATATGAACAATAGATATTAAAAAAAAAAAATCCCCATTTAAAACTAGACTAGATTTGTGGGAAAATGAAATAAAATCGATAAATAAAATAATAATAATGAATAATAAAAAAAAAATTGGTTTCAATAAATGTTGAAGGTGGTGTTGTTGAAGCCTATAAAAAAGGTAAACATTTCCTACCTCACTCTTTTCACCTCTTTGCTCGAAGATCTGAACCATGTGGTAATTACTTTCCCACTGGGGAATGTTAATTCCCCCAGTCCACTGATGGCAGAACTATCTTCCCACTTTCCAGCACATGGCATACATGTATTTCTTTTAAAACCTCAACCTATAAAGTAAGTCCAGCTTTCTCTTTGGTTGTTACAACTCAGTGCAAGGCTGACTTGAGTGTGACCATAGCAACCATCATTATATTGACTTACTCTAATTCTGAACCAAGAAAAAGAAAATGGACATCCTATAGCCATGTTTAAATCTTCTAGTGATAAAGTAAGTAGAAATTTTCCTTTGGTTCTTCCAACTCTGTGCAAAACTGACTTGAGCTTAACCATGAATATGATACTTGTACTTACCTACCCTAACTTCTGGACCAAAATGGACAAACCAGACAAGAAATGATCAGTATTAGCAACAGTTTTCAGAATAATAAGATTAACAATGGTTTTCACAAGCAAAGTGGATGACAATATTCAGTACACTGTCATGGTCTATCACATTTTTCACTTGAGATGTCAGATTGAATTCATCAGGATATTATTCAAAAGTAGTTCCACTCTTCAGAAATATCTGATCAAAGCCAAGCTGCCATCATTGAAGAACTGTGTGCTTAGCAATCCATACAGTTATAGCAAGGAACATAAATGCAAGATCAGCTGCTCTCTAAAAGGAAGACAGGAAGAACATAAAAATTCTGTAGTCTGTGGAGAAACTATTAAGTCAGGTATAGCTGATCATTTATGGAAGGAAAAGTGGAGGTCACTGACCATTGTGGAATGAACTTAAAATGATATAGAGAAGAATCAGTGTATATGCTGATCTCTGATAATATCCTCTGAAGGCCTAGTGGATGAAATAAAGGTTTTGCTTTGAAAATATTGGGATGTTACCAAATATGATGAGTACTTGAAGAAATATGAAGGGTTTAATGATGATTTTTTAAGCATACCTTATATGTGGCACCAAGTGAGGGCTGGAGGGTATCATGATTGAAATGTTGCAACAACCAAAATGAGGACACTAGTTTGAATAAAGCAGTGTATAATAATTTTAGGGTTTCACTGGAATTTTCTTCTTTATATTCAATGCTGATGTAAACATTGCCAAAATCAATAGAGCTTCTTGGTTCCATTTTTATCTTTCTGATTAGTTAATGAATATTTATGTATGGTACTTAAGGTGGGTAATAAAGAAATTTACTTTCAAGTAAGCCTAATAAAGGAATATGGATTGGTTGTTGCTAGAGAATCCAGCAAGTCTTATCAAATGTCATGGGGCCAATTTGTAATCTAGCTGAGTTTGGTGCATAGGGCATCAACTTGATTTGATTAATTGATCAAGTGCTTGCTACTAAAGAATATTCTGTTCATGTAAGGATCAGTTAATGTTGATGTGGTTACATTTTTTATTTAACCTACTATAGAAAGATGCTCTTACCAAGTAAATTGGAGGGAGTTTTTTGAAGTCATATGATGATCCCTTCTAAGACACATAATTAATAAAAAAAAAGAAAATCTTTATAGGGTTTAACCATAAAAAATATTTTTTATTATCCTGACTAGTTTCTCCATAGGCTATATATGTTTTATGTTCTTCCTTTTAGAGGGCAGCTGATCTCATGTTTATGTTCCATGCCATAAATGTCTGGAATGTTAAGCACACAGTTCTTCATGTTCTCATTGATGATGGCTTGGCTCTGATTAGATATCTCTATAGAGTGGAACTGCTTTTGAATAATATCCTCATCAATCATATCTCCCCTTAACCAAAGAATCTTCCTTATTAATGACCCTAAAAGAGAGATCTCTGAAGAAGCAAGAACCATCTAACTAAAGATCCCAAAATAAGCCATGCTTATGATCCACACACCCTAAAAAGCAGCCACAAACTTTAAAATTCCTCCAGAAAAAAATATTTAATACACTTGAAAAAAAAAAGAAACAAAAGATGATCCTCTACTTCAAAGACTCAAACAAAAGTATTGGGAGTTTTCTTTTTAAATAATCTATTGGAAATTTTTGTAAAGAGAACTAAATTCCTTTTTAAATCATTCTTCACAAGTATAAATCACTTGATGGTCAAACTTAAGTACAGTCTGACTGTTTTTCTCTATTGCTTTGAGAGCTGATACTGTTAAAGGAATATTTATCATAACATTGTTATTATATCAAGAGTTATTTTCTCCTGGTTAAGAAAGATTTTTTAAAGATTACATTTTCACATGTTGAAGCTGTTGTGGCTTGATGTTGGTTGGTCGTAGCCACTACTAACTTTATGAGGAAGTATGGATGCACTGCTCACTACTTCAAGAGAAAGAGAAAACAATTTTTGCTACATTACAGATCAGAGAGAAAAATCACAAATTTGTTTTTCTTTTTATTGTTCTTAAAGTTAAATGAAATTATCTCTTGTAGAATATAAAAAATCTACTACAGAGGACTCTCAAAATAAAGACTTCTTGAAGTGCTGTAATTAAAGATAAAAAATGACTATGTAGTGGACACAGCCTGTTTCCTTGGCATAAGTAACATAAGATCGCCTCTGCTATGCATGGGAGACTCTGTGTGGACTGGATGATGTCTCACGTGACCAAAAATTTGTGTAGCAACCTTACAAGACACCTTAAAATTCAGCATTTGTTAACACCAGGGAGTGGCTTGAAGGGATGTTGCCAATTTGACAGCAGCAAAGGAAAAGAATTATGATAACTCAGCTACAAGCTATTTCAGCAATATTGCAAACTATATCAGAGGTAAAATTTGACATCTAACTTATATCAGAGTTTGATGGCTCAGTGTCCAGGCATGGTGGAATGGATAGAAAAGGCAAAACTCATTTGCTGGATGTATGAAATGAAGTGGCCAGAACATGTGATTCCTAGACATTGTTCACATAAAATTGGCCCTTTACACAGTGTTTGCAATGGACAGGTTTGTTATACATGAACAATTCTTTGAACAGCACCTTTAATCAAGGGAATTCAGTGATATGTACTTGACAGAACTATGTAAACTGGTTGTATTGTTTGGAGGCATCAGTGACTGTGGTTTGACATGCACTTTTGTTAAGGGGTTGCCAAATCATGTGAAACAGCTCTTTTGCACTTCTTCTTGGATGGAATTATTGACCATTGAACAGTTGCTCACTCACACTTGAGTGATAATGAAAGATGAGAATCCAGACAAAAACTTGGCAATAACAACAGTGGAAGAGATACACCAAAAAACTATGCAACCTCCTCCTAGGGTTTCTAATGACATGATTTGTGATCAATGCAATGGCCTTAATAACTTTGCCAAATATTGTAAAGGTCTGCTCAGTGAAGGTGGAAAGCCTTGTATTCAATAACTGTCATAAAATAGGCCATATATCTTGAGATTGTCCGGAAAAAAAGGCCAGGGGATGGCAACACAGTGCCAATTTTCTCCCCAGTCACGATGTAAACTTGGCACTGCCAACAGTAGAAATTAATGTGTGTGGAAGGAAGTGCATCATCCTAGTGGACTTCAGGTTCTCCTGCACCATAATGAGCAAGAAGGTATGCCGAATGTAGGAGAAACAAGGTATTGACATAACCATCAGTAGCAGAACATGGATGTGTGGAGTTAGGTCTATCAACCATTGTGTGGGAAATGGAAGTGCTGTTGTGATGGAGGTCCTGGTAGTGTGAGAAAACCCCCTTAACTTGTTCTACTAATTGGAGTAGACATGATCAAGGCTCTTAATGTGGAACAGCTTGTCACCGCAAGGTAAATGATATAAGTTTGCCTGTGCTGTACACGGGTGATGTCTCACATGCCTGAAACTTAGTGTAGTGACCTCGCTAGACACTATAAAAGCCAGCATTTGTTAAAACTGGGAAGTGGCTTGAAGGGATGCTGCTGGTGCAACAGGAGCAAATGAAAAGAATTACAATAACTCAGCTACAGACTATTTCTTTATGTACTTATTATTCATAGTTTAATTTAAATCTGTAATAATAATAAAATATCTAAAAGCCTATGAAATGCAGGGTTAAAATTCTTTAAATGGTGGAAAATGCTTTACTCCTTTTTGTCTTTCAAGGATGAAATGTTGCTATAATAACTAGTATTTTTCCTTTTTTTTGTCAGTTTATAAGCAGATTCATAACAAATTTTTATATGACTTTGCATACTTAAAAGAAATTTTAGAATTATACATTTGTAACTTCAAAGTATTTTATACTTCTTTAAATATGATAGAACACAGCATTTCTGAAGTGCATGAACTGTAATTTGGTCAATATAATTTGTCTGGAAGTAAAGCTGTTGACATACTGATTGAATAACTGAGCAATGGATTTGCCAGTCAAAAATGTGAGACAAGAAAAAAGTTTATGACTTTCAATGAACAAGAGTTTTTGTATTTGGTCCTATATAACCCCCTTGCATTCAGGAGATTTAACAGATTACAACTGCTTTTGCTGAAAAATGTAGGTAATCTTTTTTTTTTTATTAAACTTCAATAAAACCTCACAAACAGATCTCCTTTAGTTAAAAAAAAAACATCACACAGTGATTATATTCAGTAATAATGATAATAAAAGAATTGTATAAACTATTCATAGGAAACAAATAATATACCTAAAAAAGAAACTATTTTTTAATGTCTACTGATCAAATTTTGCAAAGATCAGTTTTTGAATTTAAATATAGATGTTATCTATCATTTTACAAAGTTGTTTTGTTCTGGACAAAAATAGGTTGCCCTATAAAAATAAATATGAAAGTCAATATGAAAACTATCTGAGATAATTTATTTTTTATATAACAGATGACTTTTTTAAGGAGTCAACTTTTAATATTGACTTTATATTTAATTTATCAGGCAACATGTTTTTGTCCAGATTAGTATTAGATATTATTTTATTCATTTTTCTTGGGAAGTAAGATATTCTGGTTGGTGTATTTAATTTATTTTTTTGTCTCTTTATTTTCTGTTCAGTTTTTTTTTTTTTTTATATTCCTCTTCCATTGGGAATTATTGATAAATAAATATAATTTTGTACTAAGGATTATGTTATTGCCTCGAGACCATAAAACTCTTTGTGTCCTTAGCAATTCAAGACGATACTTATAATAAAAAAAAAAAAAAATCTTAATAATTTTCTTAATCGAACCAATAAAATATGCCAAGCCTTACCTTGAAATTGCTTTGTGTTGTTGGCAGCAATAATAATGTGCTGGGTTATTTCCCCCTGATGTTTTGTACTGTGAAGAGTTAAGCACAAAGGTGCGTGCTTAAGTCAAACACAAAGAAAGACGACGAAATTTACTAAGTGTGTTCGGAACACTTAAAAAATGTGCTAAATTCAGTTCGGAAAAGGTGCATCTATAGCAAATTTCAGAGAGAAAGAGATTTTGAGCAATTATAAATATGAAAACTTTATCGACCTGACTCAGATGATGAATCCATCCTTTTCCTCCGTGTCCTTATCGGTGACAGAGACAAAAGAAAGAGGTTGGATGACGACTGACAAAATTATTAGAAATATAGGTCGATGAACACTAAAGATCATTAAATTCTTATTCGGTAAATGGAATTGTTTTCTCTTGAACTTAGAACCGAACCTGAGCCAGAATTTGGTTTCTTCACTACTGCACGGGCGTATACTTACGCTTGTTTATTTATTTATCTGCAACTACAGTTTTATCTCAATTACAAATAATAAACACGTGTGTTTTTGTTTATCTTTTTCCTTTTTAATATGGATTTCCGGTAAATTTCTGGCAAATGGCCCATTTGCTTTGAAAACGCGTTTTGTTCATCCAAATACTAGTTTTCTCTTGGACTTTAGAGAGGGAAAAAACGTTCGCAACATATTTATCAATGTTTTTCATGATCTTTTCTTGCAATTAGTTCTGCTGACGCTTCTTCTCCGCCTTTCTTATTCAGTGCACCTGCTGTTCGTTGACTGAAGTGAGAAGACTTGGAATCATACGAAGTCTACATTGCTCGTATATGTGCAAGTAAGTTGTTTATTGAATCCTTTGGTTTCTGTTGGAATTAGAAGTGGCCAAATTAAGTTTAATATTCCAATTTATTTTTTTTTTTTGTAATCAACAAAATCTCCGATTGTTTTCATTTTTTTGTCCCACCATTTATTTATTTCTTTCATTTTGTTCTCCTACTCCTTTCTTTTTAAAAGAATAATAGTTTTTAGTTTTACTTTTAACTTTGTAGTCAAATTTTAACTTTTTTTTTTTTTAAATGGAATGTGAATTTTTTTAAATGGATTGATCCATATTTATTACTGTGAAATAATTCTCTCCGACTTAGTTAATTTGTTGAAGAAAATGTACGTGAACAACAAACGTACGGTAAAACTAAAACAGTTTTTTTTTTTCGTTAGCAATGAAATTTAATGTAATTAGATTTTTTTTTTTTTTTTTTTTTTTTTGCTAAAACTAAACTTAGATTTTTTTTTTTTTTTTTAACTTCTTAAATTATTAAAATTAGCATTTATTTTAACTGTTAAAATCATGTTTGCCTAGTAAATTCTTTTCAAAAGCGACTTTTTATTTAAAAAAAATCGAACAGAATGGAAATTCCGCCTGAAGCTAAAAAGCCGCAAAGACAAATTTTAATACTTAAATTCTCTGCTCATAAAATTACCAATGATAAATTTTCGTATGTGATTTTTTTTCTCAAACAAATAAAGGACTTTTCAAAAAAAAAAAAAAAAAAAAAATGCTCATCTTGAAGCTAACCGGAAGTGAATGATTATTTTTCTCTTTAGCAGACGCAAAAGAAGCAGTTTTTTATGTTAAAAAAAAAAAAAAAAAATCAGTAGCTATAAAGTTATAAACAAATTGGTTACTATTGTTTTTTTGTTAATGACAAATACATGCAAATTTTTATTTTTTTAATTATCAAGAGTTAGATGTCATTCAGCTGTACTTTATTCTTCTAATCTACATTCAATAGTCAGTACTCTTGGAAAAAAAATCGATGAGGAGGCTAATAATGATCGAACAAAAGAACATCGCTCCTTCTCCACCACATTCACGGGATTAAAAAGAAAAAGACCTTTTCTCTTTTTAGTTGCATTATTTTCTCCTAAAAATAAATTTAGACATAATGATTAATTTTTAATCGAAACGCATAGTAGATGGGAGTTTGGGAGAAAAATAATTTGCCACAAGGAAGTACTGAGTTAAAAAAATAAATACTTTATTGCCAATTTCTTTGCTACATATCTCGTAGTTTACATTTTCTTTTTCGTTTTAAAAGAGACAATTATTGAGAATGAGAACTGTTATGTTTGTCATTAGTGAAATTTTGAATCCAGTATGAATAAATTTCAATATTTTAACTTTATTGCGTGATGCCCTTATTTTTCTTTTTAATGTGTATTCTGCTTTTTATTAATTTCAAATAAAAGTATTAATAACAATTTTGATTAAATTTTCATAACAATTCAGCTACTACTGCCTTACTGTACTTAAAAAATTGACCCATTAAATAAATTTTCTCTTAAGGTTTGTGACAGGAAGGGAGGGCATGATTTAATTGATTTTTTTTAACTTAATCGACATCTGTTATGAAAACTCACGCTTTTATTTCATTGGTGCTCAAGTTAAACATCATTCATTCAGTTGTTGAAACTATTCAACAATAACCATTAGTTTGGTTGATAGTTGTTGAAATAAAGAAAATGGGGTAGTTTGATTTTTTTTTTTTTTTTTCTCTCCCAATAATTGTACTAACAATTTCTTTTAAACTGTCTTTAAAACAACTTAAAATGTTCTTGTGCTCGAGGTAAGCTATTCAAAGTTCGTGCATTTGTACTAAAGGAATGTAAAAAATCAGCTTTATTGCATTCCACTACTGTCAGCAGTTTGGCGCCTTATTACGTCATAAGTTCAACACTGGATCACAGTAAGAGTACTTTTTCTTGTTTAATTTAAAATTTTATTGGTGTTAAATACGACTCGTTCAATACCCTCCGTGTAACAAACTAAAAAAAAAAAAAAATGCTAGTCTTCAACAACATAACAAAAAACATCTTTTTAAGCCATTAAAAAAAACTGTGGCGTGAAAATGACCTTGTATTTATTTTCTGCTGATAAGAAATTCATACAAATTTGTATTTCGCTTATAAAGATAAAGTTGCAGTTCATTTTTTGGGTTTTATAGTCAGCATACTTTTCAATAATTGCAATTTCTCAGTTGATTATGTATTCTTCCTTCTGCATTAATAAATGGCATTCGATTCGTCAAGCAGCTGTAATGCGCATTTAATCCTTATTGGCATTCAAAGAGCGATCCTTAATTTGGAATAAGCTTTTGAGATGCGGCTTCGTCGTTCTATAAGAAAAAAAAATAGGGAAGGAAGAACGGCCGAATAAAAACAAAAGTATACCACACACGGATCCAATTGGATTAAAACTTAAAACACTGCTGATTATTACATTTTTAAAGGCGGAGGAACTCATATAGGAATGTTGTCCTCCTCCCCAGTTCAATGAAGCGATGAAAAGTCCTGGTGCGCATTGATTGTTGAAATTGAAACATAACAAGAATTATTTTCATGAGTTAATACATTTTTTGACGCTGCCGAAGATTATTCGGTATGGGAATGCAGACTAGTATCGAGCACATCTCTCCACATAGCAGTAGTAGTAGTTTTAGCATTAAATTGAGGAAATGTATTCGAATCAATATAAAAAGTAAAAGCATTGGTTGAACGATGTAGAAATGTTAAAGAGGAAACTAAAAAGTAACTTCTTGTAGTTTAGTTGTCTTTTCATATGACCTAGCTGTGTCTGGTTGTTGGTGTTCTCGACGTACAGTAGTAGCGGGAGTCAAGTGAAGGAATAGACAGGGCTTCAAAGGGAGGAGTTTGCTGTTAGTATCAATTTTTAGTTTTTACTCTCGACGTTAAAAAAATGTTTTTTAGCGACTAGTAATTACTTGGATGAGAAATCAATAACAGCTGCTTGAGACATTGGCAAAACTGTCTCGAAGGCGGTGTTTCAGAAGGCAAGAGTTAAGCTTCAAAATAAAATCGCAAATTGATAAATTTAAGGAGATCTAAGCAAGGAGCGAAAAGCAGGTCATAGTCAAGAACGATGACGACGAAGATAGGCTGGAAGAGCAAAAGGAATAAGAAAAAAAGACTAGCAAGACTTGAGCAGAAAGAGGAGGAGGACTATTGGCGAGTAAGTGTTAAAGAAAGGTGGGGGGGAATGTGCGAAGAGGAAAAGTGTGAGAAAAAGGAAAAGAGTAGGTAGACATAGAGGGTGGACATGGACGAGAAGACGGGGTGAATGAAGGGGAGGAAACGCAGAAAGGAGGAGTAAGAGTCACGTGATAGGCAGCCATTATGTTAAGCTCACGAAATGAAGGACTGGCCAACAAAACGAGAGGGTCTAACTTAACTGTTACTTAAAAAAAAATAAAATAAAATAAAATAAAAATAAATAAATAAAAACAATAAACAAGACGGGGGTTCATTCCCCACCCCACGTATTCTGGCTTAAAAAATAAATAATGCCCGGCCCTGTGGAGAGATGGCTAGAGACGTTTATGTGCAAGCAATACGCGGATACTTTTGAAGCCTATGGATTCAAAACGCTGCAGTCAGTAAGTACAGCCTTGTAAGTGTGTGTGTGTGTGTCCGTATCCCCTCGAGTTACTTGTACGATTCTGTATCTTTAAGTACAAAATAATGTTCTTATATATCTATAAAAGCATACTACCGATACTGGCGTTTGTCTCCTATTTGTCAGCATTAATAGCTAGTCGCCATCAAACCGACTACTAAGAAGAAATTAGCTCGAAGGCGCCACAACACTGGGTGTATCTAAACTATGGCCCATATGTCTTGTTACAATGGCTTGCTTACCTGCTAAGATAAAAAAACTAGTTTGATAACTCTGCAAAAGCGTTTCACACATGAATTTCACCGACATTGATTTTGTGATTTTCAAGTAAAACGTGCTATAAGACATTGGTATGTTTTGCAATAACATTGTCCATTTCTCATGATTGAAAAGTTCCCGTCTATGTTACAAAACATGTGGACCTTTTTCTTAACTACATACAGGACCATTAAAAATTGGCCGCAGATTTGTGCAGCTCTGATCACTTCGTTGCTGCCTGATCGACTGAATTATGTTTATACTTGTCATTTTATTTAGTCTCTGTTGCCTCGTTACTTGACTACTGCAACATGTAGTGCTGTTGTTAGTACCATGCACGTCACATCCAATTGTGATTATTATTATTATTATTATAAAAAAAAACCGTTTATTCCTTTTGGAATCACGGTTTTTAAAGGCAGGAAAAGAAAATGCCCACAAAGACTTGCTTGCTATGCATTAAAAATTTGACGGAGGATTTTAAACAATGTTCTTATTTTTACATGTATTTTTCATCTTAATGTAAAATTCAATTTCTTTCGGTTCACACATAAAATATCCATCTGAAACAAGATTAAAATTCACTTTTGATAGAGAAAAGCAAAAACATTCTAAAAATTATGTTCTATTTAATGTCCTTCGATTTGGAAAAAAAACAGGTTATTTTGTGTCTAGTGATTTTTACCTGTTTTACTTTTTGTTTTATTTTTTATTTTCTTATATTGTGTTTTGTTTTTCTATGACTTATGCATTTTCAATTTTTCCCAGTTAGAGATACATCCATTACTTTATTTTTTACTTGTAATATCAATTTCAAATGCAATTGTTTCTTCCAGCCCTCGTGTTATGTGTAAATTTAGAAACTAATTACAGTTTTTTTTAGCCTTGTATAAAAAAAACAAAACAAAAAAACATTCCTTCAGCTTGTATAATTTAACTTTTCTGTTGCCCCCCCCCCACCTCTATTTGCTTGTTGGCTGTATGACATCCCTGTGGCAGACTGCCCTGACGTTTCTCTGTCCCTTTCAGGTATGCCAGCTCCAACTCCACCAGCTGCAAGGGATGGGTGTAGCCCAGGAACATTGTGACAAGATATTGGAGAATGTGCACGTCCTCAGACAAACACTCATAGGTGAGCAATAGAAATAACACTAGCACTCAAACATCTTTTAGTTTGAAACCTACAAACACCTATATTTGTATATTTGAATCCAATCTTTGTTATAAGTGTATGATAGTTTGCTAGGTAATAAATACTGACAAAACATAGACTGGTTTCCTCATGATTGTATATTTCTACTTCAAACTATCCCTTGCTGTTGTTATCTCTATTGATTGTGTTAGCTTATCTTTTTGTACAGCTGGTAAAAAAAAATCCTTTATAGCTGAAGCAATACCAAAAGATGTTCTGCATGTCAATGTTGTTATTTAAAACTCAATGATTGTGTGTGTGTGTGTATATATATATATATATATATATATATATATATATATATATATATATATATATATATATATATATATATTCGTTTTCAGTTTTTGGTAAATAGTAAATACAAAACATTTTCTCCCAAATATCATGTGGCAATCATGTTTTCTTAGAATTTCATTTATTCATATCTTAGTTATTGAATAAGTTTATTCATTTGGCCATAAATTTAATTATTTTGACATTTCTAATTTAAAGCTTTTATTTCTAATCTATTTAATACATTTTCATTGAAATATAATTTTTAATTTATATTCAGTTATTGTTATTTTAAAGAATTTGTATTTTGAACATTAATTTAGACTGGTTTAAGATGAAAGATTTTATTCATGTGAACATTTTTATTTGAAGAAATAAAAAAATTCAGTTATCAACAAATCATATGTAATAATTCATTATTACATCAAATTTTCAGTTTATTTAAGATCATTAATTATACAGAAACTTTGAATAGTTGCATAAATTACCAGTAAGTTATTTTGCCAAGATGATTTGTTCGTTTATAAATGCCTCTCTATCTATATCAAGGTTGACAAATGCACATTGAGATAAACAAGATTGATAGAAATATATCTCTGGTCAACATGTATATCTAGTAAATGAGTAGGAAAGGCACAGTTATATTTGATACAAAAAAACTTGCACATTTTTTGCAAGGGAAATTAAAATTACATTTATTAGATGCAGCTTCTTTGTACACTTTGTGTTCATTGTGATAATGATACAGTTGATGTGCAGAATGTTGTACATTAACTTTTTTAACTAAATCTTTAAATGAATTTAGGAACTGGGAACATTTCAGTGATGGAATAATAGAAGAAAGATGAGTATACATCCATGTTCAGAAAGGTCGTGTTGTGGACTTTTAAAGAAAGGAAATTTGTACTCCTTCACAGAATGAGCCAGCTTGATCAGTTGAGTCATGCTTTTATACAGTTATTTATATGCATATACCCTGATCTCCTGATCAGAATTGATTACCAAATCATTTTTAAGTATCTAATGAAAACACTGTAGGTTATGGAAAGAATGCAGTTTGATATTGCTAATTGTGTGTGGGGGGGGGAGTGGAGGTTATGAATGACGTAAGAAAATGACTTTGGAAAATAGAGATTGAAAAAATTGATGCACATGCTAGGCTCCAATAACATCACCCAGTACACCATTTGGTAGATATAACCACATTTTTTTAAAATTTAAAGTTTTCAATAATTTTAAATATATTATTTACAGATTTAATTGCAAGAAATAAAGTTAATCATTTAAAAAAAAAAAAAAATACCTAAAAAATAATTCTAAACTATTTTTAATTCAGTTTTTTTTTTTTTTTTTTTTAAAAAAAAAATCCTAAATTAATATGAATATTAAACCATAATGATGACATCTCAACAAAATCAGCAAAAAAAGTAGCTGGCCAAAGAAAAAAAATCAGAAGATCAGTTAATTTAACAGTTACTTTAATGAATGTTGACAAAATATTATTTACTCCAAATGTTTTTAAAAAATAAAAAAGATACCTGCTTGATTCCTTGAGATGGTCTTGAGGTTAAAAATGTGCTTAAATGTTTGTATATATTTATGTAACAAAAATGGATTTTTTCTATTTTATTTGATCTATCATGAAAGTAACTTTCATCAAAGAAGAACATTCCTCATTAATGATTATTTTTTGTCAGTTACATAATGTGTTTTGTAAGAAAATTGCTTGTATATATGTAAACAGCAAAAAAAAAATAAGTTAGAAAAATTCTAAAAATAGAACAATTCATGGATAATTCTTACATTTGAAGATTATTAAAATACTATTATTAAAAAAAAAATAACATTTCATGTGCTTTGGAAGAGTATAAATATGAAAAAAGACTTAAAATTGGTTAAATACTTTTTAAAAGTTTTGCTTAAAATAAAAAGTAAG
The DNA here is from genome assembly GCA_903632075.3 of Acanthosepion pharaonis. Lineage (NCBI taxonomy): Eukaryota > Metazoa > Mollusca > Cephalopoda > Sepiida > Sepiidae > Acanthosepion > Acanthosepion pharaonis. Next base: position 98,275 of record CAHIKZ030002838.1, read on the forward strand.
GTTGGTATATGTGTGTGAATTTTTTTTTTTTTTTGCATGTCATCAGGCGACAGTATATTTTAACAAAACTTAAAAACATTTTATATTGTGGTTTTAAATTTTCAGATTTGGAACATTAATCCATGCTCAAATTTAAATTTATTTAAAATCTTCAGATTTATCTCTCTACAATATAAAAGGACTTTGAGTTCAGATTCATATTTATTAATGTACCAATTAAATTTGGTAGAAATATAACTTTCCTGAAAATTAATTATTCTAAATTTTGTTTTTGAATAGATTTTTTGTCAAATGGTGTATAGTTTTGCAAACTCTAATGTCGTACTCTAAGGCAACAAATTCACTTGGTTTCCATTATTGAGATTCATTAAAAATTTTTGCTGAAATGTATTAACTATTTTACTGATGTTATAGAGACATATTTTAAATGTGACTGCAGAAACTGTTTGAATTACTAAAAATGTAAGATATTCCACCTTTTTTTTTTTTTTTTTTTTTTTTAATGAACTAGAAGTTTTTCATAGTAAACACCTATTAAATCTAACATTTTGTCTGCTTGATTTCTGGATGGTTTAAGTACATACAAAGGCTCAAAATAATCAAAACTAATATTCTTGTTAGATTATAAAATTCTCTTGCCTTTGTGCATTTTAAAAGTATCTCTTTATTTTTTTATTTTTCTTGCCCCTCTGAAACAAAAAAAAATTTTGATGTCTTTTTTTTTTTTTTTTTTTTTTTACACACAAAAATGAATTCAGGATATTATTTGTGATAGAATTGTGTTAGTAAGAAAATATTAGCACAAAGATTCAAACAGTAACTTTGAATTTTTGCTTTCATAGCAAAATTCCAGAAGGAATTCCAGAAACAGTGGAAACAGCAAGCAATAACTGAGCAATACTAAAAATAAGAACTAGGTAAAGATATCCCTAGACATTGGCAGTTGAAAGAGAACATTCTACCCCTGTAGATTAAATGTTCAGTTCTCTGTAGGTTACCCAAATCAATATCCACCTGATGAGGGATTGGAGTGCACAATGGCTGAAACGTGATAACAACAAAGATGCAGGCAATAGTCTGAATTTAAATAGCATAAATCTTCATCCCGGAAATTCAGACAGAAAATAATTAATTTTTACATGAAGCATAACATTCTGTATTAAGTGATATTGTTATTAAATTAAAATTGTATTTACTAATCATAAATGGAAAATTTTAAAAAGAATTTTGAATTTATTTTGTGTGTATAAACTTGATTTTTGTAAAAACTGACTTCCATACATGACCTTATCAGAAAATAAGAGCTGTAAAATTTAATTTAATGTAATTTAAAATTTACTGATAATCAAAAAATCATTCCAATCTAAATTCAGTTTGAAATACAGTAAAGTATTTTGCTTATTGGAAATATTTAATCTGTCAGTTTGGAATTAAAACTAAAACAAAAGCTTTAAGAAAGAATTTTCATTTTTAGAATACATTTTACATTTTAGATATTTCTTTTTAAAAAAAAAAACAATTTTTTAGGCATTTTATATATATATATATACACACACACACACATTTTTAAGGGCTGCTATGTTGATTGGGATAGAATGTATTTAAATATAAAAGTGGACACTGAGGTTAGCACCATGTATGATGGCCTGAAGATTGCGTTCAAGGAAGAAAGAGCTTGTTCCCACTCAGTTGACCTCAATGCATACATGCACGCACACACATGCATGAGCTGATCAATTTAATTCCCAGAATGTCTCTGTGAAACCAAAGTTTGCTTATTTGGCCGCTATTGTCTGCTGCCACCTTAAGAGTATTCCCCCTTGTGAAGCTATGCATTTCATCATGCAATGTTGCTAATGCTGGAAACATTTTTGGAACTTGTTTTCTAGTATATCTTTCAGTGAAATAAAAGCTTGAAGAAAAGAATGTAGTTACACATTGTTGAATGTCAATTAATATTTATTTTTTTTTTTTAGGGAATTTTTTCAATTTTGGAAATAACCAAAAATCACAGTCTGCTAAGTTTTGTGAATAAGGTGAATAGCCCATTTTTGCAATGGATTTCTTGGCCAGGAGATTACAATCTCCTAATATATCATGCAGAAAAGAATTGTTATAGTGGAGAATCTACTTGTCTTGAGTTTGGGTCTTTCCCTTTAAACAGATTTTTATAACCTATTAACATTTCCAAATAAACATGTTGATCAACATATTGTTAACACATCCACATTTACAAAAACATCTACTGACTTATGTGTCAATCAAAAACTCAATTTCTTCATGACACATTCACCATAAGCCATTTTTAATAGGGTTAATGTAGGTACCTCCACGAGATCGCTAAAAAAAGAGCATAGCATGATGAAAAAGACGCCAAACTTGGCAGTAAAAAACAAAATTTTATCGTCTAAATGTTTGTTATTATTAAGAGGAAAGGTCAAAGTATTTTGGGGGTATTTTTTTCCATTTTTTAATCGTTCCTAGCACGTCCGAAATTTTCGTTAAAAATCTAGTTTTTTTTGAGTCAGCAAAATTGACCATTTTTTTCCATTTTAAAAAAAACTGGAAATCTGACTTTGAATTTTTTTTAAATATCAATTATCATTTTTTCAAAACTTATTTTAAGAAAATCAGAAATTATAATGTTTATTTAAAATATTTTGAACCAAACTTAACTTAGCTTTTGTGCCAAAAAGATGTAATTTGAAAATAAAACAAAGCAGGTCATAAACTTTCGCGTCTCTTGACATGTGATGAATGATATATTTACGAATTCCATGAGGCTAATTTGTTCTACGGAAGGAGAAAAGTGAAATAATTTACATTTACGTGAACAAATTATTTACCCCGTTATTTTTTAACGAAAAACTTTCAGCGGTCTAATTTTTTTTTTTTTTTTTGTACTTAGCTTTCACCTTTACGTTTATGATGCTTTATGGGAAATATATTGTAAAGAAATTAAAATAAAACTGTTAAGAGTGACATTAAATTTCATATTTCTTAAGAAAGGTATCTAATTAATTTATAGGTACCTTTCTTATGAAATTTTATCAGAATTGTACATAAAATACTATAATTTTATGTACATTTATTACATTCTACTGTTATTTGTATTTGCATTCATTTTATTATTAATTTTGATATTTCATTTATGGAAAAATGTCGTAACTGAGATTAATATAAAAATAAGATCATATAAATTTCATAAGATGATACTGATACTTGTAGGTACCCTTCTCAGTTGAAATTGAAAAATCAAATTAACTTCTCCACACGTGTTTTCGCAAAAAGTAAAGGCCTTAACAGCGGAGAACAATGCTTAACTCAAATAACGCAACTTAATTATATTCTGGTTGGTCTTCCGTATTTTATAATTACAGCTCGATTATAAGCACAAAATTACATTTCTTAATTACTGGGGATCTTCTGATTAGTCAAAATGATACAATTTACAACGCGCTTAAAAAAAGATCTATCTCATAAGGACACTTATGAAAGCCGATGTGGCTTTTAACTAATTTTATAATATTTTAACAACTTAAATGTAAAATCTATTATAATTAATGAAATAACAAATAATTGTATTAAAAATTCATTTTCATCGAAAAAATTTTTTGCTTTCAGAAAATATTGTCCATATTCATAAAAAACAACTAAAAGCAAATAAAAGCATTTGAAATTAAATAATATATTTGTTTTATTGAGTTTTTTATGTTACAATTCAGAGCTGATTTTCAGGTACTGCGTATCCAATTAAAAAAAAAAAAAAAACATGATTTGCATTCCTCAAAGCCCTGTGCTTTTAATTATTGTAATCACTAAAACCGATGCGATCGAATTTCTAGCGTTTTCATAAAATTAGTTATGGGGGGTAATAAATATTTTAAAAAATATTTCTACCATGACTTTCATAAAAAAAAAAAAACATATTTATAATAATTTCGATCATCTGTGAATAGTTCCTGAAAGTTTCATTAACATCCGATAATTATTTCTATTTTTGCACGATTTTTCAAATTAATGTGTGTCATACCAAAAAAACGTGCTAAAAATTGTCTGTTATTTACTAGTTCCGCTGATACAAATAGAAAAAAGGTTTTTTTAATCAAAATTTAGAATGTTCTAAAAAGAAGGAAAATTTTTTAAAAAAATAAAAAAAAAAAACTTTGGTCTTTCCTCTTAATAATAACATAAGCATTTAGACAATATTTTGTTTTCGGCAAGGTTGGCGTCTTTTTCATCAAGCTATGCTCTTTTTTTTAGCGATTTCATGGAGGTACCTAGGTTAATGCTTTGCTAGCACTTTTACTGTTTTTTTTAAAAAAAAGGTTGATGTTAATCAGCTGCTCCAAATTCTTCTCACACATTTTCTTTCAACAGTATACCATGAACATGTAGTTTCCTTTGCTGCTCAGCAATGAATAACTCATGTCACTCGAGAAAGTGGACATGCTTGTGTCAGTGTCACACTGCAGTTATTCTGAGAATTGTTATACTTCATTGATATAATTTCATTTTTTAATTTAAATGTTTATTCTTTTACTTTCTGGCTCTCTTTTATGATAAATATATTTCATTATGATCTTTTATTGGTTATTTGATTTACTCTGTCTTCTTGGCTTGAATGGTATCAAATTCATAAACATTTATTTTTGCTCTTGAATATTGGCTTTTATCTCATGACACATTATTCCATATTAATCTTGGTTATCTTTCTAGTGTTTTAATTACCTAACTCCCTTTTGCTGTCTGTGTGAGACATGATGTATCCAGGTACAAAAATCATAGCCATTTCATAGATGGGGGACTTTGACGTAATGTAATGGTTAGTAAGCTTATGTTAGATCAATACTGACTGACTAGTGACTTTGATCCTCATTGTGTGCCCTATACTTTTGGCCTTGTACTACATCTAAGTAACTTAGAAAATCACCATAACCTATTAGATATAAAATAAAGAAGTTGCAGATGTTTTAATACTTCCCTATCTTTATTTTTTCTATATTCAATGAAGATAGCATTCTATTAGTACCTTATCAAAGATGCAGAATCCTTGCTGCAATCAATTGAGCAAGCAGTGAACCAGATATTGCAACATGAATAAGACAGAATGTATCACAACCTCCTCTGAACCATCTGAATTGAAGTCACTCAATAATACATTCATCTAAAGAGTTGAGGACTTCAAATATCTTGGATCTCACGTAATAGATTCCTAAAAGACTTCAACATCTGAAAAGCTCTTGCATGGGATTCATGTAACAAACTTCACAAGATTTGGCACTCGAACCTTCCACTCTCTTTAAGTCCAAACCTTTTGAACACTGATTGAACCAGTCCTACTGTATGAATCAGAAACTTGGACATTATCTGTTTATCTTGAAAGATGACTGGATGGAACATATACAAATCTGCTAAGAAAAATCCAGAATATCAGTTGGAGATCCCATGCAATGCTTAACACAATTAATGGAGAACTGAGACCAATTTCTCTTAAGTTCAAAGAAAAGCGATTTCAGTTTGCTGGCCACTGCCACCGATTGGATGGAGAGGTTGTCTCATCCTTACTTCTATGGCATCCTTCTGGAGGTGTCTTCTCAAGAAAATGTAACTTTCTTAGACACCATGGCTCAGGACTCTGGTTGTACATTGGGGAGCTCGGGATGACAATGCAGAACTGAGAAGTATGCAAAAGAGATTGTTAATGGAGGTCTGACCAACCACAGAGAGCTCGAAAGATGATGATGATAAAGACTAATAATCTCTGAAAGAATGTGGAAACTTATAAACTGCAAGTCATAAGGTTTGGTTCTTTATTCTTTAATAAAAAGACAAGGGGTTTTATGTAAATCTGATGATAATAAAAGAAAGTGAAGTTTTGGATATTCATTAATATAGTATCTTTAATGCTGTATAAAATGCAAAAATTCAAAATACTACATTGAATAAAATTACAACAGTAGAAAATCTTGAAGTACTATTTTTGCTAAATGGTGATTTTTTTTTTTTTTTTTTTTAAGATGATCTTTGATTGTGTCAGCCCTAAAAATGTCAACACTATGGAGATTTGAGAAGCAACACCTTAACTTCTCCATAAAAATCAGTAGGAAATTGTTCTTCCCTGGCTTTTGCAGAATTTTCAGATACTAGGGTCATTTGTGTTTTTGTATATCTATATATAGGAGCAAGTTTGTGATTCTTTAAGTAAATTATATTTGCTCATATTGGCAATGCTTTGCATATACTTATCAGAAACACAAATGGCTTAGATGTTAAACAAAAAATTTTAAAAACATGACAAAGTACTCTAAGCACATTTTGAAGAATAATAGTTAATGTATTATGGAAAGATTTTTTTCTTTAAATTTTAATTTTTATAATGGCAAAGATGATTCAATAAATTCACATGTGACAGTATGTAAAACATTAGGTACCGGTACAAGTCATTGTGAATGTATGGAAAATGGTTGGATGTGTAATGATGCCTATTGAGATTTTTGTGGGTTTCTGGGACATTCGGTCATTTCCTTCCTTTCAAAAATAGGCATCACTGACCGTTGTTTGAAAAGCGTTTCGCATTGCATTCAAAAAACTGTTCAACACGCGTCAAGTTGGATTTGGTTGAGATCAAAACAAGCAAATAAAATGCGCGCAACATCATGACCTAACATGCGCAGGTGAAATATTTGCGTGGTCATCTATAACGATTTTTACAAACGCGTCAATAACGGTAAACACATTCAGGAAACTTTCATTATGGATAGAATTTACTTAAAGTAATGATCAATTAGCTTATCTTCATACCCTGCCTGGTGGCAAACGCCAGAGGTGGCAGTCCCCCCATAGCCACTGAAACCGTGATATCACTCCTGGTCGGCGGCTGATGAAGACAGGGTATCGCATGTGCTAACACACGTATGTTAAAAAAAAAAATAGCTTTACAGCAGATGAGCTGGAGCCAGGTGTTGGTGTAGAAATTGGTAGGGGTAAAGATGAAAATTCAAGTTTCATAAACAATAAAACAAGCTTACACTGTTTAGAATGCCGTGAGGTTTGTGAAAGTTAAATATCTGTAGAGGAAATGAATGTAAACTAATAAAGGTCCTTGTGAACAATTTCTTCTGTAAATTCTTTGAGGAAAGCAGTTAAGAGTTCTTTGAATGTTATATAGGGAATGTCTCCTTTCTAAACCAATACCCATTACCTGATTTGTCTATTCTCATGTGTCCACTTTAGCAATAAACTAAGGCTGTCAGCTCCAGTTTATCTGCTACAAACCTAGTGTATTTTGAAAATTATAAAAATATTTTAAAAAATAGATTTGCTTGGGATTAGTGAAAAGTTTTCTCATAGAATCAAAAATCACATTTATTTTAAGTGTAATTAATGTAAATTTTTTAAAAATTTTGAAAAAAAATGAATTTGTAAAACAAATTTTAAGAATAAAACTGTTTGTATGTTCATTTAAATATTTAACTTGTTAAATATTTAATAACAAAATTGCAAAGACAGTTAAAGTTTTGAAAGAATAAATAAAAAGCCATAAAAGAATACCAAGTTACTATTTTATTTATTATTAAAAATTATATGAAAAAACTGATTTCATTTCAGATTTGCAGAAGCAAAACTGGATGTAAATTAAATGTTAGGAAATTTTAAACCTGTTTCAGAAAGCTTACCAAGTAGTCAATATTTTATTGCTAATGACAAGCATTTAGAAAATTTTCTTAATTCCAAAATCACAATTCTTTTCTCTCTGTATCTCATTCTGACAATCTGTTTTTTATCAGATTAACATCAGGTTGTTGTTCAACTCAGATTGCAAAAAAAAAAAAAATCTCTATATCTCTGACTATATACTGCTTTGTGGGTTGACGATTTTTAATATTCAATTTTTAAGGAAGACATCACCACTCCATCCGTGGAAAACTGATGCAACATAATTTTCCAACCTTCCATTTGAATTTGTAGTTAGTAAATATCCATTAATTGCAGTTGTACTGCAAAAGGCCTTTTCTTCAAAACTCTATTGAAATGCGCATGTTTTTAAGCTAATTTTGACTATAATATATAGTATTTTTCTCAAAAAAAAAACTTGGCCAAGAGTATTGCTAAAGTAATCTTGAATGTGTGATTACTTCTCTAAGCCATGTACTCAATGTTTTTCTTCATTTTTTTTCTATCCCTCTTATGAAATACCCTTGTAAGTACTAAAAATAAGCAAACACTGTTTTAGACCAGCAAATATCTTCTCAGATAGGAAAATACTGATTAAGATAGAATAGAGGCATAATTTACTGCAACAGTTTATCATGGAACAGCTTTGAATTCTTGTAAAACTCTGAAAAGTGATCTTTGCAAATCTCAACATTCCTTTAAAAATTGTTTTGGCATTTGTATTGTTGGGTAACTGTAAGTCAGTCAAATGATAGTAACAATTATTTTATTTTATTTTTTTTTTTTTTATTTGATTCATTTTAACATTATTTTATGATGCACTGAAAGATTTTTCTCTCCTAATATTGCAACGTTTACTACTAGGTTGGTTAATTTGAAATTGGAATATTTTTGTAGACTTTGATAAACACAAAGTTTATGCTTTATTTTTGCTTGTGATTATAGTTGTATGTATGTATGTGTGTGTTGAAATTTAAGTTATGTTCAAATTTTTGTATTGGAATAAGAAATATTTAAGAGGGCTAAGAACTTGTTTCATTTTTTTATTTTTATTTATTTTTTTTGCTTATTGTATCTTATGAACCCTTTGGATTAACAGGCATATATTTACTAATATGGGCGTGTAGCTGAGTAGTTAGAACGTTCGCTTTCTGACTATGAGACCTGGGTTTGAATCTCACCATGGTCGTTTTGTCAGGAAGATGACTTCTTGATGTTATCTGAAGGAGACAATCCCAGTGTGTGACACTTTTGGAAAGTGCCTGGAAACCATGCTATGGGTTGACCCAAGCCTTGTGAGTGAAATTGGGTAGACAGAGCCCTTGGGAGCCATCTGTAGTTGTGCTAGGGTGAAATCACAAGTCATCATGACTGAGGGTTTTTTGAGTGTGATAGCCTTGTTCAGACTGTTTATCATGTTAGATAACATTCCCTCTCTCCCAGAAACTGTAACTAAGGTCCGCTCAGCATAGTTGCAGTATAAACTACAGGTGGGCTCTCTGGGTGTTGAACAAATGCAAATGCCTGAACAGGAGTCTGCAATAGGGATTAGCTAGCCACCTTAGTAGACTGAAGGTTTCTTTCAACTTTATTTGAAATATAAACATTTATTCTATAATAAAAAAATGTTTGGCATGCTATGATCACTGCTAATGATGTGTTCCAAATCTCATTTATAGTTAGTTTGTGAATTTGCCCATTGTAAGATTTATATTTCTTTCTTGTAAATAATCAGCTGTTGTTTTTGTTGTATTACTCTTTCAAAAAAATTTAAAAGAATACAACTTTATCAGTAAAGATAGTAGTAATTGAAATATAAAACAAAATTTACAAACCTTAAAAAGAACAAAATATTGTAATAATTTAAGTTCTTAAATTTTTTTCTCTTTTATCTTCTGAAATTTATTTTTACAAACAGCTTATGTTTAAGTAGTTTACCTTTATCGGTGAAATCAAATTTATTATGATTTTTATTTATCTACAGGAACATCTCAAAAAAATTAGAATATCATGAATACTTTTTGTCAATTATTTCAAAATGTGAAAATTATATATTCTAGATTCATTACATGTAAGTTAAAATGTTTCAAGCATTCCTTTATTTTCATTTTGGTAATAAACCCTACAGATTAAAAAAAAACATACATCAAAATATTAGAATATTCAATTTCAAGTTTAATTCACTATTTATGCAGTTGCAGAAAAGTTGCACAAGCAAGAGGGATGACTGCAACCTTGAGTATTGTCAAGCAAAACTGATTCTAGAACTGAGGCTGGATAAAGTGTCTAGGAAATATGCTACAAGTGTCACATTCTTAATGTCAAGCCACTCCTGAACCAGAAACAGCATCAGAGGTGTCTTATTTAGGCTAAGGAGAAAAGAACTGGAGTATTAAATGTCCTCTTTTCAGATGAAAGTAAATTTTACATTTCATTTGGAAATCAAGGTTTCAATCTGGAGGAAAATTGGCGAGGCACAAAATCAAAGTTGTTTGAAGTCAGGTGTAAAGTTTTCATAGCAATGATTTGGGGTGATATGTCACCTATTAGTGTTGGTCCACTGTATTTTATCAAGTCAATGCAGTCACCTATCAGGAGATTTTAGACTACTTCTATCTACTGACAAGCTTTATGGAGATGCTATGATTTCCTTTTCCAACAAGTCTTTGCTCTTACTCTGTTCCAAATTTACTAGTTACTGGTTTTTTGATAATGGTATTATTGTAGTTGATTGGCCAGCCATATTTTTTCTGAACTGATCCTCATGCCATATTGTCAATAAGATAAGCCATCAGACCCAACAAGACAGATAAGATGGTTGCTATCAAGGCAACACCTCAACAATACCACAGATTAACTGCTTCCCTATCACATTAGATTGATGTAGAAATTTGTGCAAATATCTCCAACCAAGTATTGAATGTATAACATGCTTCTGAGAATTTTGACATTTTTGTATTTTTGGTCCTATGAAATATTCTAAGATACTAGATTTTTTATTTTTAGGAGCTGTAAACCAAAATTAAAACAAAAAAAAAAACTCTAAAATATTTAACTTTATATGCAATGAATCTAGAAAAGTTTTACTTTTGAATTACATTATGAAAAAATTAACTTTCCAGGATATTCATGTAATTTTTTTTATTTTTAATTTTTTTTTTTTTTTATTTAGCATTGCCCCAAATTTTCAATACTTTCATTTATCTATAAGTCCCTGGAGAAAAGAAATCAGTTAAATTTCTTTTTTGTAACTGGAAATGTAGAAAATATACTGAAATTTTTTTAAAAATTGAAAAAAAAAAAAAATGTTTTAAAATTTATTATTCATTTTAGCATATGAGCTTGTATACACAAAGGAAACTGTCTCAATCCCGTCCTCAGTCACTGGGTGTGTCTGTGATCGGTCCTCAAAGCCAGCCTTGGAGTTGGTTGCTTGATCTTCAATTCCCACTCTGCCTACATTGTGCTTGTATACTCAACATAGCTGATCCGGTAGCTTTGCCAAGATATCACAAGGAACAAAGTAAGAGACAGCTGTGTAACACAACTTTATATCAAAAGTTCATAACAATGAATGTTCTACTCACTAGATTAACAGCATGCAGATTTTCAGCACCTCCCCACCTAATACCGTGTGACACTATGTATAGCCATGCTCAGTAAACTGGTACAAGGGTGGAGTCTGATTTCTTCGTGCTGACCATACAGATGTGTTTGGTAGTCTAGAACAAAGGTAGAGCCTAAGTTGTTTCTACAGAAGCTGGCGCTGTGTTTGTCAAAGAGGTTCTTGAACCAACTGCAATTTGGGCTGTCTAGTTCCTTCTTCTCCGTCTCTCATCTGTATTTATAGACCCTCACACAAACCCAGTACGGGAAATTGATTGCCTAACCAAATTTGTGGGAGATCTCTCTCCTGAAGAGTGGTGATGGTTGATTATATCGATCTGCCCAACTCCTTCCATCTCATGTGGGTGCCTCTCCCCATCACCGGCCAAAAGGTGCAGGCAGTTTCTTTGTCTTCCTTGAAATTCTATTTGGGCCTTTACCTGTCTCCTGATCAAACCTGTTCTCTGAGGCTAGGTGTGGTCTAGCCCAAAATGCTAAATTCAATTATTGTCCAAAATTTTCATCAGTGGGGAATTCTTATGTCCTTATATGGTTGGCTGCATCTGGGATTCATTACCTGTCGCTTCTCCATGCCAGCTTTTTGGTCAACAAGTGAAAGATCTTAATAGATTTTATGCATTTTAGGCAGATGAAGGAAAAATATAACTACAATGCCATTCTTGTTTTCCAAATCCTATCAACTGACCGAATTTTTACTAGAGACTTGCTGTTATCCTCCGTTTATCTCGCCAGCACAACTCACCGGTCATTAAAATATAATCTATTCATCTGCGTGGTGTTGATGGAAAAATACCATCACTTAACATCAACTTGACCAAAAGCAGCTGGTGCGTTTACAAGCTGTCGTTACTTCTCTGTCGCCCTCCATGTGTGTGAGAGAGAGAGAGAGAAAATAAACAAATATCCTCTCCCACCATTCTCCTTGTCTATCTTCAGTATACTTTCAGTCTATCGAAAAAGTGTTTAAAAAAAAATAAACTATTTTTTAAAGGTCTTTTTTTTTTTTTTTTTTAATTTACCAGCACCGCCTTAATAGTGTCACAATCTATGATTTTTATGTAAACATTAACCTAACAGATATCTCAACTTTGCATATAAGACTAAGTAGATATTTTTGTTTTTATGAATGAGTGAATAAATAAATAAGTATTTTCTATGGTATTATGTACACTAGTATTTTTGTTTCCATGCATCGTCTTCAAAGCTTTTTTTTTTTTCTTTTCTTTTTTTTTTTTTTTTTTGTACTGTGGAACTTTCAATGTCCCTTACAGTTTCTTTCTTTCTTTTTTCAACTTTTCTGTCTCCGAAATAGGAGGCCTGTATTTTTTTTTCTTAAAGGGTTACTGAATGAGAAAAAACCAAAATGGACACTGGAAATGAAATGGTAATCTTTATAAAATCAACAAAATACAATACTTGCCAGTGGCATGAAGTAGGTAAACCAATTCCAGTGGTGGACTACTTAGACGACATATTACCCCCATCTACAATAGTGACCAATGTATTTATGAGTATTGGGACATACCCATTAGTGTTTATATGTACATATATAACAAGTTTCAATTCATCTTGCCTCCTTTACCCAATCATGATTTGGTGTCTTCTTTTCTGCCAGATGGGGTGGTGAAGCGGTTGCTGTTTAGCTCTCTTCTCTCAAGCTGTTGTGCATCTGCCAAAATTCCGTCAATTGACCAGAAATAGATTTTTTGAAGGAAAAATATTACCAGAAATAGATTTAAAAAAAAATATTACCAACAATAAAAATTGTCGGCATTAAATAACCCATTGAGGTTGGTATGCCATAAAACCAAAACAAACCAAACCTACACACTTTAGAGACATCAATTTGTTTCTGGGTAGCAATTGGCCAGACCCCGTTAAAAACGCAATAACTTGTGGTAACACTGTGTTCATAAGTATTTCTACTTGACAGCTCTCTTTAATCTTCTCCATATCTCCTTTAAATAGTGCAAGCACACACAATCTGTGATACTCCTTACATAAATGGGGCTTAATGAGGTACACATCCCCAGCACGTCCACCTGACACTCCCTTGCCTCTTCGGCCATCAGCACCATAAACTCTGCCCTAGCTGAGTTCATTGCTATATACTCCATTTCTACTCAACACACTGTAATATTTCCATAATTCTTCATCGGGATCCATCGGCAACCTTAAACGGTGGAGTAACTCTGCCTGTATTTTTAACAGTAACTCCCTTAAGTGGCCTGTGGTCACTATTCCTGGGGACAAGTGTCCCAGTGATAGCATATCTAGTTGAGCTCTTACATGCTCCATCAAAATCGTTATCTTGTTCTGTAACAGATCCATCCCCTTCAGATAATCCTTCATATCCATTCACTGAGCCTCCAATACAGCTGTTTCCAGCTCTATGGAGTTCAGTAATCTAAGGTATTTCTCTTCCCTGATATATTTCTGGGTTACTCTCTTCCTTGCCATGCCCAACTTGGACAATTCATCCTCCATTTTGTCCAGTAGCCACTTGTAGGGATTTAAGTCTATTACAAAAGAAAACTGTATTTTGGCTGTGTCTCCAGGTGTCTATCATCATCGTCAGTAGGAGTACCAATCTTTTCATACTAGCCATCCCTGCAAGGACAACAAATTCTCTACTTCTCTTGCCTTAGTTAAACTTTTTAGTAGGTTGTTTGATTTCAGACAGATGCACAATGTTTCAGGGCCAGGTTCCACTGATACTACTGCTGGACATGCACGAGCCCATGTGCAGCCCAACAACAACACCAATAGATAATCTCATCCCCTGTGAGGTACTGTCTGCACCCCCCTCCTCCTCAGTCAACCCTGCCCTGCTAGTTAATGCATAGGTTTTGAGCAGATTCGATGACATTGTCGTGTGCTAACAGAGTCTATCTAACCTCCATAGTTTCCAGTCCTATGTTTCAATTTGAATTTGGGGTTTTCTGCTTAAGGGGTAATTCTGGCCTAACTTCTCCCCTTAATCATTTTTAGAGTTGGGAAAAAGGTATCTCATCCTCTTCTTCCCACTTATCCCCTTCCATCAGTTCAGAAGGTTACAAGCTCGACTTCTGGACTTCAACACCCAGGTCCCTAACCTTTTTCACAGTTCCGTGATGCCAACAGGGCGAGTTAGTGGTGTCTCAAGGACCCTTTGGTGATGAGGGTGCATGGACCACACTACCCGATGCATTGTCAAGGGTTTCTATGTGCCAATTGATTTCTCCTTTGTCCTCCTCAGAGTTGTAGTCTGTCTTCATCTCCTCCGGCTCCACAAGGGTTACCTTCCTCCTCTGTGTTTCCTTACATGGTGGTTCAGTTAGTCCCTAATCATTCACTACAGCCAATTTTAGATCATTAACATGGGCCTGCTTAATCCACACTGCCATTTGGCCCCAGATTACAAATGATACTGGACTTGTCTGCTCTGCTATTCTATAATAGGTTTACCATCTCTGATCCAATTTTCCCTCTCTTATGTGAATCTTATTGAACACAGGGTCCCCTATGCCTAACTTCATCTCCTTTCTTTCTTTATTCACCCTTTCATTTCTTTTTTTCTGGGATCTCTGGATTCTCTTCCTTGCTTGGGTAAACAGTTGCTATGTTGCTGCTCGATAATTAGTTGCTGATGTTCCTCACCCATATACTTCCTACGAGGTTTTAGCAAATTGTCCACCACCAGAACCACATCTCACTAACATCTCTCATCTAACATATAATATAACGAGAATTTAGAGTTTTCGTTTATCATAAACCTCACATCTGCTAAGGCCTCTGTCAGATATAGTTCTCAGTTCTCAGTATTCTCTCTTGCCAACTTGGCCAACACTTCTGCTTGGGTCATATGGAACCTCTCCACCTTACCCTGGAGGTGGTAGGGAGATGTGGTTATGTGCCTGATATTCAGGCTTGCCAAGACCTATGCCATTATTCTGTTCACATTTTCTGCTCTGTTATCTGGGACCAGCTGCTTACAGACCTGGAGAATATTTTGTGCATCACTAGGTCAGCCACTGTCTGAGCTCTCTTGTCTGGCACAACATATGCCTCAGGCCAATTTGTTAGTCAGTCCACAAAGCTCACTCTGAGGGTTTCCCGTATGGTCCTGACACATCCATGCTGACTTTTTCAAAGGGGAAATTTGGGATATCTGTCCTTTCCAATGGGCCACCTCCTGTTTTCTACTCTGGGCCTGACATATCTCACATCCTTAAACATAGCTGGCCAATTCCCTGTATAGTCCTGGCCAGTAATAAGTTCTCCCCACCAAGTCGCAGGTTTTATCAATCCCCCATATGTCCCAACCTCTCATGACACTGTCCTAATATCTCGGTTCTCAGACACTTAGGCATGTACAGTCTGAGCCTCATTTGCTCATCCTTTCCCAAGAAACAATACAGCCTTTTCTCATGTATCATATACTTAGAGGTCTCTCTTGCCTCTACCTTCGCTCTGAAGGCCTCTATTTCACTATCCACCTGACACTTCTCAATCTTCTTCATCCAGTGAGAGTCAGTCATCACCTGTGTGCTCTCTTCCACATCGGTCTCCCACACAGGATGGTCTCGCAGCATATTTGAGTTAATTACTCTTATTTGGTAGGCCTTATCATCTACCTTCAGCTCTACTCTCATGGACTCTGCCTCTAGTTGCTTCGGTATTTGCGTGTTGTCTCTGCAAGCCAGATATTCTATCTTGCAGTTGTGCCCACTCAGTCTTAATGGTAAATATTGCACCAGTCAGGTATAAATCTAGTTTTTGCAGGGCATACATGGTGTATGCCTCCCTCTCTATTACTGGCCATCTTTGCTGCCTCTCTGAGAGCCTGTGTAACAAAAAAATACACCAGTATACTGGGCACTGGACCTCACTTAACATCAACTTGACCAAAAAAGATGGTGCTTATGCAAGTCATTGTCGTCATCTCGAACCCAACAAACCAACTCACGTGAGAGAAAAAATAAAATATCCTCTCCCTTCATTCTCCTTGTCTTACCAGTATACTTTCAGTCTATCTAGCAACAGTGTTTCTCTTGTTTTCCAGTTTATTTTTTAAAGCCTTTTTTTTTTTTTTCCGATTTACCAGCAATGTCACAATCTGTGGTTTCTATGTAAACATTAACTTTGGCAAAATTTAAAAAATTTCTTAAAAAAAAATTAAAGCCTTATTAAAATGTGTAAAAATTTTATTTAAAAACTAGCTTTAGGCTATTATCTTTCAAATAAAAACAAAATTTAAATCTTTCAAATTAAAACAAAAATTAAAAGTTCTATTTGAATTTTTTATGAGCAAAATATAAAAAACTAAAAATATACCTACTATAGTTTTTTATTGTATTATTTCAGTTAATTTTTTTTTTTAAATAAGAAGAATAGCAATTTGAACTGACAAAATAAAACATTTTGTCCAAACTATCAGCTCAAATTTATTTTATAAATAAATAAATAATAGCTTTATATAATTTTATTATGCATCATTAAAGGAAATAAGATTTAAACTGTAATAATTAATAAAACCAATTTAATTTTAAAATGTGTTCAGCTGACAATGTTCAGTTCAATGCATTGTACCTGAATGTTTTGTATAAAATAAACACAGTATACCCTTTTTAGATTCGTGTGCACCTTGAGTTGTGTGGGTGCAGAAATATGGGACCAATTGATTATTAAAGATGAGACATTGCTCTATGAGGTGTAAGTTTTATTTTTTAAAAGGTGAAATTCTCTGGTATTTCATACACTAAAATTTTTTTGTGAAAGACAACTTCAAACTTTGACTCACCCACCAAATTGATGTGTATCCTTTTTTCTTTAAGATGAAACTATTTTGATATGTATAGGAAGATACAACTTTTGAGTGAAACAAGTTTTACAAACACAAATATAAAATTGTCAGTTTTGAAAATATGGACCAGTGATATAATTTAAAGATATGTGGAATAAAAACTAATCATCACACATGAGAAAGAATTGAATCTTTAGAAAGAAAAGATTAAATTTTGGTTACATACTAATTTTATCAAACCAGCCTCGAAAATAAATGCAGTTGAAATGGAAGGAAATTTCATTCATTTTTTTTGACAGAAAAGAAATGAAAAGATCACAAGGTGGTTGTTAATGAAAAGGCGTTGAAATTGAACTTTAACTCATTTGGACATTGTGATTCCAATGTATGTGTGGATAGATGAAAGCTTCATTGTCATTCTACATGTAAAAAACTTGACATTGTTTAGCAAAGAAGAAAAACAATGCAGCTGTCAGTTTGCTCATGCTCTAAAAGAGAAATTGATTTGCTTGTTGAAAAATGGTGTATATGAAGATAAACAATTTTGTCTAGAGGTGGAGAACTACTGTGGTAACTATGACCACTGCATTAAGTACAAACATTCTGAAGCAAAACCCATTGTTTCTCTGCCAAAAGTGGACAGGTTGTTCACATGGACCTCAAGGAAGTTACTAGAGGAAAACTGTACCTTATGCTTGATAGTGCTCTAAGATATACAAAAACAACCCTAATTCAATCAAAGAAGGAGGATATTGTTGTGGATAAAAATTTCAAGATTTGGCTGTGAACTTTTACAGGGAATGTGAAGGAGAATTTAATAAAAGTTTTCAAAGTGGTGAATGACAAGTTTGGCATAAAAACTTGTACTACACCTGGTGAGCTTCCCTTCAGTAATGTGGTGATTGAATTAAATAATGGTGTTTTGTATGAAACTATCTAGAAGACCATGGCAGATGCTAAATGTAAACTGCATTGGTAGTGTGCACAAAAAATTATCTATACATCTGAATATAGTTTGAATTAACTTTTATTTGGAAAAAATATGTGTTATATTTTCGTAAAAAAAAAGAAAGAATAAAAAAAAAAAGAAAACTAGCTTTACTGTCCACGTGACCTTTCACACGTTCCCATTCCTCTTTAAAAGCTGCGTTCTTCTTCCTTTTCATTCTAAATTCTTTCCTTTGTTGATTACTGACTGCTGTGAATTAAGTTCAGTAAATTGTTACGTAGTACAGAGAAGAAAGCCTTAAGAAAAGGTTATTCTATCCTAGCTTTCTTCTCTGTACTACGTAACAATATGAACCTCCCTGCAATAGTAACTGAAGAATTACTAACACTTGTCTTCAACACACAGACCTTGTTTGTTAGAACTGAGAAAAACTTTATAAAAAAAACGTGTCAGAAAACTTATCAAGTCAGTCTTCAGAGAGAATAAGCAGAACTTTCAAGCACAATGTTCAAACTTGTGCAGAAGTTGAATTTATAGCTGGTCTACTACAAGTGTAAGAAAGACTTGGGTTGGAGAGGACCTGTTAAAGAAAACAATTTTGTATTGATTTGTCACAGTAGTGAATACTATAAATGTCACCTTTTATCAATTGCAAAAATATTAAGAATCATAAGTACAAGATAATTGTATGAAGAAAAACTAACAAAGCAAAATACTGAAACTTACCATACAAATGAGATGAAATTAAAAAAAAAATGAACAGGTGAATGCTAATCATTGTTCTGATGATGGAAGTGAAAATTAGGTTGAAACAAATTGTGAATCAGGATTTATTATTGACTCACACTCTGTAACTAATATCAATAATGATGTTCTGGATGAATTCATTGATTAATAGGAGTTGGATATTGTTGAGCCGGACAAAAGTAAATCAAAAGTTGATGAAGATGATGGAACCCAAAGTTTTGTTGAAAAGAGTGAGTTTATTTACAGAAAATGAGGAAACCTCAAACTTAAGTTCTGAGAGACTAAATAAATCAGTAAACCTAAGAATAATACTATTGTGCAATATGCTCTTTCAGACGAGACTATTTGTAAGGTACAGATGTGATTTTCTCAACCAAAGAAATCTGGTAAATAGATTGGATACAGGCCCATAGTGAATCATTTCACATTCCCCTTTCTCAGCCAGCTCTGATCAGTGCTGAGGCAGAACCTGGATAAGATATTGGGAATGATGAAAAGTAGAGAGAATAGCAGGCAGAGTTACAAGACGTTTGAAACGGTAAGCAGGAAAAAAGGAACACATGTAGTGAAAAGGGAATTGGCACCTGTTGATTGTGAAAAATGGATGACGATATACAATGTCCTGAACGATGGATGAGGTGGGTGAAGAATTAAACCTCCTGGCCAACTTATCATGACAACGTCTTGGCGAAGACAATTGTAAAGAACTGACCTAATGGAGATTTGAACCATGTATTTGCTTGGATTATGTAATAATACACTGAGAGACACATGGTGGAAATATGAATGAAGAGAAATCAGACAGAGAAACTGATCTCAAAATGAGAGGAGAATACACAAATTGAATAAACAAAATTGAAAAGAATGGAAGAGATATAAATAAAAGAAGGGAGAGATTCCAATAATATGAAGAATTAAGATAAGTATCGTTTGCTTCACCTTCACCCTCATTGATAAACATTCCATAACCCCACCAAAGTTTTCATACACCATTCCACAAAGGAAAGAGGTGAATTTCGTTAATTCACCCCCACCACTTATTTTTATGGCTTCAAACTCTATTGAACCAATTACTTGTTGTTACATAAAATTTTATATAAACTTTTCCCCAGTGTTTGTCTTGTTGCTTTGCCATTGTTTAATGAATTTTGATCCATCAGGCAGACCCATTAGCTTATGTTTCCTTTTCTTTTTATATATAATATTGTTAATGTGCCTTGAAATTCAGGGGTCCCTAGGCTGGAAGGTGTTGTGGCCATGTGACAATAGCCACGTGTGACAATCCACCCTGGATACAGACCCAAACAAATTTGGAAATGTGAAACTATGCAAGCTGAATCTACTTATTCCCACAAACAATTAACTTAATTTTTCCACAAAGAATTAACAACTTAATTCCTCAACCAATGATGGCAAAGGGAGACATACACACACACACACACACACACACACACACACACACACACACTCTTAAATAAATTAAAAAAAAATCCACACACTTTTACAAAAATGAACAAAATCATTTGTCAGTTAATTACGATTAACAAAATAATTCTAAACTTTTGTAAAAAAACAAAACAAAAATCAGACTCACTAAAATGTTTCACCAAAATTGAGTTGCATCAGTGTGTATTTGTGAATCTGAGTGTTTATACATTGTCTTTTCTTTCTTTCTTATTTTTCCCTACATCTTTTTTTCATAACTTTTTTTTCTTGTCTGTCCATCAAAACCTATTTGCTTGCACAAGCGATAAAACCAGTTTGCATACACTTTTTTTACTCTGGATTTTTTTTTTTATCATTACTTATTTTGGGTTGTTGTTTAGATTTGTGTGTGTGTGTGTGAGAGAGAGAGAGAGAGTGGTAGAACATAGTAATATCATCGTACTTAGAGTTTTTTTCCACCTCTGTCCCTTTTGTCTTGATTACTATTTTTTCTTTTATTTCTTATTCTCTTTGTTGAGTCTCCAATGTGAACATTTCCATGTGTTGTAACCCTCATTTTATACCCACCCCATGCTTGGAGGTCCTGGTCAACAGTGCCAATTTGATAATATATTGTATGTTGGCAGCAGTGAATGATTTCAACTCTGCCTTTTCTCTTGGCCAGTGATCGCCAATCATTTTGGTTTAGCAATGAAAGACTCTAAACACAAAATGTTAACTATTTTTATTACTCATGTTGACATGTACATTATCTAACTATTCAGTGCCCCCTCCCCCATCACTGGGGAGCCATTTTGGACACAAAAGAGAACATGTCTATGTAGCTTGTCATGTAAGAAATAACTTAATGAAATCTTTTCTCCTATCTCTCTTTCCCATGCTAGCTCAGCCAATCAAAATCAACTTCCTTATTATGGTTCACATCTGGTCCCAACTGTCAACCTTTGGAAGTCAGAGCCAAGATATACTTCCTCTAAAAATAAGTCTATTACACTATTATTTAACAAATGGACATCTTTCCATGGTTCATGCAAAGAAATGAAATCAAGAGAATAGTAGGTTATTAAACAACTTCCTGAACTTCCATCAAGAAGGGAAATTGATATTTAAAAAGATGTTTGTATAGTTTGTCCAATGCTCCCAGAGAGTTGTATGACCATGTCAGGGATTGAAAGCATTGGGTGGTAAAATCAGGCTAGATTTGCTAGATTGTTGATCATGTGACATGAAGGTAGTAATTTGATTGAGCAGAACAATAAAGTAAATGAAATCAAAGCCACTGAAGATTGTATTACCAAATCTTTCAAAAAGTCATTGCACTGCTTCCCTAAGGCAAGTAGATTTTTTTTTTATAGAAAATCAACATTGCACTGGGTGTGAAAGCTGAGGTTTGATGTCTTATGCACTGACACCAAAAATTAGATCCATAGCTTTCACCAATTTTTGAGCATTCAGTTTTAAATATTGTCTGAAAAAAAATGACCAAAAATACCTAATTTCTTCAGGTTTTTGCTTACAAATTGACTTTAAAATTTTACTTTTTCGTCAATAAATCTAAATAAAGCTAATATCTTTTGCATTAGATACATTGAATGGAAAATATATTTAAACCAGAATTCTAATTATGAATCACCACAAGCAAAATATCTTTTTTTTTTTTATTATTATTACTGTTTTTGATAAGTTAAAAACTGGTGAAAAAAAATATTGTAAAAGATTGAAAAAAAGGCTACTCAATTTAAATTTCAAGATTTGTTAGATCATAATTGATAAAAACAAAATTGATAATGCATAATGCTGCTGGGCACAAATTATAAGACAAAATTTGCATTGTTTATTGAAAATCACACTAAAGCTACAGCACTACATATTATATCAAATAGCTAAATTGTTCAGTATAATTTCTCTTTGAATTAAATGAATGTCTTATTTGATGGCACAATAATTTAGTAATAATATGGTTGTGCCATGCATCTTGTCCATATACAAGTTGTAAAGCTTCAGTAAATTATAAATTTTATAAGGCTGTGCTATAAAGTTTTCACTGATCACTGGAATGAAAATCCAACAATATGATTTTGAAGTTTGAAAAATTAATCTTTAAACTCAAAAAGTTTCAGTAAAAAATTAAAAAAAAAAATTTTTTTCATTATTTATCATGTCAAACTCAAACTTTCAAATTGAGTGCAACATCACAGTTCCAAAATCGATCTGCCCTACTGCTTCACATAAAAGACCAATTAGTTGTTTTTTTAAGAAATATTATTTATTTTTTGATATAAAAGATCAGTCTAGGTGACAAATTAAGTCTGCTTAAAGCATGGTTGTCATAAAACCAATATATATATATATATTTATTATTAGTATCGGAGATACAATTTTGAAAAGGCATGTAAATTGATACACTATGTTGGTTTAGACACCCAAATATAGAGCAGTGTTCAATGTTGTATTATTTCCAAAAGAGACTATAAAAAAATTGTTTTATTTTTTATAAGAGTGGAGAAAATGCTGTAAAAGACACCCCTTAAAATTCTTGATATTCTTATTAATATGCTGAAATTCCTCTGAAAATTATAAAAGATCTCTTTTTTTCATTGTCATCCCCTACCCACAGAAAAAAGTTTTGTTTAGGCTCTTTTTTTGAAATATTGTTTTGAAGAAAATCAATAAACACTGGGACACATTTTTCTTTGACAATTATGTTTAAATCAAAAGAAAATCTAAAAAAAATACTATTTAAAATGAAAAAATTTAATTCGTAATGACACACTTAATTTTTTCTTACTTTCTCAAAAAATTTTCATCTAAATTTAAAGTAGTTGTTAATTTCAGGGTAAAAATTTAGATTTAAAAAAAACAAAACATTTTAATTATAAAAATATATATATATATATAAGGCTTTCCTTTTTAAAGATTGTATACTGTCAGTTTTTTTTCTTGGCCTAGTTTTCTTTTGAAATCAAAGAAAAAAATTTGTAAAATAAATGGGTCATGTCCATAAAAAAAACAGTCTGTATTTTGGAAATTTAGTAATTTTCTAGATAAATTTTTTCAAGTTTTGCTAGGAAATAATTTGAATTAAAGGAAATTAATACTTTTGAATATTTTTTTTTTTTTGAAATTTTTTTCAATGAGTTATTTAAAAAAATTCTGTATTTCAAATGATTGACTTTTTGTATGATCTTTAATGGAGTTTTGATTGAGCAATTTTGTAAATGACCTGATGGTAGAACTAATTGATGTATTTGTCAAATTAGATAAATTGGCAATAGTGTCTGGAATGGGATGAATGTAAAATATCTGCAGACAACAGGCATAAGATTTTCAAAATCTTTTAATTTCCACCTTCTGAAAAAAAAGGTCTTATATTTTTTTTAGTTGAAAAAATGATGTTTTTAAATTTTATTAGCTTTATGCTAATACTTTAGAAATTGTAATTTCTCTGATTACTGAGAATAAGACAAATGAAAAATCAGCATGTCATGTACATTTTTGACATCATTGGAACATCTCAGGGAACAAAAAACAAATTGCTAATTTTAAATTACAAAAATAAAAACATATCAAATGTAAAAAGGAAAAATGTTGATTAACCATTTTTTTTTTTTTTTTTTTTTAAACAAATAAATGGCCATTGGTCCAGTATTACAGGTTTAACACAATTTTTGGGGCAATGTCAGAATTCAAAGCCATTCTCATTTTGTTTTGTGATTATTTTGCTCCTGAATATGGTCATCAGTCATTTGTCCCCCAAAAATACTTTTTGCTCCCCCATTGGTCAAAGATGTGATTTTGAGTCAAGGTGAGAATGTTTTAAAAAAATAAATTTTTATGGTTATTCAGTTTTGAAAGGACAAAAGTTTTTTTAATGTATAAAAAAAAACATTACAAATTCTTGTTGCACAAAGGTTAAATGTTTTTTAAAAAGCCAAACAAACACATCACTTTGAATAATTACTCAAATTAGGAGAGATGTGGCGGATTTTAAAGCTTTTTTGAAAAAATATTTTTTGATTAAAAAACCTTCAAAAAAAAAAGACTCAGGAGATGTTTTAGTAGTGGCATTCAAAATAATATAACAAGAACACCTAGATAAAAAAAGTGGTGGTAATTATAATTGGCCTCATGTTTTTATTCACATATAGACTTTCTAATAAAATATTCTAACAGAGAGAAA
Organism: Acanthosepion pharaonis; assembly: GCA_903632075.3. NCBI lineage: Eukaryota > Metazoa > Mollusca > Cephalopoda > Sepiida > Sepiidae > Acanthosepion > Acanthosepion pharaonis. Next base: position 122,686 of record CAHIKZ030002838.1, read on the forward strand.
AAAAAAAAAAAAAAAAAGCCAAAATCTTGAAAATTTTTATGCCTATTTCTTTACAAAATGAACTGGTTGTTATTTGTTTTGATTAGTAAAAACAACTAAAATATTTTACAAAGTATAATTTCTTTATATAACAAGTAAATGAAAATGTTTTTAAAATATTGAACAATGTTTTGAAGACCTATTGTTAAAATCTTTAGCAATCATTCTGCTGCTCTTTTGTAGACAATGTGAATGGATATCAAAAATAATTTCTATAAATCAAAGGATGGCATTTATTTTAACTTCATTTTTTATAGTGTCAAAACCAGCATTTTCAACAAGTGTTCCAAATTATTGTTGTTCCAGTAAAAGTTAGTAATCTGATATCCTTTAACAGAAGAAAAATTTTTGAATATTTTCATATTTAAAAAAAAAATTTTTAATTTTAAATTTCAAAGACACCAAAAATTTTAACATCTAAAAAAAAAAAAAAAAACCTTTTTTTTCTTTTTTCAGGAGACATATTTTCTCATTTTCAAATCTGTCTTAATTGGAATGTTGAATTAAAATTTAAATTTCACCTTCATTGTTCAAACTGGCCCATGTTTAATTTGGTATAAAGTTCTTTAGCCTTAAACCATGGATTGAACTCAAAGAATTATGGGTCCTGTCACTGGATCTAGGTTTAACATTTTTTTTTGTTTTTTTAATGAGGATCGACATTTGCCCAAATTTCTGGGTATTATAAATCATTTCCATGTTTTTACCAATGTCATATTTCAAGGAAAAGGCATTAAAAAAGTAAAAAATATAAAAGATGCATATGATCTTTGCAAATTAGCCAGTAATATTATCAAACTTGAATGTTTTGTATGGTTTCTCTTAATATATTCTGAGGAGTTCAGGCTATCATGTCTGAATTTTTGGAAAGAGGAATTATCATTTTTTACATTTGGGTTAATGGCCATGTTTGTGTTTTGTTATTCAGTCTTCTGGGGGAAAAGAAAGAAAGAAAAGAAAAGGAGATGTATTTATAACTTTTCTAAATGGAACCATTTATTTAATCTGAATGTAATGAACAAGTGGAATTTATTTTGCTGTTCATATTTAATCAATCTGGTTTAGTAAAATCAATTACTTTTTATTGCTAGCCCTATTTCAAATTGAGTTTGTAAAATGATTTTAACCATGAATTAAATTGCATTTGCCACCAAAAAAAAATGTAAAAATGCTTTAATTTAGGCTAATGGACCCGCAGATCCTCAAAATTAAATAAATTAACTTGATAGAAAATAAGAACAAAACATAATAAATTAAATAAATGTGTTTTCTTTCAAAAACACTGATGGTTGCCTAGATTGATGGGGAATATGAGAAAGGCCCTCCAACAACAGACCAAATATTGTGATAATAACCAAGGATGATAAAATTGATTCATCCAATGGTAAATAATGAAATGTCTGTTTTATTTATTTATTTATTTGCATATTTATAATATATTTAGTAAATCTGTTTTCTTTTTATACTAAATGAATTTTTTTTTCAATTTAGATATCTAGCTATGTGAATTTGTTTTTGTTAGGTTTTGAACCAAACTGTTTAACAAAATACAATTTTTTTAAATTATTATTTTCTTATTTCTATGTATTAGAAATTTTTATTTATTGCATTTTTACAAAGAACAATAAAACTAATTTTTTAAAGTATCTGACATACAGATAGTATACATCAATTTGGTGTCATTTTTTTATTTTTTGTTTTTTTGAAATTGTCTTTAAAGGACATTTATATTTAAAATTATGGTTAAAAAAACATGTAAATTAAGGGTAAATTCAAAAATCTTTTGAATTTTAACAAAAAATTCATTAAGATAGGAAAAAAAATCCCCTCATGAAAAATGAAATTATTTCTTTGAAATGAAAATTACTAGATATAAACAAAAAACTCAATGAAAAATAGGTACTTTCAGATTACTAAAAAGAAAAAGAAAAAAAAAAAAAAAGCATAGCTTGATAAAAAAAAAGACACTAAACTTGATGAAAAACAAAATTTTATTGTCTAAATGCTTATGTTATTATTAAGAGGAAAGACTGAAGAAAGTTTTTTTTTTAATTATTTTTTAAAAAATTTCTTTCTTTTTAGAACATTCTAAATTTTGATTAAAAAAACCTTTTTTCTATTTGTATCACCGGAACTAGTAAATAACATATACAATTTTTTTTATGTTTTTTTTTTGGTATGACACACATTAATTTGAAAAAATCTTGCAAAAATAAAAATAATTATCGGATGTTAATGAAACTTTTTCAGAAACTATTCACAGATGATCAAAATTATTATAAATATGTTTTTTTTTTTAAAGTCATGGTAAAATATTTTTAAAAATATTTATTACCCCCCCATAACTAATTTTATGAAAACGCTAGAAATTTGATCGCATCGGTTTTAGTGATTACAATAATTAAAAGCACAAGGGCTTTGAGGAATGCAAATCATTTTTTTTTTTTGTTTTTAATTGGACCCCAGTACCTGAAAATCAGCTCTGAATTGTAACATACAAAAACTCAATAAAACAAAATATTATTTAATTTCAAATGCTTTTATTTGCTTTTAGTTGTTTTTATGAATATGGACAATATTTTCTGAAAGCAAAAAAAATTTTTTTCGATGAAAAATGAATTTTTAATACAATTATTTGTTATTTCATTAATTATAATAGATTTTACATTTAAGTTGTTAAAATATTATAAAATTAGTAAAAAAAACCGCATCGGCTTTCATAAATGTCCTTATGAGATAGATTTTTTTTAGCGCGTTGTAAATTGTATCATTTTGACTAATCAGAAGATCCCCAGTAATTAAGAAATGTATTTTTTTGTGCTTATAATCGAGCTGTAATTATAAAATACGGAAGACCAACCAGAATATAATTAAGTTGCGTTATTTGAGTTAAGCATTGTTCTCCGCTGTTAAGGCCTTTACTTTTTGCGAAACACGTGTGGAGAAGTTAATTTGATTTTTCAATTTCAACTGAGAAGGGTACCTACAAGTATCAGTATCATCTTATGAAATTTATATGATCTTATTTTTATATTAATCTCAGTTATGACATTTTTTTTCCATAAATGAAATATCAAAATTAATAATAAAATGAATGCAAATACAAATAACAGTAGAATGTAATAAATGTACATAAAATTATAGTATTTTATGTACAATTCTGATAAAATTTCATAAGAAAAGGTACCTATAAATTAATTAGATACCTTTCTTAAGAAATATGAAATTTAATGTCACTCTTAACAGTTTTATTTTAATTTTTTACAATATATTTTCCATAAAGCATCATAAACGTAAAGGTGAAAGCTAAGTACAAAAAAAAAAAAAAAAAATTAGACGCTGAAAGTTTTCGTTAAAAAAATAACGGGTAAATAATTTGTTCACTTAAATGTAAATTATTTCACTTTTTCCTTCCGTAGAACAAATTAGCCAATGGAAGCCTCAAATAGAATATTCATTCATCACATGTCAAGAGACGCGAAAGTTTATGACCTGCTTTGTTTTATTTTCAAATTACATCTTTTTTGGCACAAAAGCTAAGTTAAGTTTGGTTCAAAATATTTTAAATAAACATTATAATTTCTGATTTTTTAAAATAAGTTTTGAAAAAAAATGATAATTGATATTTAAAAAAAATTTCAAAGTCAGATTTCAGTTTTTTTTTTAAAATGGAAAAAAAAAAATGGTCAATTTTGCTTGAAAAAAAAAAAAAAAAAAAGATTTTTAACGAAAAATTTCGGACATGCTAGGAACGATAAAAAAAATGGAAAAAAATACCCCAAAAAAATACTTTTGATTTTTCCTCTTAATAATAACAAACATTTAGACGATTTTTTTTTGTTTTCGTCAAGTTTGGCGTCTTTTTCATCATGCTATGCTCTTTTTTTTTTAGCGATCTCGTGGAGGTACCTACCTAGGTAAATATTTTTTTTAAAAATAAATGAAATTAAATATTTTTTTTAAATAAAAAAAAAAAATATTTTGGGAAATAATCATTAATGAATTTTTTAAATAAAATTTTTTCTTAAAAAAAAAAAAAATATTTTTTATAAACTATTTCATTTGAAATTTTTTTTGAAAATAAATTTAATTTTTTTTTTTTTTGATGTTAAATGATTATAAAAAAAAAGAGACAAAAAATTTTTTAAATATTTGTTCTGTTATGAAAAACATCTGGAATGGCTTTTTTTTTTTTCAAATTACCAAAATTATTCAGGATTTAATTACATTTTTTTTTTTCTCCCCATTAGTGAATTTTTAATATGAACATTTGAAAAAAATTTTTTTAATGGCTCATTTTTTTTCTGAAGATCTTTATGATTATAATTTTTTTCTAGATTAAATTTGGGGGAATTTCATCCAATATAAGCTAACTTTTTATAATCCTTCAAATTTTAGAATTTGTTAATTTTATATTTTTTCATTAAAAAAAAAAAAATTACATTTCCTTTTCATTTTTGTTTGGAATTTTTTTGAATGATCAAATATTTATTTAAAACCTTGTTAAATAAAATTACAGCTTGTTGTTTTGTCTGAACTATTAAGAGGAAAAAATTATTAAATCAGTTCAAATATGATAAAAAATTTTTTTAAAAAATAGTTGTTAGTTTTTGAAGTTTTTTAATTAAATCAATTATGGCTAAATGTAAAATGTAAAATTGCAAATCAGTAAAATTTCAGGATACACCAAAAATTTATGATTTGCATTTAAATAAAATCAATTCTTTTTTCATTAATTTGACCTGGGACTGTCTTTTTAGGAAATCCAGAAATGAAAACCCTGATAAAAGACATATTTTTTATTTTAATTTGATCATTTTGTTGTCATTGAAAAGAAACAATACTGAAATTTTAACAATAAAATTGATTTCAAATTAAATTTTATCAGTTTTCAAAAAATGTTTTATTTTCATTTTGACTTTTAAAAATTTTAAAAAAAATTACATGAAATTCTTTAAAAAAAAAAAACTTGAGAGCATTTAATATATCATATAATTTTGTAATATTTATATGGAAAATTTTAAAAATAAAATTTTTACTATATATAAATTTTTTTTACTACTAATTTTTTTCTCAATCATATTAATTGGAATAAACTGCAAAATATTTTTTTTAAATTTCCCCACTACGAAAAAAGATAAAGAAATGAATAAAAAATTTTTTGCATGATAAATATAATTTTGGGCCATTTGCATATATTGGTTATAAATATTTTTAAAAAGTTGCTTTTGGAGTAGACAAAACTATTTGTTTCACCTTTTTAATTAAAAAATTTAACCAACTGAAAATTAAACTAGAAAAGTTCTTAATTTCAAAAATATTTTTTTTTTTTTTATCTGGTAGTTCAAATGTTATTTTTTTAAGATTTTTTTCATTTTTTACATTCTATATTTTAATTCTGGAAATTTTTTTTAAAATGGATTTACATAAAATTAAAAATTTAAAATCATGTTAATAAAACCTGTATTTTTCTTTGGAAGATGGATAAAGATTTTTAAATACATTATTTACATTATTCGGACTATTGTATTGTCATTTTTCACAGTTTATTTACACAATGTTAGGGCTATTTGTATGCTCTGGCCTTCTTCAGGTGGTTGGAATGTCAAACTGAACCCTTTATTTTGCTCACTGGGGTAGACTGTTCTAGTTCCACGTGCCATGTTTAATGGATGTCAGTTATCAGTTATCTCCTGTTAATTTCCCTCTGAAAGTTCTCCACTGCCTTAACCAGGTATTGAACTCACACTCTTTGGGTCTGTCACTGGATCCTAATGCCTTTATCCACTGTGCCATGTGTCCTTGAGGACATCTGTGTATGAATTTCTGGGTATTATAAACCTAATGTCTTCAGCAACCATTTTTTTTACCAGTGCTCATATTGCAATTTTTTTTGCTGTTATCATTGCATGTTTTTTACCAGAGTTCATATTGCAATTTTTTGTTGTTATTATTGCTTTTCTCTGGCACTCCTTATTACTGGTTCCCATATTGTATTTATTTCTATGCTTGGTTGGCTCAGGAGATTTTTGTGGCCTAGCATATGTGCTGATTCCTTAAGTTTATGAATTTTCCAATGGTGTTCTTTGTCTATGATCTCAACCTGATCCCACAGAGGGCGGTGATCTCCTTTTCTCTCCATATGTGGTCAGCCACGCCTGATTTTTCCACTTCCCCTCGTGTTACAGCTTTTGGTGTTCTTGAAGCCTTACCTTGAGGGGGGCAGCCTGTCTCCCCTTTATATTTCTTTTCTGCAGCTGCATAGGATAGCGTACACACAGTCTTTAGTCATGTTCTCCTCTATGGTAGGGGTCTTATTCAGGAGAGATATCTGTGAAGTGTTGTAAAGCTTTTGAAGGTTGTCCTGATGTTATATGGACTGCAGATCCTTTGTATTTTACTCTGATAACCCCTTCACATAAGGCAGGCAGACTGTTTTCTGAGTGTTGTTGTTCTCCTCTTGTACCCGCCTATCCCAGTTTTTTGGGGCTGCTGCCATGTCCCCAGGGTAGTTGTTACATTGTAGGGTACTACTTATACTGACCAATTCTTTATCTAATGTCTCTGGTCGCCACTTATGACTTTTTGCTCGGTGTTGTAAGCAGCTGGACGATCCCTTTCTTTATGCTGTATGGATGGTGGGAGTTGAAATTGAGGTACTGTCTGGTGAATGTTGGTTTATTGGTATATGGATGTCTTGAACCCATGCTCTGTTCGAGATATTAGAACATCCAGGAATGGGAGTGTGTTGTTACTCTCTTTCTCCATTGTGAACTGTATCAAAAGGTCTTATTGAGTTCACTAGTAGAACCTGAACATCTTCCTGGTGTGGCCATAGTATGACGGTGTCATCTATGTACCTTAACCATATAGTTGGCCTTAGAGATATAGATTCTAATGCCATTTCCTCAAAGTATTCCATGTATATATTCCCCATTCCTAAGCCCTCATCCTGTCGATATATGTGTGATCCCATTCCGAAATGTGTTGTTTGTGTACAGAAAGTCAACATCTCCATCAGATTATCTATTGGAATATTGGTCCATTCTTCTAGGGATGATTCAGAGGCCAATCTGTCTCTGATTACTGAGAGTGCCTCCTCTGTGGGTACCTTGGTGAACAAACTCACCACACGTCCAAGCTCACCATCTGGTTGGATAGGATGGGAGCATCTTTGATTATTTTTTTTTCTTTGGATGGAGTTTCGGACATATGAAGGAGACTTTATTTAAAATCAATGGGTCAATTATATCTACAAGGAAGTGACTCAGAGGGTGAAACACACAGCCTTGACAACTAACAATCAGCCTGAGTGGAATACCATCTTTGTGAATTTTAGGGAGACTGTATATGTGAGGTAGTTTGGTGTAATGCTGCGATAACTGCCTATACATCTTAGTTGCGAAGTGATCCTTGTTCTTGATTAGTACCTGTGACAGTTTGCATTCTGTTTTCATTGTAGGATCCTTTTTTAATTTGCTGTAGCTATTTTCTAATGAGGTTTTCCAGCTTTCTTGTATAATCTGATTTGTCCATCATTACAGTTGGATTGCCTTTGTCATGTAATATGATGATAAGAAAAGAATTCCTTTAACAGGGACCTAATTGCCAGCCTCTCCAGTTTTTGTTATCATTAGACCTTGTGCTTGGCCTTCTCAAGGTCTGTCTCACCTCCCATCTCAGTTCATCCGCCTGAGCCTGAGGAATGTTCAAGGCCACCTCCTTGACTCTGGCAATGATGTCCAAGTATGGCACTTGCCTGATGGTTGTGGAAAAGTTGAGACCCTTATTCAATACTGACTCCTCAGAGGCACTCAGCTGATATTGGCTGATGTTGGCTACTAAATTTTACTGGTGGGTGATGGACTCAAGGTCACCTTCTGATTTTCAATTTTTTAATTTTTTTACTTTTTGAGCCTTGACTGCATCAAATTCATGTCTAAAATTTATTTATCCAGGTCATTTTGGATCCTTCTCTGGTCTTATCTTCATTAGTAATTCTTTTTTAAGAAATCCTTAGCCTCTGGGAGATGAGCTTGTAGTCTCTGTTTTATCCAACGATTGTACTGGTTTCTCTCTTAGACAAGGGTGTGCCATTGGTTTAATGACCAGATGGGCTCTTCTTAAAATTGATTTGGAAGCCTGAAGGGATGAGTTTCCAAGGTCTCGCATCAGTGTAGGAATGTCATTGATGGTTCTAACTTTGGGTCCTTTATCCACTGTGCCATGTGTCCTTGAGGACATCTGTGTATAATTTCTGGCTATTATAAACCTAATGTCTTCAGCAACAATTTTTTACCAGTGCTCATATTGCAATTTTTTTTTTTTTTGCTGTTATCATTTAAATTTTTTACCAGAGCTCATATTGCAACTTTGGAAAATTATCAATTTTTCTGGCACTCCTTATTACTGGCTTCCCATATTGTATTCATTTTTATGTTTGGTCGGCTCAGGAGATTTTTGTATTAGCAAAGCATTGGTTGGATCCAGTGACATTAAGAAAAAGAGTTTTAAGTTCAATGCATCCGGTTAAGGCAGTGGAGAACTTCAGAGGATAATTAACAGGAGATATCTGATAACTGACATCCATTAAACATGGCACGTGAAACTATACCTTTTCAACTTCAAAATGATAATAATCAACTTCAAAATGGACTTATTTTCAAGTAAAAAAATTAATTAATGGATTAATCAACTTCAAAATGAGAAAATGTCAAAAACCTAAAAACAATCATCTTCAAAATAAGAATAAACAACTTCAAATTGGAACATTCTTTTTGGTAAATTGAAAATTATTTTTTCAATTAATTTACCCCATGAGTAAGGAAATTGACTGTTCGTCTTCATTATATAGAAGAAGAGAAAACCAAAATACAAACAACTTAGAGGCCAAGAAAGCATTGGGTGAGCCTACAGTAAAAAGGAGGAGAAAATGTCCCGTATGGACAAAAATGATGATTGATGATGATGCTGGAGAAACCTCTACAAAAGAAGCTCAAGAAAATTAACAACAGCTCAAAGAGGACTTACCTCAAGAAAACTGTGGCTTAGGAAAAAGTGGCACAATTTTAGCTGCACATTCCGCAGCAGGAAATTTGGAAAGACCTGGCAAGAACAATTTTATTGTGCCTCTGCCAACAGTGTACCGTTGGTTAGACCAGGGTGCTGATAAGAGTGACTCTAGGGGAGGAGCAAGAAAATATAAAATTATGCAAGAGCATAAGAATTTTATGGCCGAATTAATTGAAAACTCTCTCCTAGAGTCACTTTTCAAGACATTTTTAAATAAGTTGGTCGAAAAAGTATGAGGTTCTTGTGACGAAAAGAATGAATAAAAAACACTTGAACTCCATGGCCTTGACTTTAAAAGCGGTTCATTATGAACCAGAAGCTGCCAATAATAATGTCAATAAGGCGAAACGTAAGGATTACGTTAGTAGCTTTATTAGAATTTCAGTCCCAAAGTGTGCAAATTCTTTATATAGATGAAACCAATTTTAATCTCCATATTTCAAGAAGAGAAGGTCGCTCTAAAAAAAGGCATGAAGTGCACTACAGTTGCGGCCAGATCCAGGGGAAATAACATCTATGTTATTGGATGTATTAGTAATAATGGATTAATTCATTATAAAATTAAGAGGTTCTTTCAAAAAAGAGGATGTGAAAGAATGGACCAGGGAGTGCCTTAGAAAGGCAAATGAAATTTATGAAAGGAGAGTTGTCTTAGTTATTGATAACGCTCCTTGTCATACTTCAATTGAAGAAGTTGTGGAGGAGGATGAATTTAGGCAACACCAAATTTTCAGACTTGCCCCTATAGAAAAAATGTTAAATCCCATTGAAAAAGTTAGGTCAGTCATTAAAGTTGATGTAAAAAGAAGTATGGCAGACTCAATTGTTGGGATTTTAAGAGGTGATGGCCAGGCGGATCTTTAATTTACCAAAAAATTTCACCTCAGCAAGTTAGAGGCGATGATCTCCAAAGGCAATTAATAATATTTCCCTGAGACTTGCACTAACTTCATATCTGGAATACAGAGATTACTTCCTCTGTAATTAACTTAGATGATGTAATCTTTTAAATAAATTTCTTAGGAACGTTTATATTTTTTTTATATCCCTTTTAAGTAAAAATAAAAGAATAAATATTAAAAAGATGAGGACAATAGTCCAAATAATGTACATAATACCTCATCTCAGAAATATAGACAGATACTAAAGGCTTTTCTTTGCAGCATTAAAGTGAATGCAGCAGATGGGGTTAAAATTTGAACTTAGCTTGCTGATTCTGCTTTTCATACTGTTATGCTACATATGCATCTTGAATGTTATTAACTGTCAAAATTAGTTTAACTTATAAAGTTATAAGGTTTGTTTTGTGAAGTTTTTAATTGTAATTGTTAAAAGGTCAATGATAAATATGCATTTTCTTAAAAAGTTTTTTGGCATTCATGATGGTTTTTGACTAAAATGTATGAATCAATAAAATTTTGTATTTCGTTGTTCTTAACCATTACCACACCACAGACAACAATAGTTGCCATAGAATTCTGTCTGTTTGCTACTCTAGGTGCATTCTGTTGCCTGAGATGGTTGCTATGAATAAATACTTTCTGGTATTTTAAGCTGGAAATCGACTTTGGAACAAGGTTAAACTTCTGTTTTCCAACGCCATTTTGAATTCTTGTAGATGCTACATGAGGTTAATTTTTTCGTGACTTTTTGTAAACAAAAATGGCCACGTCAATATCCAACAAAGCCTTCATTCAGGAGTTTTTCTTTGAGGATTCCAATGATGATTTTGAAGGATTTACTTGAATGGATATTGATGGTGAAGTGGTCGGAGTTGATAATCACGCTAGTGATATGGAGGAAAGTGACGATGACCACTAGCAGCTACTATCATCCATGCCTAAGTAATTTTATGGAAGCTACTGGCAACCATCGATATGCCTGATAACCTTTCTGAAGGTGAATTATTTTGTCTATTTATAAATGATGAAATAATAAGACAAAGAAATGAGTCGGGTGAAAGAAAGAGCAAACAAATCCTAGTGTCTTCTCGTATGTAAACATGCAGAGACACGTCACTTTTTTGACAAAATAAAAGCCTTTTTAGTGATTTTTTAGTCTTGACTAACTCTAAATGAAGCCAAAAACTAACCTATCAACAAATAAGTTAGGACATCTGTGAAAAAAAATCATAAGTAGGAGGATGAAACAGTTTTTTAATGTTATATTGTTTGGTATATTTATTATTGATGTATTTAATGTTTTATAAAGCTAGATTGAACTGAGTATTTATAGATTTTTAAGTAATTCTTTTGTATCAACTCTGTTTTGGTATTAGGTTTCTTGAACAAGATATTGAAGTTTTTAATTTGTTTTTGAATTCATTTTGTCGGTGGGATAAAAGTTGCAGGATGTTCACCACACACAAGGCTGTATAATTGATTTTGAATTCTGTTAAGGCTAGACAGTAATACTCTATTCTTGGTCTGATCTGACTCTTGTAAAGATAGTGCATGGCAGCATGAATATTTTTTTGAATGATACAAGGAACCAACCATTCTTTCAGCATCTTTTGCGATGGAACAAATATATGTGTTCCATTTGAGGTTGGCAAGCAGTCTCTTTGAGAGTATGGCCACTAATAAGGATTGGTGCAGGTTGTGTGCCATTAAACATTTTCTATCTTGCAAATTTGTAATGGTTGCTTTGCCTTTGAAACTAAAACTGCATTTTTATGAAGCATTTAATTGATGGCAATACTTTTACTAATTTCAATGTCTGTCTACATCTATTTTGATCACCATAAAATGTTTAGAATATTTGTCTCTTCAAAGTAAATGAGAATCAGCATTTAATAGCTCTTCATGGTGCTCTTGACAGAATATACAGTTGCAGTTTGTATATGATATTCAATAATTGTAGTTTTTTTCCCTTTTCTCTCTCCTCAATCTTTGAGTCCAAATAATGGTTATTATTTGCATTATTTTGATTGCTCATTTTGTTATTGATATAATGGAAAACAAATTGAAGTCTTTTAATAATTGTTTGTGATTTTTTAAGAAAGCTTGGGTTAGTAAAACATGTCAAGTTACTCTTTCAGTTTATTTTATCTATTAGTAATGCATAAGATGTGCGTTGTGGTGTAATGGATATCAGCTTGAAGTGAGAACTCTGAGAGCTGAGTTCAAATTTCAGTCGAGTTTGTTAGATTCATTTATGCACAAATACCCTTGGGAAAGGTATGAATCCATCTCTTCTCCCCCCCCCCCAGCTATAGGTTGAATAGCAGGACAAACTGGGTTTTTTAGCCTTGATTGGCAACCAGTCTACTGCAGAAAGAAATGGCAACCTACTGTGGCGGGGGGGATCTGTCTCATCAGTCATGAAGAAGCATGATCGCCTAAGCATGTATCACATATGGCACTTAACTGACTGAATACATAAGAAAATACTAATAAAAATAACTTGATATACTACAATATCTTTTAGTATTTGAATGATGTAAAATTTTGTATTTATTAAATTTGGCTATTTTGCAGTTAAAATTTTAGTTTATTTAAGTTTGTATTCTTAATGTATAAACCTTTTTTGCAATTCTTGGTATTGAATATCAATTGCTATATGAAGTAATAATGATATTAATCTCTATCTATGACATACACATATACACAACTTATCTGTTTGTAAACACTGAATAAAATATGTATAGCATGACTAAATATTTTATGCAAACTACACTTTTTAACAAAAACTTGTATTTTTATAAGTATCATTATGTATAGCTTTTTAATGCTGAATTGATTCCATTTAATAAAATGATTTCAGTGTTTTCCATGAAGGAAACATCTTCAGTTAGTTACTTCAATGTTGGTACAACACTTGAGCAAAATCTATTTTGAGATATTGATTTTAGTACCTCTTTTCTATCCCATTATTGGCTTCTCTGTTGCCACCTTTTTATGTTTCTTCTAAGAACACTTATAAATCTAACAGCGCATACTAAATGCTAATGTATTGCTTTGCTTTTTTTAAAGATGAGTAGATTTTTTTCATTAATAATGTATTGATATTTTTCTCATGAAGACTATTAAATTGTTATTTTCTAATAAAATTCTCTTTAAATTATTAGGATATTAAAGGAATATAATTTATTTTTTTTACTTACTGAAGCTGATTTATTGGTTATGAATTTAGTTGTGCATTTGTAATTTTCAAACTTGTTCAATCTTTTTTAAACCTTCTCTGCTGAGCAGGTAAGTGCTCTGTGTTAGCCATCTTTCTTTCTTCAAGTTAAATCTGTTTGGCAATATAATCTTTTGCAAAGTTCCATTGATTTATCTTTGCTATTTTGGAAAACTGAAACTGTTCCTGCAGAACTTGTCAAGATAAGCAATCTATGAATGTTCATTTATACATGCTATGATGTCAGTCTTTCAATTTCTCTCAGTGGTTTTAATTTTTCTTCTTTTTCATTTTTCGTACATACTCTATTTATATTCTCATGGCTATTTTATTCTTCATTCTAAATTAAAATTCTCTTGGTTAAAATTGCTCCTTACTTTTCTAATACAAATTGAAAGATTAAAAAAAATTGGGCTCCACCCATGTTGACAATTAAGGGGCATATGCTGCTTGTCACTTCCCTTGTCCAGTCTGTCCATACATCATTGCTGGTGGCCTGAGTAGCACTAATTCTCACATTCCGCCTCTTTTCACTGCTTACAGCTGGGAACAACAAGACTACAGGTTTACCTGAGCAGTCTCCTCCTCCTCCTTCCGCCCATGATTCAACTCTGGTCAATTCCGCCAGCTCTGTCCTTCGCTCTGTAGCAATGAATGTTAACCTTCAGCGAGGTAGGTATTACCCAGGGCAGCACGTTCATTGCTTTGAGAATTTCTCTAAAATGATTGCTAGTTTATATTCTGCTCCAGTTGCTGGTCAGTTTGATTTTCACTTGACCAATGTTGACATTATCATAAAACCTTGGACACTGGTCTATCAATTTCATGGAATATTATGCAAAATTTGTGGCATTGAAATTAGAAGTTTGCTTTCTGCCTTGGCAGAAAAAAACAAAAAAAAAAACTCTCTTATAAAGTTGTGACAGTTGTGGTATTTTATATAACACTAAGAGGCTATGAGCGGTAGAATATGAAAACTTTAAAAAATCTATTGAACATTGATGTTTCTATAGATGAACGTTGTCATGCCAAATTTTATTTTTTTGTGAATAGTTAGTTTTTAAGTGTTAATATCTCGTTTGATTGATTTAACTTTTTTTGCATGTGTGCTGATGTCAAAATTAATCTTCAGTAATTATTGCTGACTATAAAATAATGGTTAGATTAAAAGAAAAGTAAGATCTCTATAAATAAAATTAAATTTCATTAACACTTTATTGTTTCATATTAAAAATTTTTTGTCAACTTTAATAATTTACGATGTTCTTGCCGTGCATGATCAAGTGATAAAAGATGAAATTTTTCAAACTAGTTTTATGATTTTGAAAAATGTGAATAACTGAAAAGTTAATTTAAAAAAAAAAAAAAATACCTCAAAACTCTTATTAAATTTATTTGGTTCTGATTTTACAACTCTTGTTACCATAATGACTAATCAGTAGGAAATAGCAAATTGATGGGATATTTGATAGTTATTGGAATTTTTGTGTGAATGTTACACTGTTTATTTTTTAGATTTGTAGTATTCTTTCTATATGATTTTATATTCATTATTTATTGAATAGTTCCTAATTGTTAGCTGTGGGTTCTTTTGGTTAAAAAAGATATTAGTTTTAAGTATCTTGAAATTTCCATTCGTTTCCTTTCTGTGAATTGTCAAATTTTTCTGATTAATCCTGTCTGATTTTGAAATTTTGTGTTTAAATTATTTGCTGTTTATTATACATTTACCTCATTAAAAAATTAAAATCTGCTAGATCTTCTACTTAAGTTAATGCTTTGCACTGTAATAACAACTTATGTTCTGTATAAAACGATTGCTTTTAAAGAATATGGATGAAGATATGTTTTTCTTTTTAAAGATTTACTGCAGCTTTCTGGATTTTAACTGCTTTTTGCTGGTTGCTTGGTAAACTATCAACTTTCACAAAGTCATGATTTTACTGTTTTAAGCTTCAAGCCCCTGAAAATTTTTAAAAAAAGTTTAAGACCAATAAAATATTTTGAATTGGCATAATCTAGAGGTTTTTGCTAAATTTATTTGGACCTCCACATATTCATAGGCATACTATTTTTCCAAATTCCATCAACCTGTAATAATGACAAATCCAGTGTCCATTTTAGTAGTAAAGCATGTTAATACTTTTTGTACATGTTTTCAGGGGGAACAAAGGATGTACAGCAAATGCAAACTTTTTTTTATATTGCCATATCCCTTTGAAGTGTAGGCTATTATCACTATCCACAGATTCTATTTATTGTTACCTGTGAATTGGCATTACTCCTTGGGAATGATAGTAGAGTGATTTCTCATTGCTTTCTCCACTGTTTAGAATTCAGATTGTTCCTTCTCCTAGACTGGCTACCCCTTGAGGTCTATTCTGCTATTAAGCTAACTGGTGAGGACTCTTTCTCTGCCATTAATGCAAATAGAATTGAAATTTTACAACAATTAAAATTCAATGTTTATTGTTATCATGATGAAATGAAACTAGATGAGAAAATGTTCTTATTTTTTAAGAAGTGAAGATTGAAGTGTTACTGGATGGTTGTTTTTTGTCTCAATAAAAATCGATTTCAATGATTTAAAAATTATAAGTATGTTATAACATCACTACAAAAATAGCCATTTTGTTTCAACACTTCTGGTGTCTTGTCAGGTGATGGTGTTGATTGTGAAATAAAGATTTTTAAAGAGTTCAAAATCAATCACTACCCCCACTAGGGGGAATATTTTTACATATGTAATGGCCAATCAAATTACAAGTATATGATAATTCAAATAACATGAGAGTGGGCCCTAGATATAATTTAGTAATGCTTTAAAATTAATATTAGATTAATTAGTTATCCTGATTTCCTATATAATCTCCAATTTATTATGTAATTAAAAAAAAAAAAGTTACAAATATTAAACACTAAAAATAACCATGCATCAAGTTCAGAAACTTACAAAATTATTAAAAAAAAAAAGAGAAAATATGCCTAAATTTTGATGTATTATTCTTATTAATATGTTAAGTTTTCCGTCCAAATTTGGGTGGCAGTAAGAGATGCAATATATAGCTACAAAATTAGTTACATTGATGGGGTTATTATTATTTAGTAGATGAGGGAGAAAGGTTTATTGGTAACAAGACAGACATCATACACAAACATGTAAATATGATTAAATATATGAGCATGCAAATATACAGATGACAAATAAGCAGACTCATCAAGATTCAATCATCCAAATAACTACAGAGACAACGCAAACTACCCGTCAAAATTATGCAAACATGGAAAATCAATATACAAATAAACATACATACATACACACACACACACACACACACACACACACACATATATATATATATATAGACATGGACACCCATATACAAACAGATGTAAATGGACATAAAAAACAAGTACATATAAACACAAACATAAAAACAAGCACCTAGAAAAGTATGCCCATATATAACAAGAGTAGAGACAAACATCCTTACAATAATAGCCATATTAAATTCAGTCTATGTAAGATTAATTCAATAAGAGTTACAACTATTCAAAATTAACTAAATAATCTACTTTATAATGAAATCTTAGCAAATTAAGGTAGATAATAATTAAAAATTTAAGGACAAAAAATTTTTTACAGACTTACAATACCATTTCATCTTTACATACAATATTTTATCTAGGTAGAAAGAAATTTAAGATAATTTATGCCTACAATTAACAGTGAGCTCCTTCCTTCAATTTAATAGGTTTATCTTGTCCTTAAATTTAATGATTTCTAGTTTTTCATTGAGACAGGTAGCATGGTACATATAAAGAATTACAGGTACAAGCTCTTCTAATTAACTTCCATTTGACAGTTGGAGTTTTGTTTTTCTCCTTTAAACTCCAATATTACTTGGACAGCAAGGTAGCATGTTTATGAGAACTATTTTTGAAGGAAAAAACATGCTGGTACCAATGGCATTTAAATGGATTTTTAGTACTATTAATGTAAGTTTTTTTTGTAATATTTGGGTTTTCAAGTGAAGAAATAGTACTAAGATAAACCAGGGGACTAGTTTGGCAATTATTTTGTAATGAGCAATCTTTGGGACTCCTACAGTTACATCCACTAGTATTGATATGATATTTAGTATTGTTTAATGCATCACTACAATTTGTCATGTCCTTTGAGTTTTCTATATCTGTTAAATGCCTTATGCTTTTTAATTATGTTTTTTTGAGGTTATCCACACAACTGTAACTAAGTTTAAGAGTATTTTTATTGAAGATTTTACTAAGCCTATTCGTTTTAGGAAAATGTTTATTAATAAGATTTAAGAATTTTAGTACCAACTTAGAAAAGGGGGGATGGTGAATCGGATGATCTTCCTGGATCTTTGCTTCTTATTATGGTCAATATTAATGGGAATTATGTATTTAATGCTGGTACCTCTATAAGCACTACTACTCAGGGCAGAGTTATAAAATTCCCTATGCCTATTGAAAACCTCTTCATTAGAAGAGTTCGCACTAATTCTAAACTCAATGGAAGAAGATACATGCTTAATGACTGACATTGGGTGATTAGAATTGGGGTATACATATACAGGGGTTAGAGTTTGTCTTCACATAAGGTTGATAAGAACTATTCATAAGATCAAAGGTGACATCAAGAAAATCTACTTGTTTGGTGTTGTTAATTTTGTTTTATGGCCTAAATCTTTTAGCGCTCTATGTATCATCTTCCTGATATGATGTACCTTAATTTTAGTAGAGTCCCTAACAAATAAAAAGGCCATCCTCTCTATATAATCTTATACTATCAGTATTAACACAATCATGGGCAGTTAAATTCTACAAAATGAATAATCCTACCAGGTCAGAAGCTCAGCAGAGTCGAATAATGCAAAATAAGGCAAGCGATTTTTGTAATTAAAGTGCTCAATATCAAGCATAATAGTAAAAAAAATAAGATGAAAAACTCCTGATGAGTAGGGACAGATAAATGATTATTTAATTTTACTTGGTTTTTATGTATAACAAGTTTTATTAAATTCAACCAACAAGATGTGTCTATTTCATTTTTTTATCCCAAAATGTTTCTGATAATGACTAGAAATGGTTAAAAGTACTCAAAGGAAAACAAACTTTGTAGAGAAACTGTCCAAATTGGATCTGGATGTACAACAATATATTTGTAAATTGGAAATTTAATAAAATTTATTTGATTGACTGCACTCATCACTATCTTTCCCAGAGAATTTTTTTTAGTTCCTTATTACTTAAACTTCTATTTGCCATTACTTAAGATAGATTCCAACCTGTGGGAACGTTAGGTTTCTTAAAAATGTTGGCTTTTTAACAATGGGCTGTGTATAAACATAACAAACAAATAGGTACCATTATTTTGTCCTCAGTTTAATGTTTAATGTCCTTTGAAAATTACTTAGAATAAAACACAAAAGAAATAAGTGCATAATTGTTTCATAATCCCTTGTATTACCAGGATCAGAAAAATCCCTTGTATTACCAGGATGCAGCAAAACTTCTACGCAATTTATTTCCAAACAAATGCTCTGAACTCTGAGTTCGCTCCCCATCTGACTCTGCAATTCACTATTACTATTTTCAGTCACATATGCAAATGACCAACAATATTAAAGAGTATTGTCATGCATGCATAGTGAGATGATTGCAAATGGCTGTTCCTTACAATAGCGCATTATCGCTCCCTCACAATGTCAGCCATGTTGGATTTACATGCCAAAGAGCATGTGCTTGCTTCACCTGGTGAGGTAAGTGTATTCTCTTGCTACACTTCTCCCTTATATCATTATCACATAAGTGGCAGGACAATGGTAACCACCTTCGCCAAATGCTTCTTCTTGGGTCGGTGGAGAGGGATCTTCTGCCTACATTCCTCGCGTGTTGGTGCCCATAGGATCTCCCTTGTTCCCAGTCTTCTCACTATCATTGTCATCATTATCGGATGACTCTGTTATGGTTGTTTCTGGGTCTGTAGGCAGATTGCCTAATACCGTTCTAAGCACTACATCCTTCATCTCCCTTAGGGGCGATTGATCCATAATGAGGGTGAAGATCTTTCACATGGCATGGTACACCATTAATTAGTACTGTTGGAGGGCTATTTTATTGACCTGTTCCTTGCCAAATATGCTAGTGCATCAGCTGTTTGGGGTTTTAACCTAGACACAGTCTTCCACTTGATACAGAGCATCTACACTTACAATAGATGATGATGCCAAATCTATCCCTTTTACCTGCTGTGCATACTGGTAGATTCCGTTGGCTGGTGCAGTTGACGGCTTTTGATTATAGTATCATGATCAATTTGGAACATTAGTTTTTTAAATCTGCAAGAATTGAGAATGTCAGTTCAGAACAGTTTTTTTGAACAAAAATAAAATTTTCATGAAAGATGAAACTATGCCATATAGCAAAAAACACTGTCACTGGTCCAAGAAAGAGGTATTAAGTAAATCTCCTGGTCAAGTCAATGTCTTTATATTAATTCTGTTTTATATCGGGTCCATTTTCAATACAACTAGATTAGATATCTTACAATATGATAAATCCAGTACCTGAAAAATCTGCTAATATCAGTGTATTTTAGTAAACTGGTATTCTCTTGAGGCATTTTATGCATTTTTTTTGTCTCCTGTATTAGAAATTATTTTCCTGATGACAACAGTTGGAAAGGAAAAGTCTTTTTTTCTTTTCTTCAATAATATCTATAAGCTTTTCATGTAGGCATATAGAACTTGACAAAACATAAAAAATGGTAACAAATTTATCTTGCCAGCTCAATTAGCAACCAAGTTATGACCATTCAAAGTTTGTTGGATTTTCTGCCTTGAATATGATTGTGCCAGATGCCCATTTTAACAGTGTATATGTGAAGATGCAGGCTTCAGACAAGTGGTATCTTCTTTGACTTGTTAAAAAAAAATAAAAAAATACAAAAGAAAATACAAAAAAAAACAAAGGAACCAGTGTGGGTACAAGCCTGAAACTTAAAAATCTTACTGATTTTGAATGAGGAATTCAACAAAACAATTATTTTGTCTATAATATTAAAACTTTTTCTCATAAATGTATTTGATTTTTTTAAAACTTTTTTTTTTTTAAATTTTGTAAATTTATACAATTTTTGACTTGCCCAAAAAAGGACTGAAAACATCAAAAGTTTGAAACTTGTTATAGAAAAGAAATCAGTTGTCAATTTTTCAAACAAATGCTTATTGTAAAGCCTTAAAATTTAATTTTTAAATTAAAAAAAAAAACCCAAAAATCAATAAAATTGAAATGAGTAAAACTACATGAATTGATGAACAAAATTTTCTGCCCTACTGCACTTCCTCTCTTAATGGTGATTCGCAGTCTGAATTTCTTTATAGGCTTCTATAACCAATATTTCTGGAACATTCTATCATCACCTGAAACTGGCATTACACCTAAATCCCATTTTAAGACAAAAGTTGACTCAACCTGTGCAATGTCATCCACCAAAGGCCATCAGAAATAATAGTTTCTACCCTTAGTAGGCGTTAGAAACTTGATTATTGCACCAGTTGGAGATGTAACGTCAATGGCCAATGTAGAAACTGGAATCATAGGTCTTACTATTGATCTTATCGCTCATATCTGAAGATCATTTAATATGGTTCATCACAGCTACCAGAGTTAGTCACTGGGTCTTCAGGTTCCTGTGATGTAATTTCAAGCATCATGGGAAGAATCTAAAAAGGATCTTAAGTAATCTTCTCCTTTAATGGCTAAAATTTTATTGGTTGTGTTAAATGTTTGTTGAACTTGCTTCATCTGTCTTGACTGTTCTATCCTTGTATTGGAACAGTTTGCAGAATCATGCAAAAACTTGCAAGTAAAAAGTACAATTGTATCACAAAAGAAATAGAGGGGCTGGGGAGTGCTCCTTAACAAATATTTTGCAAAAAGAATTTTTTTTTTTTTTTATTAAATCCTCCTCCAAATCTGTGAGCTTTTCACCTATTTAAGTGCTTCCCGCATAGTCCTTAAAACCACGTCACAGAAGTTGGGCTATAAAATAGGTGAGGCCTCACCAGAACTGTACTCAGCTTACTGCCATAACAATAAGAATAACACTGATTTTCATGTTTTTTAACTGCATCAGCAACTTACTAAAAAGTAAATTGCAAGGACTTTGAGGTTTAAAAGAATCTCTCTGGACTTTTAGTTGATCATCCACTGAACAGAAAATTTAAAGTTATCTCCAGGCATTGAAAGTAAAAAAAAAAAAAAACAGACCTGTAACATTGGGAAAAGCAGAAATGAAATTTTTTTTTTTTTTTAACAGAAAAAATAAATCTCTTAAATTTTATAAGTTTTAGGCTTTCACTTTATAAAGAAAAAAATATAATTGAAAATTTAAATAAGAATAAATGAACTGAAAATAAAATTACGTTCTTTTTTTTGAATGGCAACATTTGCCATGTGCTGCTAATTAAAATTTAAAAATGTGCTTAAAAGTAAAAAAATTACCATAAAATAAAACCACCTTCAAAATTTAAAAAAAAAAAAAAAATTACTAATTAACAAAAATTAATTATTTGAAATAAATTTGGTAGAAAAGTAAAGAATATTTTTTCAATGCTAAAAGTAAAAAATATCTTCCAAGAAATATATTTTTTAAAATAAAAAAAATGTTTAATTTTAGAAATTATGTATGTAATTTTTATGTACCCACAATAGTAGTTCAATAGAAAAATATATCCTTTTATTGTTTTTTTTTTTTTTTTTTTTTTTTTTATAAAATGTATTGAGTCTAATTAAAAATAACTTAAATAAATGTTCAATTTAATCCATGAAATTAGAAGCTAATCCCCAAAATTAGTTAATTAGTAAATATAAAATTTAATTGTTTAAAATTACAATATTTTAGATGCACAAATGCAAGATTTATAAAAATAAATTATAATATATACATACACATATTTTAAAATTACAATACTTTATTTCATTTTTACGTACACAAATTTTCCTTTTTTTTTTTTTCCTTTTTCATTGACAAATACAAGATTTATATATGTACATTTAAAAATTACATTATTTTAAATACACAAAGTTTCTTTTTTTTTTTTTTTTTTTTCCATGGACAAATACGAGTGTGTAAAATTTAATTAAAATATGTATTTCTAGTTTATTTTTAATGCTTATTTACTTACACGATAAGTAATTGACTTTATACAACTTTAGAATAAACATAAAGAAAAAATTTAAACTCACCCAGAAACTGTTAAATGTCCATTGATGAAACAAGTTGGATTTTTTAAATTGGATGTCAGTCAGGACGGCCGGTGAATTCAAATTTCAAAAATCTACTTTTATATTTTCTTGTGCTTTGAGTTGGTTGGATGTAGTGATATGAAACTAACTGGTTATTAAAGACAAAACATTGTGCTATGATAGGATGGTGTAATTTTCATTTTTTTGGAAGTGGTGAATTTATCTGGTATTTCATCGAATGAAGTTTTCAATTTGGAAATTTTTTGTGAAAAATAATCTCAAATTTTATTTTAATCCCACCAAATTGACATGTGCCATCTTTTCTTTAAGAGGGGACTATTTTGATATGTGTAGGAAGACACAAGTCCGAGTGCAACGAGTTTCAAAACATAAACAAAGTTCTGTTTTTAAAATATGGAAAAAGAAGCGCCCATCACTGAAATGTGACTGCATTTAAAGAAACTTGAAATAAGAACTAATTATCATACAACAGAAAGAATTGTATCTTTATAAAGAGAAAACGTAAAATTTTCTTTACATACTAATTTTATCAAAATAACTGCAATAATACTTGAGATATTGCCAGTTGAACTTGAAGGAAAATTTCACTCTTTTGACCAATTTTTCCACCATCTAAGACTGGTCTGAGATACCTAATAATAATGGATGTTGCTTATACTTTAGCTTTATATAGGTATTAACATTGAATATTACAAAAATACCAAGATGGGCAGGATCAGTTAATTTTTGTGTTTTCATAGTTTTATACTTTAAAATCTCAAATTTGCAAGAGATTGAATAAATCAAGGTTAAATCTATTTTGTGTAAAAGAATTGTCATAATGGATGCTACCTGCAGTCACCATAATTATAATGGGTGGTGAAAAAACAGGGAATTGCGGGTAGAAATTAGTTGGTGGGGAGGCTTGATCATGTAACTTGATGGACAAAAGAAAGTGGACAAACAAAGGAAAGCAAGAATTTTATGAGAAATGAAGATAATTCCCAAATGAAACCACAAGCTATTTCAGCTACCATGGATGGGAAATTACACTTAAACACTGATATGATAAAACCTTTCAGTGGAGAGAGACATGATTGCCATAGGTGAAATTGGTTGTGAGGTTGCAAAAGATCACTGGCCTTGCAAGTTTTATTCCCTTGTTTCTGGAAGGGGACACTTTAGCTTTCTATCTGCAATTGAGTGAGGACAATCAGAAGGGTAGGATGGCTATCTGCACTCTTCTGAGTGTTTTCACTCAATTGCAGATAGCATACACTGAAGAAGGCATTTTCATAAGGACTGTTTGTTGCACATGGAAAGTGGAGACAGATGGACTAGAGAATCGGTAGATGTGTATGCTACCAACATCCAGAGATTGGCAATATTCATCAGAAGAAGGCTGGATCAGATTGTGAAATTGACATTTATCAATGTCTTTCCAGAGAGCATTTCAGTAGCTCTCCAGCAGTTGTGTGGGATAAATGAAATGAATATTAGTGAATTGATCCTTATTGCTAGGGTGCTGATGGCCAACAAAACACAAGAGCTTGCGACAGCATTGATTACAAGGCATATCCAAGTGAGATGCAGAGGAGCCAGAGGAGTTTGAGGGACAGGTGAAACCATTCAGAACATTTAGTGACATTGTTTCAGATGTAAGGGTCCACACATGCTGCATGATTGTAAAGACCTGCCAAGATTCAAACCAAACTTTTTTGACATGTGGCGAGACCAGGCATATCATAATATGCCTGGTCTCGCCACATATTGTTCACAGGGAAACAGATCAAGGAGAGCTACTGTGTTGGTGACTACTCCTTCATTCCAGCAGCAGTGCGTCATGGATCACAGCCAATAATAGATATATTGGTAGAGGGGAGAAGATTAAAAGCCCTTGTTGATACTGGCTGTACTACAAAAATGAGGAGAGAGAAGGGAGATCACCACCCTCTGTGGGATCAAGTCGAGATCATAGACAAGGAACACCATTGGAAAATTTGTAAACTTAAGGAATCAGCACATATGCTAGGTCACAAAAATCTCCTGAGCCGACCAAGCATAGAAATAAATACAATATGGAAACCAGTAATAAGGAGTGCCAGAGAAAAGCAATGATAACAACAAAGTTGCAATATGAGATCTGGTAAAAACATGCAATGATAACAGCAAAAATTGCAATATGAGCACTGGTAAAAATGGTTGTTGAAGACAGGTTTATAATAGGCAGAAATTCATAACCAGATGTCCTCAAGGACATATGGCACAGTGGATAAAGGCGTTGGTTAGATCCAGTGACAGAACCCAAAGAGTGTGAGTTCAATACCCAGTTAAGGCAAAATTAACAGGAGATAACTGACAACTGACATCCATTAAACATGGCACATGGAACTAGAACAGTCTACCCCAGTGAGCGAAATAAAGGGTTCAGTTCGACATTCCAACCACCTGAAGAAGGCCGGAGCGTACAATGGCCGAAACATAATAAATATGGCGACAAAGATGAGGACAATAATGTAAATAATGTACAAAAATAATATCCAATATAGTGGATAGATGGAATAGATGGAGCAATAAAAAAGCGGTTAACAGGAGAGAAGATGCAGAGGAACTTGCATTGTGGCGTTGGAAACACGTAGTTGATAACTAAATCCAAACACCATTGTGATTGACCGTTTGATTGCAGGCATCAATGCTGTGTTGGGAATGGTTGTGATCACTCAGCTTTATAAAGATGGTAGCGTGGAGTTTGGTGAGAAAGATTGTAGCGATTGCAAGTTATGGATGGTAAAAGCAGTAAAAGGAACACTTGTAGAATTGAAGATAAAGACTTCTGTGCAATGCTAAGAACTGGACAGCAGGAAGAAAAGAGAGCAGAATTTGAACAAGAAGTAGAGAGAGGTAGATTGAAGAGGGAATTTTTACTCCATGGGCAGAAGATGCAACAACTGGAGTGTTACCACTAATGGAGATGGTTCAGCCAACAAAAATTCAGGCCAGGCCAGTGCTGAATTATCATATATTGAATATGTGTCATGTCACTCAGGTCGAAAGATAATAGATGAATGTGGTGAAACAATAAGAAAGTGTAGATGAATGACAGGAGTTTCCACCATTGTAGCCCTGAAAGTGGCATATCTGCAGATAAATGTGGCAAGGAAATTGTAGAAATACATTGGTCCAGTTTAAGCAAAATAATTATTGTCTGACCCACCTAGGGTTTGGACAAAGTGTTGCACTAAAAGTCATGGCAACAGTACTTAAGACAGTGCTAGAAAATATGGATAGTACAGAAAATGCAGTGGATTCATATATCGATGACATTTTGGTGGATGAGACTGCAGTGCCTGTGCAAAGGGTTGTGGAACACCTTGGCAAGTTTGGCTTGATAGCAAAGCCCTCAGAATCATTGGAAGGTAGGACAGCATTAGGCCTTTGATTACATAAAGATATGGCAGAAGATCTGGCATTCAAAAGAGGGAACAAGATTCCAGAAGTGGGAACATGCATGAGCAAACATGAACTGTTTTCAATCTGCAGAAAACTGATTGGCCATTACTCTATTGCTGGATGGCTTAGGACAGGAGTTGGCAACCTTTTGGATAGAGATGGCCAGACAGCTATGTAGTGCCTCATAAGAGTGCCATGTTATTAAATGTAATACAAATAAATTTTTTGAACTCTGACCACTCTCCCCAGAAAGCTGCTTTGGTTAGGAGGTTTAAAGAAAAACAAGGAATTTAATATAATTTAATTTAAACACAGTTCCTTATTCTACTGCAGGAATAACAGAAAAACAACTAGTAACGCAATCAACAAAAAAAAAAAAAAAATGCAAATTCTTTACTACAAACAAAATACAGTTAGAAATAGCAAATTATTTAATGAGTCACTTGTTTCTGCTTATTGTTCAATAAGTTCTCCACACCAGGTGAAATATTTGTTGATGATAGGTGCAAAATATCATGCAACGACTTTTAATATATTTGATTTTCGAAAAAAGTATATGTACTTTCAAATAATGATATCATTTTCTCATTATTCCAGATGTTTTTATATTTTCTACTTGGCAGTACATATTTCTTGTAGAAGTAAGCAGTGGATTCAAACTGAAATTTTGATTTAAAAAATTTAGCACATTGTAAATTGATTAACTCCAACTGATTTTCTTTTGCCACTTGCTCTATGTCTGTTTCATAAGGAGTACCAAATAATTTAAATAGATTCCTATATTGCTGGAAGTCAACAGAACAGGAAGAAAAATCACTTCTCAAATTCTGAATAGAGCTTACAAAGATCTCTGATATTATATCTATATTGTGGTTTGGGAGATTTGGAAAATGAAAGTAGTTTCCTTTCTGAAGTTGTGATTCCCACAGCTGAAATTTTCTTTTCAGAAGCAGTAATTTGACCAAACATCTCAAATACAGGCTTGTAAAAAATGTCCTACAAGCCACTTCTAACATCTACTGCCAGCCCTTCAATTTGTCTTACCCTAATTTCTCGAAAATAACAAATGATCCAAAAATTAAGAAATTTATCTATCCCTATGTATAATACGCATCTATAAATTTTGTCAAAAAAAGAAAAACAAAATATAATTATGAAGACATTTTGTCAACTTTGACATTAAGAATAAAATTGAAACTAAGCAGCTAAAATAATGTTGAAAATGACTGGATTTCCTGATAAATATAACATTTTATTTTACTGCCAAAATGTTGTCAAAATGTGCAAGTTATAGTGCAAATTCTAAACAAAAAGTGATAGAATTAACACAAAGAATAGGAAACAATGCTGCAGCTAGAGAATATGAGTAGAATGAGGCTAACATACGTTTATGGAGGAAGAATAAAAATGAACTAAAAAAGTGTAAATCAAATGCCAAAGTTATAGGTAGAGAAAAAAAAAGATCAATATCTAGATATGGAAAAAGATTTAGTTGTATTTATGAAAGAAAGACAATCAAATGGATGTTCCATAAATACTGTAGAAATAAGGATGAAGGAAAAAGAACTCATGAAAACCAAATATCCTGGAAACACATTTAAAGCTTCAGCAAACTGGTGTCTTTTTATGAAGAGATTTGATATATCTATTAGGAGAAGAACATCTATAGCCCAGTGTTTGTCTGATGACTATAAAGATAAGCTTTTGAATTTTCAGCATTTTGTTATTCATCTAAGAAAAAAGCACAACTATTCTTTAGGCTGTATTGGTAATACTGACCGAACACCCTTGGCAAGAGAATGAAGAGGCCGAAGATAATATTGTGAATGATAATTTGTTTAATGACAATTTAGATATTGATTCTATAAAAGAAAATGATGATGATGAAAGTTAAAATTTCAATAGATTGTTAACTTGATATCCTTTTTTCTTTGAAATTGGCCTTTTTATAGATTTATTTTTTTTTGCCAAATAAAAGATGTGGTTACTGATAAACATAAATTTATTGACAAAAAATTATTATTGTTAGATTTAAAATGAAAATTGGGATATCTTATTTTAGAACAACAAGTACATATTTGTTATTATAAATCAATAACGAAAAAATATTTTTGTTTAAACCTATTTATAATATGCACTCCAACTATCACCTCTTATTTACAGTAAAAAAAAATGTATTATTTTCGAGACATTATGGTATTACTGTTCTTGCCGATAAGCTGATTGCAGAAAATAATTCTGTTTTTTTTCTTTTTCCCAGTTATACAATATCCACTATCTTCAACAATAATTCTTTGAAGAACTCTTCATCAGTAAAAGGTTTCATTCTTTCTGCAATTAATTTTGATACCTCGTAGCTAGCATGTGTTATGGTCATTTTTTTAAAAATTTTCTAGTGAAAAATGATGACAGCTTTAAATTATTTTTCAGCTGTGCAACTTCATCTTTTTGAGCTTTTCCAGTAGAACTGTTGCCGAGTTTCATAG
Source organism: Acanthosepion pharaonis (assembly GCA_903632075.3). Classification (NCBI taxonomy): domain Eukaryota; kingdom Metazoa; phylum Mollusca; class Cephalopoda; order Sepiida; family Sepiidae; genus Acanthosepion; species Acanthosepion pharaonis. The sequence goes on from CAHIKZ030002838.1 coordinate 151,131, forward strand.
TGCCATTTAATATTTGAAACTTTCTTCACAGCAGTGATTTCTTGACAAATTAAGTAAACACATCTTCCGAAGTGCTCAATGTCCAGCCATCAATTTCTAAATTTATTTTTCTTTTCTTAGATTCCATGGGTTTTTTTTTCCAGACAAAAACTTATAGAAAGAAAGAAAAATCTTAAATGAAAAACTCTGGGGGAGGATATGAAGTGACTTTTCCAAAGACCTCTTAACCTTGAAGTGAACTACTGTGTCTGTATTCATTGCTAATTAGATAATTAGTGTCCAGGTGTTAAATTGGTGAGCCGGACAGAAGTTCCTCATGGGCCGATAGGCTGGGGGTTGATGACCCCTGGCTTAGGATGATGTACAGAGATATATAGAATTGGATGCCACAATAAAGGGTTAATATGGCTTTGAAATGGAGACTAAATGACTTGGAAATCAGGACCGATTCAGCCACTGTTCTGAGCTGGATAGGTTCAGTGATTACAGAAAAACAGAAGGTCCAAACAAAGGGTGCTGCAGAAATTATTATCCAGAGATGGTAGGGGATACTGAAAGAGTTAATAACTGAATTTGGATTGAATTTACGTGCAACTTCGGAGAGGAACAAAGCTGATGCTCTGACCCAAATAAAGAAAAACTGTGTGAAAGTCAAAGAGGGTACAACTTTGTTATGTTGCTTAGGGTATGAAGACTTGAAGGAGTTGCACTGCCTGCATCACATGGGGCTTGAGAGAACATTGTATCTGGTTTGTAAGATTGACCCAGATGTCACAAAAGAAGCTGTGCACATAGTGTCAATTGATTGGCCTTTCAACAAGCATACATGAGCCAGGAGAGATTCAGGTGACCACCGAATGGATAAAACTGGCTATAGATGTGACATACTACAGAGGAAAGTTGTACTTGACGATAGTTGACTGTGGTCCTGAATGGATTACAATTTGGAAATAGATCCGATTGGAAACTGCAATCATCATACCAGAAGTGGAAATTGGATTGTAGAAAGAAACCACCAAATGATAAAAGCAGTTGCTGAAAGGAGAGAAACATTGCCCACTGAAGCGATGTTTTGGTACAATATGTCATCTAAGTCTGGACAAAAAGAGGAGACAGTGCCACAAAAGGTTTTTGTGGCACTGTCCACCCAAAGATGTGCCAGTAACCAGACATGAGGAGACACCTACAGCCATGTAAAAAAGAAGTGTGTCATAATGGTTACTACCTGTCTTACCCATGATTATAATGGATGGTGAAAAATGGAAATGTTGGTTGAAAAGTCGCTATATGAGTTAATGAGAAATTAGTTGGTGGGGAGACTTCACCAAGCAATTTGATGGATAGACAAATGAAAGAAGCAAGCACAGTGAAAGAGGAAAAATGAAGGAATGCACGAAGCATGTTAGAAAGGAAGAGAAAAATTTGTTTTGCCCCTTAAAATCACATTTTGCAGATAAAACTGTTTTCATAAAAGTGTAATATTGTCTTGACTAACTTGTATTTTTTTTTTTTTTTTTTTTTTTAAACAAGTAAATGTTTGAAACATAAATAAAAATAATTTCCTTTTAAAATTGCAATGATGTTGCTTAATTTTTTTTTTTCACAGATAGCAGATAAATAGTTGATTGAAAAACAATGAATTGCTTTTTTGTGGATATTTTCACTTATTCACATTTACAACAGACCAACTGGAAAATATTGTAACTTTTCAAATAAGGTTTAAAAATAAGTAATATAAGCTAAAGTAATAATGAAATTCAACATATCACCCAATTTTTTTTCTGTGGATAACTGCTAAATACAAGAAAAAAGATTATCTGAATTTTGTAATGCAACTGAGAGAATTATGGCTAATACATTAAGCATTCAAACAGTTAAAATTGGAAGATTGAAAATAAACTGTTGTATATGGTTTGTTTGGATTAATTTCCTTGTCCCTGTTGCCTCAATGTTTTGGCTGTTTACTCTCTGGATTTTCATGGGCATCTGTTATATTCTGGAATATTGTTGAATCTTGTCTCAGGAGAGCATGCACGCCCTCTTTCATACATTTCATAAGTGTTTTATTTATCTTAATTATATATATATATATATATATATATATATATATATATATATATTTTAGTCTCTCTCTTTGGGATTGTCTCCTCCCAACCCATACAATGTCCTTATAATTATACCAGATTTAAAGTGTTTCCACATGCTACAGCTTTTCAGTGATATTTTTTTTTTTTTTTTTTTTTTAAATAGAGGTGATTGGTCTCTCTCTTGTACTTTGCCATAGCTGCATGGAATATTATACAGACAGATTTGGGCCATTTTGCTTTTTCATCTCAAGTTTTACTTTGAAGTATCTACATTTTGTGGAACTATTTTTAAATACTGTCCTGATAGTGTAGGAAGAAGAGGGATACACTGACTTTTATGGAATGAGATCAAACTTATAGACAAGGAAAAGCATGGGGAATTAAGGCTGAAAAAGGTGCCTACCTACTATGCTCTGTCAGCACATCAAATATTGACATCAGTAGCTTGTAGGAACTATTAATCATGAGGTAACAATTGAAAAAAATTGAATACATAGGTATTACTTAAGAGATAGAGGCAAATGTAAAGTTTAACAGGAAGTTACATAACCAGTACAGGGATTGAAAGACAATGTCAAGAACACAGACATAAAAGCCAAATTTAATATCAGAGGGGATAGGCATCCTACTCTGGAACAAGATTCAACAATATTCCAGAACACGTCCAAGGATGGCTGAAATATTGTGAAAACCAAACAGTCTGAACCAACCACATATAATTCTTTGAACGAGAGAAGCCAAAAGTGTTTGTAATATATACATAAAGATACACTGCAATTCACTAAAAGATATATTTGTGGCTTATAATAAAAAGGATACAAGAATTTGACTTCCAAAATAAGGTGGCTTAGAATCTAGATTATAATAAAAATTGTCATTTGAGCATATTTGTTAAAACAATTTGAATTGACTATTCTGTTAATTTTTTTGTGAAGTCAGCATATAAGTTTGTTCTGTGTTGTTAGAAAACATTATTTAGCTTTAACTGCATTCAGGAAGATTGCTTTCATTTGTATTTTGACAGCTTTTATATATTTTTAATCTTTTATTAAATATCATAGATTGTATTTGTGTCTTCATTTTGGTGCTTAAAAACTCTTTTATACAAATTGTGATAGACAATGAAAACTGGATACTTTACAATAATGTAAAACCTAAGATATTGTGGGTTAAGGGAAATCAATCTCTACTCATTGTATCAAAGGTGAATTCTTCAAAGTTAATGCTGAGTATATGGCATGATTGGAAAGTAGTCCTCTATTAAAAGAAGACAACAATCAATGAGAACCATTCAGCATTAGTGAAGAGAAAGAGTATAATCTATCAGGTTAATGCTAGACTACATGTTTCTTTTGGTGACCAAGTAAAAAATTATCATTTATATTGGTTTTTAATGCAAAAGATTTGAATTCTTTGGAAGATTGTAAAAGTCAGGAACACTTCTTTGCCGAAGAACAAAAAAAAATAACAGTTTGAAATGAAGAAGTAGCTTGAAAGATGACAAAAGTTAGTGGAACAAAAGAGTAAATAATTTATTCAGTAAATTATTAGTATTGGAAGTGGGTATAATCTTTTATTTAGTAAACTACAAATATTAAGAAATTAATCATTTTCACTGAAGTAAACATGTTTTGGAAGAAAAAAAAAACGATGGGTTATATCAAGAATGGATACATAGTACATTGGTTGAGCTAAAAATTTAATCTTTATAGTTTTAGATCATTTATGAGAGGACAGTTTCTATTTCTAGCCATAGAACTTTTCTTTCAGGCTCTACCTAAAAGCAGCAACAGAATATTTACCTGGCAAGTTGGAATTTTCATTTTGTCAAGAAACTTGGTGTATTTTAGAATTCATTTTGTATACTAAAAAGGATCCAGTTGAAGGGAGTGATATGCTCTTAGCATTTATGATTAGACTTAGATATTGGCCTAGAAGAGATCATAGGTTTGGTAGTAATTGATAATTTCACAAAGTGTTGTTATATTTTTTTTTTTCAGTAAAGATATTGTTTTTAAATAACTAGAGGAACAAAACACACTCCTTTCCTTCATCACTAGAAATGAAATTCCCAATATGAACAATTTTTAATATTGAATTGACCACAAATATGTCCTTTTTAAAATCGAAATTCCTCTGGTACTAGTAAAAAAGGAATTGTGAAATGATTATGCACTTATTTTTTTTGTGTTTTATTCTAAGTAATTGTAAATGGATATATCTTTTATTAAATTTCAAACTGAGGATAAAATAATAGTACCTATTTTTTAATGTAATACCTTTTTGTTTGTCATATTTGCATTTTTCTATTTCCTCAAGATTTAATCAGTTGTATCTATCAACAGTTAATTAAAAATATATAAAATGTATGCAGTGTTTCTTGACTCATTTTATGTTTGAGATAATGCATCAAATGGCATCAAATAAATTCATAAGTAAATATATTTTTAAAAACTTGTATATCTTGTAGATTGTCTGTTTGTAATTTTAGTTATTGGAAATATTACTGAAATTTTTGAATGCTCAAAATGTTCATTTTGTTTTCTATTTGTAGGTCCTATGAACCATTATCCTGAGGACATGCCCAGTCCCTATGGGGCTAGTAGTGGCCGTATGGCTCTTACTTCTGATTATATTGGAAGAGATAATTCTCAAATGGTGAGTTGTATTCAATGTTGTATTGTTAGGATGACTCTTGATTTAAAAATTTTGATGTTGATTGAAATGAAATTTGAATTTTGATTATTACATATTAGGAGTATAATAGTTATTTTGGGTTCACTTTGTGTTTTTCTTCCCGTCTTGAAAGCAATTTGTTATTTCATATTTGTAGAATAGTACATTAATGTTTTTAGTAGGTACCTCCAATAATTCACTAAAAAATCAGTATAGCATAATGATAAAAGGTCCCAAAATTAATAAAAACAAAGTTTTATCATTGAAATGTTTGTTATTATTAAGAGGAAAGAACAAAGTATTTTTTAAATATTTAAAAAAAATTTTTGCCTTCTTTCTAACACGTTCTAAATTTGGGTAAAAAAATCTCATTTTTTTTTTTTTTTTTTTTTTTTTTGTTAACTTTGTACTACTTGTGGTAATGGCCATTTTTTTTAGTGTAGCAGTTTCAGGAGGAAAACCTATTAATGTGGAAATTCTTGCAAAAATCAAATAATTGTCTGATTTTAATGAAACTTTAAGAAACTTATTCAAAAATGAATGAATTTATTTTTGAAATTTTTATTTTTAGAAAATCTTGGTAAAAAAATTTTTTTTTTTTTTTACATCTGTAATTTTATGGGGAAATTAAATCATTTTTTTTTTTTTTTTTTACTTGAACTACATTTTTTCACAACTCAATTTTTTTAAAAAATCTGTTCCACATTGTAAAATAAAAACTGCAATAAACTATCTAATTAAATAAGCTTTTATTAGCTTTTATAGATAATATACATTAAGGACATTATTATCTGAAGAAAAAAAATTTTTTGGTGAATAAAGAATTTTTATAAGAATTGTTTGCATTTTTCTTTTATTTTTAATTTTTTTCCATTTTTCTTTAATTTTAAAAAATGTTTTTAAATTCTTCCAAACAGTGTGGGGTAAGTTATGTTTTTAAGTGAAGACTATATTTACTAAGTGAAAAATAAAAGCTTACTACAAATAATGTTACCAAAACTTTTTACCATAATTAAAAATATTTTTTGTGTGTGTGTGAAAATGTTACATTTTTTTTTTTTTTTTTTTTTTTTGTATGATATCTCATAAATGACATGATTAAAAGGTGATGTATTTCAAGGTGTGTCTCCTCCTTGGGGAAAGCCCCTTGACATATAAAGGTCTTATCTCACTCTGTTATTAAATTAAAAATTAAATTGAGATAATAAAATTATCAATTTAAACAATTAATAACTGAGTGAGATATTTTAATTACTAATAGAATAATAATTTTATTAATTAATATCTCAGTTATTAAATTAAAAATGTAATAACTTAATGTAATATTAATAATTAATAAAATTATTTATCATTATCTTAGTTATTAAATAATGAAAGAGATAGAGGTAACTCAATAATGTAAGAAATTTTTATAGTATTTTAAATTATAAGAAACATAAAAAAAACCATTATGTCAATTTTGATGCACCGTACTAAACCTGTCAACACATTCAGTCATCAAATTATCGATGGAGATGTGAAAATAACAAGACCCTGAGGTCAAGAAATGTTTGTCAAGAAAATTTTATACTATAAGTGATATTTCTTTCAGAAGAGATTAATTTAACTTTAAATTTGCTAATTTTACAAAAGTAACATTTCAGAAATGTATATTTTATTTTAGCGAGATTTTCAAAACCGAAAAATAAGTTAGTTTATATTTCTCTAAAAAAAGTTAAAAATGGCCATTTTGATTGGTTTTTTGGAAGCATCTTCTATTTGAAATACTCCACAGTATTTTTTTCTTCTTCTGGAATTAGAAAATTTAATCCTTTAGCTTTCAATTGAAGCAGAGGGAAAGCTTTGAAAAGGATTATTCCTTTATGAAAAATATATTTAAACCTTAGGTATATGAATTTTTGGGGGTACCTAGTTTTTAATTATTGTATATACTCAAGGATAGGTCACACTTTCTTTTTCACCAAAATTTTGATAAAAATCAAGGGTGCAAACTATTCATTTGACATCATAGAGAATCTGAAGCAGACTGTGGCGAGTACCCTGGGCACAAGCAAGAGCAAGGGAAAAAATTAATTTTTCCCGACATTTTGATTTTATGCAACCGCCTCTTCCAACAGTACTGTGTCACACATCAAATAAAAGCACTTAATCTGCACTGCTCATATTTACCATTTATTATCTGATTTATGATGTACGACTATCATTTTTAAGTGATTACTGGTATCCAAATTTTCGTCTAAACAGATCACCCCCTGCACTTGATAAGTAAAATGAAAATGTTTAACAGTAATGATGAAAAAGAAGTATTTTGGGGTTTCAGTCCTGATGAAGTTTAATAATTCTGTCTAAATGAATAAACGCTTTTCTTATGTTTTAATATATGTAAGCAAAATTTTGAAATAAAGGTGAATATTTGAAAATATTTAACAAATACTAGTTATATTTAGGTTAAAAAAAAAAGGACCATGTAATTCCCCAGATTACATTTTGACCTATCTGCAAGTCAACTGCAAATACTCATTAAGGGTGTGATCTACTTACTGGTGTGACCTATCCGCAAGTATATACAGTATGAATTTTTTTCTCTTTGATCAAACCACATTTAGTGTTTTAAAATTGTACCAGGTTATCCTATAAGTAATTTCTGAATTTCAATTAAAAAAATATAGAAAGTTTGTGTTAGAATTTATTCATTAACATAGATTTTCCTTCCAATGATTCACAAGTTTCATGATAGAATTCTGGTAAACGTTTTTATAGTTTGGAGGAAAAGAATGTGGAAAGGGTAGTTTCTATTTTTTGATGGTTCTATCACTTGAGAATTTAGGTGGTAATCAGAGCAAAATATGGAGAATGAGAAGGGTGTCTTTTCACACCTGAGAATTTCAACCTTTTCAGATGTGATTATTGCTTCATGGAACCATGCATTATCATATTAGAATCCCAAACCTTTGTAATTGGTCAAACTTTTTTTTTTTAATTTCAAGTCATTGTTTAAACACTGTTGACAATAGATGTCTACTGTAATTGTAACATTGATAGGTAGCATCTTAAAACTGACTACATCAGCACGATCCTGCAAAACACATTTCTGTGGATAGAGATCTATTTTGGATTGTGCTTTATTCTATTTCTGAGCATCATTGTATGACCTTATTTTAAGCTCTGAAACTTAGATTTTTCCCAAAAATCTTTGTCATTCTTTGTTTAGAAGTTAACATAATAATTTAACATAAAAGATATGCCTCCTATGAAAGAGGACTTTTATATAATTTAGGTTCTTTTGAGAGAAATATAATCTTTTTGCTGTCAAAGCTACATTTCTTTCTTTCTTTTGTGACTTTACCAGGAAAAACAGTCAAGTAATTGTTGATTGGGTGACATAATTTTTAAAATCCTATCAGATGATGATTCCTTGTAATGGCAAGCCAGGTATCTTTTGAAACAACCATTTCACTTAGAAATTTTCTCTTCAGGTATCTTGGTGAAAGTGCTTAGAAACCAGTTACCATTCATGTTTAATTTAAAAGCCTATCAGTGCCAAATGGATTTTAATTTGGAAAAGTACTTAAAACCATGCACAGGAATGACCTCTGTTGTTCAGAGCTTTTTTTTTAAAAAATTGTATCGGTGATTTTTTTTTTTTTTTTTTTTTTTTTTTCATTTAAGTTTTCAGTTGTAGTAAAACTCAAGTTTTTTTCTTAGGTTTTATTCAACAAAGACCATGTCAGTACACATGACAGCAAAAAATGTCTCCTTTCAGTAATAAACAAAGGTAACTGACTTTATATGTGAAAAGGGAAAAATATATATAGTCTTACCAACTATAATATTGGTAATGTTACATTGAAAAACCAGAAGTTTCATTATGTTATTGAAAATTACATAATCATAATAAAATTACTACACTCTCCTCTGCTAAATAAAATTATCAACATGAAATTCTAAAACAAAAAAAGGAAAAAAAAGTAAGGTAAGTACAGCAATATATCACTAAAATAAGTTCAGCCAGGTAGGATTTGTGTACATGCTCACATTAGCATAAAGGAGCAATAGATTCAACTTCATTGTATACTATAGTTGGTATCCTCATCATAAATAATATTGTAATTAGTATTAAAAATCAATTGTTCATATGGTTCCCGCAGTTGACAGAGTGCATATTGCGTACAATGTATCTTGTCGACAAAAGCTCCCAATAGGAAAGCATTATGATTTGAGTGAAAGGTTACTGCTTATATAATTCCATTATACTGTTTACATTGCTTATTGCCTCAATGATTTATAAGAGGTAGGATGGCTAGTGGAAATTCCATGGATATGCAACAATTTTATCACATTCCATTTGTGTTCTAGACAAAGCATCTGCAATAATATAAGGTGGTCTTTGATGTCTCTGAATCCTTATAATTTTTAGTTTTACTTTTTTGCTTAGAATCAAACATGAATATTATTGATTTTTGATCAGTAATAAGAGTAAAGTGGCGTCCCTTTTTTAAATAATATTTCTACTTGCATGGGACATCCACTATAACATGCCTTTTTTGTTATTGAATGTTTTTGTTCACAGGTATTTAATATATTTGAAAAGAAAGCCATTGGTTTACTAGTTTGATTTAAGGAGATAGCAATAGTGTAATCAGATGCTTCTGTCTCTACCACAACAAGAATTGTTTCATTTTGTCTCAGTTTTCAGGCATAAAATACTTTTTTTTAATCATAAAGATAGCTGAAAATATAAGTACAAAATAAAAAAAAAAAAATACAAAGAGCTATTTCCACTACCTAAGAGTAGTAGAAATGTCTTAATTTGTATGAGAAAAGCAATCATCTCATTAATCGGTAACCCAATGGGAAGTTATAGCACAATGTAATGTATTCATATTTTTAGGAAAAGGAAGTTCTTTTAGTGACTTAGGTCTTTCAAGATCAGTTTTAATTTAACCATCAGAAATAATATTGTAAAATATGTACATTTTAAAAAGTTCTTTAATGCTACTTCAGTTTTCTTCAGATACGAATTTTTGATATTAAATGTTTTAAAGGCCTACATTTTAATAATCAGCTTTTGCATTTTTTTAAAAACTTTCATTTTCTTTCTGTTGTAAATTATTAGAAAACAAATATTAGTTGTATTAATCAGTAACTTCCATTTTGAGATTGATTTTTATAAATGTACCTATTTACTGAGTGCAGATAATAATTAGAATTTGAATAATTTTTGTCCTCTTTCAAACCATACAAGCTCTACTAAATTTTTGAGTTGAAAAATATGGAGAAAATTTATAATTTACTCTCATTTTAAACTGTTTGGTATTAAGCCTTTGAGCCCATGTTCCTGAACAATTTTAACCCTTCTACCTGAGCTCCTGAATCAAAATTTGCAGCTAATTGCTATGTAATGCTTCACAGTAGATATAAAAATAGTTACAAGTGTTTACCCACCACTCAACCGGTGACTGGGCATTAAGTCATTTTTCTCTACCACTGGTAAAGTGGTGGTCAGCGCGCAAAGGATTAAAATAAAATTTATTGAAAACTTCATGTTCACTAATTTACTCAAGTTTGTTGTTTCCATTCTATCTTTAAATAAATTATCCTATGCATAAATATCCATTCTTACAATCTAAATGGATGAACTTTTGTTGCAAGTAAATTGTAGAGTTTGGCAAATTCAAGAGTTTTATAAAATTTATTTATTTATTTTTAGGATGCCCAACAGGAGAGAGATGTTAAAAGGTCACTGCTTAATACAAGATTGGCTCCAAACATGGTATGTATCTAATTATAGTTCTTAACTATTCTAATTAGAAAATAATTTTTTTTTTTTAAGTGTTTCAGTTGTGAGGAGGTTGGAAAGTTTTAATATTTTTTTCTACCTGTAAATATCTGAAATCAAAAATTTCAAGCTCACTTACCCATTTTATCAATGTTTTCAGATAAGCGTTCTTATCTTTGTTTACATTAGTATTTTTCCCAGTGTACTTGGAGGTGATATAGCATATGGTATGATGAAATTTGTGATGACGTTCTCTGCTTGTCTGTCGTTCACTGCACCTGTGGTGACATCCAGTATCGGCTGTATTTGCATATGCACCCAACTTCACAATGCTCACAGATTTGTTCACTTGACTGTGATCGTATTCAACAAAAAATAATGGCAATTGACTATCTGGTTGGGAAATAGCAACAATACGAATTCTCACTTAGCCAGCTATCTTTCCTTTGGCTGAATTGCTCTCTCTTTAACTGCCACTGATCCCTTCATACCTGGCTGTTGGGAAGCTACTCACTCACTGGTCACCTACATACTTCTCTCACTGCTAGACCCCTTTCTCCTTGACTTCCTGCCTCTCTCTGCTTATATGGTCTTTCGAGTAAGACCTCCTCATAGAGGACAACATGACTAAGGACTGTGTGTATGCCATTCCGTGCAGCTGTGGTAAGAAATATAAAGGAGAAACAGGCTGCCCACTTCAGATTACAAGAACATCATAAAGCCGTAACATGAGGGGAAATAGAAAATTCAGGCGTAGCTGACCATATATGGAGAGAAAAGGGAGCTCATCGCCACCTGTGGGTTGAGATTGAAATAATAGACAGAGAACATCGCTGGAAAATATGAAAACTGTGGAATCAGCACATGCTAAGCCACAAAAATCTCCTAAGCCAGCCAAGCATAGAAATAAATACGATATTTGAACCAGTAATATGGATTACTAGAGAAAACAAATAACAAAATTACAGTATGAGCTCTGGTTAAAAAAAAAAAAAAAAAAAACGGTTTCTGACACATTGTTTTTAAGTGCCAAAAATTCATACATCATTATCCCAGTGGATAAAGGCATTGGTTGGATCCAGTGACTTGAGCCAAAGAGTTGTGGGTTCAATTCCTGGCTACGGTAGTCGTGAACGAAAAAAAAAAAAACTTGAAGAGTTAAAGGGAGATAACTCAGACATCCAGAAGAGGCATGGCACATAGAACTAAAGGGAATAAAGGGCTGATGTTCCAATCACCTGAAGAAGGCTGAAGTGTACAATTGTTAACCCGACAATAAAGATGAAGACAACAATCAAACAGTTTTTAACCAATGAAGTTAAATTTTAACAAGATCACCTTCGGAAAATTCTTGAAGTAATCTGACTAATTACAGTTTTCATTTTTTTGAGAAAAAAAATAAACTATCATATATTTGCACAATTTATTTTTTTAACTAATATTTAGTGATAATTATTTACCATCAACTATGCTATTAAAGTAATCTTCCTTTATAATTAGCTAACATGAACTTTTCATTGATAATTTCAAGCACAAATATATCCAGTGCCATTTTAAAAAATCATTGACATGTTAAAAATGTTGACTTCCTTTTTATTTTTATAAATTTTTTTTCATTAGGTATTTCATTGTTTCCAGCAAAGCGAGCAGTAAAACAACATTGGATTAAATCTTTTTACCAATAAATTCCTCAAAGAAACAAGAAATATCTAAAACAATGAACTCAAATGCTATTTGTTTTCTCTGAATTAACAAGCACTTTTTAAATTCTGTTTTGTACATTTTAAATTTGTATTTTATTTAATTGGGAATATAAATTTCCAATAAAGGAAGGAAGTTGCAGTCTGCAATTTTGAGGAAAATTATTAACATACCAAATATTTTTAGAAAAATTGAAATTCTTTGTGTATTTCTTAATTGTTAAAACAATGTTTCAGCACTCTTTAGGTGTATTCTGCAAGGAGAGTGTGGAAAAACACACTGTTTAAAGAACAAAAAATAAATGATGAAAAATGGTCATTAATGTAGCAACTAGACCAATCTATATCAACAGCATTAGCCTACACAAAAGCTCACTCCTCTCAGTTATCTGGACCTCATGACAGTGTATTTCTCCCTACAGATAGTTTAGCATTTTTATGGTCCTTGAATTTGACTATAAGAAGATTGCTGCTTTCTCACTTGTACACCTTTTCATTGGATATTATAAATGTAGACTTTAGTCAAACTTTTTTTTTCTTTTAAATACTGTCTTGATATTGTAATGTTGACAAATCCATTTGGATCTGTTCAGCTGTCCTTTTTACCAAAACCTTAATACATGATTATTTTATAATAAAGTTGATGAATAGTCATATTTATGACAATTACAAATTTGCATGTCTACAATATATTAATAAACATATAATTTTTTTTTTGGCAAAAATTACAAGCTGTGGTTTTGAATGAAAATGAGAATATATAGAATTAAACAAATTATCCTGAATATAAAAATATAATGTGTTGTGTTTGATTTTGTCATTAAAACCCCAAAATATTTGGCAATCTGATCTGAAACATTCATTTGGAGACTTTTTAATTTCCTAGGAAGAGTGATGTTTTTTTTTTTTTTTTGCTGTCTCTGAAGAAAGTATAAAATCTTTATGGAGTTTGATTTTGTTTTTTTTTCCTAAGCTGGCACTGCTGTTTAAAGGAAGAAAAACAAAACAAAAAAACCTTGTCATATACCAAGACCTAATATTTTATGTGATCATCTTTCAAATCTGCCTTTAATGGAATTTTTTTTTTTTTTATAAATCAAATGTGATTGAGTAATGCTTTTGAAAATAAATTGAACCAGTCAAAATGATATAATGAAAGTATTGGTTAAAAAGATCTTATGAATTTATGAGAATTTCCTTTGGATTGTGTCTCAGTTTTTATCACTATTACATTGCCTATTCTCTTATTAATAATCTGATCCTAGTAGATAATTTAATGTTGACAAAAATAATATTTAACTATTAAATGAAAGCTTTCTTGGATACATGTCTGAATAGTGACAATATTTCATTTTGGAACTTTACAGTAACACTATCAAAATCACATTAAATTATTTTTTTAATGAAATGTTTCAAAGTTTAAAAATAACCAGTGCATACTTTTTCTTTTCTTTTCAGATGAGTCGAAGTATGAGTGGTTATCCAATGCAAAGCTACAGTGAGCACCCATCTGCCAACCACATGATGTTATCCCAACAAGCTTCTTTCCATGGTCACAATGCAGCCGCTCTCTATAGCCAGCATAGTCAGCCGCAGCAGTTCATTGGACAACGTTTCTCTAATCCTTACCAAGCTTCCCATTATACTTCTATGGGCCCCGTAGCTCAAAGCTCTGCCAACCAGATGTCAGCTGCACAGATGTCACAGCTGTCAGCCGCCCAGATTTCTAGTATGACTACTAATCCCATGTATAGCTCACCAGCCTCATCTTCTGCTTCTTCTCATAATCCTCACACACATCCATACATGCGGCATAACTCAAGCTGCCAGAGTCCACAGCAGGTTGCTGACAACATTCTTCAAATGGCATCTGCCAATTATCCTAACAATCAAACTGTCCATATCCCCATCAATAAGAGTCGAACTGCCCCTTATCACATCCCACGCTCACCACAGTACAGCATGCAAACCTGTAATAGCCCTGTACAGCCTCAAATGAGACATAATACGGCTTCTCAGTATGGCTATCCAAGTACATCGCCACATCCCCCTGCAGCCCGTACCTCCCCCATTAGTCCCATGTTAATGCATAGTCCTGCAAGTCATCACAGCAACCAGTCAATGCCAAATTCCAGTCCTGTTTCTCTGCAGAGCCCAGCCCCAACTAATGTCAAATCCCCTGTTACTACGCCGTCCCCAATAACAAGTAGTCTTCGCTCTCCATGTGCTGTCCAATCGATGACCTCTCCTGTTGGTTGTGGCCAGCAAATCCGGTCTCCACCTCATTCGATTAACAGCTCATCAGGGATCCCACCATCTTCACTAAGCAGCAACAGTAGTAGCAGCAGCAGTAGCAGCTATGTCACATGTAACACCAGTATTAAATCTCCTGGGCCACAGCAACATCATTCAGCCCAACAGCAGCAGCAGCATCATCAACTTCATCATCAGCAGCCAACCCCTCCGCAGCAACACCACCACCACCACCATCACCACCACCATCATCATCAGCAGCAGCAACAGCAACAACAACAGCAGCAGCAGGGTCCCCCATCCCAAAATCGTTACTCTCCTCATCCTATAGGTTCTCCTCCCAGCCATGCTGGCTCTCCATATACACCTTTGTCCAAAACCCACATTAATAGTCCACCTCAAAGCCAAAATTTCCAGCACACTCCCTCATCAATGAGCCCATATGTTAGTGATGCATCCCAGGACTCAACTTGTGGTCAGTCTGCTGTATCTCAGCTTGGGGTCAAGAATCCTTTACAATCATTGGAAAAACTTGTATTGCTTCCAGAGACCCAAGTAATCGACCCCAAAAGTGTAGTCAACGATGCCTGCCTGCCCTCACCTTCTCACAATACTGAAGGTCATAAAAACTGTGATATTCCGAGTGATCATCGAACCTCCAGTGGCTGCACTTCGAATTCCTCTTCATGCAGTCATGGTAGCAATCCCATTTGTGGCAGCTCCAGCTGCACTGATGGGAAACACTGTGATAATGGCAACTCTAATCCCGGCAACCCTTCAAGCAATACAGCTGCTTGTGGTAGTTCTGGGACTGACAAAACAGACTGTGCATTTCAGATCTCCCCTCCTCCTTCTTCACTGCCTCCCACCTCTGCTGTTTCTTTGACCCCACTACCTCTGTCTGTTATACCTCTAGAAGAGAGTGAAGCAATAACATCATTAACTAAGCAAGAAGATGTGCTTACACTGAAGAACTCATATCAGTCAAGAGAGCAAACAATGAAATGGGAGTCCAATTTAGTTCATGATGTTGGCATGGATGTCAGGAGCCATGAGGATTCCTCTGTGGATATGAAAATGCCAGATGAATTACAACTCAATAAGGTTACATTTGACACAAAACTAGACATTGCTGCTGCTGCTACTGCTAACGAGATAAAGCAAGAGATGGTTTCTTTTGAAAGCAATAAGCATGAATTATTAGACTCTGAAGGTAACAGTAATGCTCATGTAAAGTCCAGTGGGTATTCAGAACTAGAAGAACCATCAACTGATGTGTCTACATGTTTCCCATCTGAATTGTCCTCTCTGAATCAAAGTCTTGCATCATCTACATGTGCTGTCACTTCTCCTTCTCTTTCAGCAGCTAGAGAGATAACTGCTGCTGACTCTCCTCACACACCACCTGCACCAACCCAGTCCCCAGGGCCCTCACCCATTGTCAATTCAACTGCTCTTCTTCCTATCGCTCTTCCTCCTCCATCATCATCATCGTCACCATCATCATCATCGTCATCATCATCATCATCAACTCCACCACCACTACCATCAACCTGTAAAATAGAAGTGACTGTTGAACCAGAGGGACAGTTAGGAGGTTCAAATCTTTTGGCTAAAGAAGAGCCATGTTCTGCTGCAAATTCCCTTGTAAATGGAGAGATGGATATGTATAGTGGATGCAATCTTACTAAAATTAAAGAAGAAGCTCCATCACCAGAAACAAAATGTGCAGATGGCATATCTTGTTCTCCAAAAGAGGCTGACAATCAACAGCATTCAGAAACCACTGCTGACAACCAAGTAGAAATGATGAGTACTCAACTGAATGATGATAATAATAATGACAGTGATAATAGTAGTGGTGGAGATAAATTATCTCGGAATATTTCAGGATCTTCCAAGAATGGAGAGAACTTGCCTTTAGCAACACGTCGTAGTCCCAGAAAAAAAACTAATTTAGCTGCAAATAATGTTACAGAACTTCCGTTGGCCTGTGCAGCTCCAGTTGCATGCAGCAGTAGTGATATGCACCCTGCAAGCAGCACCAGTACCACCACAACCACTACCACCACAACAGAGAGTAGTTCATCTTCTAATCCGTTGGTGATAGTCACCTCAACTGCTAGAACGTCAACTGTAGTAACTATAGCAAGTAGCATTAGTACAACTGCAGCCTCATTTGTAAAATCCCAGAGTGTACAGACAAGTAGCACTCAAACAAATTTGAGCAAAGTGAAAAGATCGAAACGAATCCAGAACAATCAAAGTGTGAAGATGAGTTCACAAACTACAACTGATGAACTGGACTGTGAAGCAAGTTCCAGACTACGTGTACGCAAAGATTCAGGTAATACATACACTCGTCAAATGCGAAATTCTTTATTACGGTCAAATACAGCATCACAAAGCAAAGTTTACACTGGTGGAGGGTCAGAGACAACTGGAGGTGGAGAGTCAAACATCCAAGCTGAAAATGTGGATTCAATTGTTGAAGAATTGGATGCTCAATCAGAGAAGCACAATTCTTCAGTCTTGTCAGATGTTTCTGAAGAATTGAAACGGGAGGAGGAAGCTATTATAGATTCCAGCAGAATGAATTTGGCAGATGCCAAACATCAGGTCCAAGAGGAGAGCAGTATGTCTAATAGTGTCAAGTCTACTGTGAAGAAAGAAGATACAAATCTGAGTTGTAAGCCAAAGAGAAGAGGTAGTACAAGGATTTCACAACAGATCAAAGTTTCATCAGAAACTAATTCACCCTTATGCATGAGTGATGAGAACAAAAGTTGCTATGAAAGGACCAAATATAATATTCTCCCTCCTGAATCTGAATGCACAGAAAATTTCACAAGTGTCAAGAAAGAAGTCTATAATGAAGACATTTCAGACCAAGATATCAACTCTATCAAGCAAGATAAGGTTACTGCTGAAGAGGAGGATACTGAGGAGAATGGTCCTATATCAGATACTCTGATGAAGAAACAACGGAAACGTCGCTGTTCTGTTGATTGTGACCCTAATATTGATATGAATTCCTCTACAGCTGAATTAATTTCATGTGAGGAAACTGAACTTTGTTCTAAGAGGAAAAAAACAGTTCAAACAGAGATTTCTCCCACTGGAAACCCTGATCTACATGTTGACTCTCTTTCCAAGCCATCAGTTGAAATTCTTGAAATTGACTTGACAGAGGAAGCTCATTCCATCAAACAAGAACTTCCCAGTAATATGGAGAATGCTTCTGATATTAGTGATGATGAAACTTCCAACAACAAAGCCCATAATCTCTGCTCAGATGTTTCCCATTCGACTAATATGGAATTTAAAGAGGACTTTACACCTTCTGAAGCAAATGAAACTGACAGCACCATGACTCCTGATAAGAAGAGTAACATGACTGCTAGTAGTAAGAAGAGAAGGAAGGGTAGACCTCCAAGTAAAGGGCCTATCCGTGGCCGTAAGCTGGGTAGAAGCAAGTCAGACAGCTATGATAACTTTCAGCCAGATAGTGAATCATTTAAGTCCTTGAAACTGAAGAAGACAATGGATCTAATGTCAAGTAATAAGAAGAAGAAGAGTGAAATGGGTTCAGTAACATCTGGGCCATTCATTCGGATGACAACAATAAAAAATGAACCAGCCACGTGCCTCATTGTCAATCAACCTCAAGAAGAATGTGATCCAAAACAGAACAAAAAGTCCAAAAGCAAGGGTCCACCAACATCTGCATCCTCAGTTCAGATTTCCAATTTGCCATCTGAGAAATCAGTTTTGGTTCCTCGGACAACATTGATAGGTGATGTCTGGGTATGTGCATTATGTGGAAAGGGTAGCACTTACAAATTTCTTGGAGACCTGTTTGGCCCTTATTATCCTGATGGTTTCCATCCCACAGTGAAAACAGAGAAACCCGAAAAACTGCAGGTGCCTCCTCCTTTGGCTCCCCCTCCCCTGCCAAGCCCCCTCTGCCAGCCAGCCAACCTATCTACTCCTTCAACATTAACACCTCCTCTGCCTCCACCTCCCAACCAAGAAGACTTGTCCAAAGTGGAAAGCAAACACAAAAGAAAGAGGACTTGTTCTTTTGCAGAACAAACTAGTAGTGCTGACAGACCACGGCTGCGTAAGTCGTCTACAGAAGAACGAGCTTCTAATAGTGACTTTGACTGTGAACAGTTGACTTCTCCATCTGATGTATCAGAAGTTTGGGTCCATGAAGATTGTGTTGTGTGGTCAGATGGTGTATATTTAATTGGAAATAAGCTATATGGCCTCGAAGAGGCAGCTACAGTTGCCTCATCTACAGTAAGTGCATTTATTATTTATTTTACAAAATAGTTATTTATCTACTTATGCCTTCTCTTTTTAAAAAAGGCCTTGTGTAAATAGTACATTTTTGTGTATTTAAATTAGCTTCAATTCACAATTATACTGTTTATATTTCTTTAAGTACTTTAATTCTAATTATTTCATTTGATGAACCAGGTTGAAAAGTTGACTACTTTATCTTCTCAAAGAGACAGTAGTCCAATGGAGAGAATTGCATACACAGATCATTAATGTTGAAAGTAGTACTTAGTTTTCTTCACTCCAGATTTCACTAAATAAATCATTGCCTCAATTTTAGTAACACAAAAATAGTATTGTGATGATAATATACTGTCCTATTCCGTACTAATAGGAATATATACCTGAACAATACGGTGGATAAATAAGTAAAGGTTTATTGTAAAACCAGTACAATAAGAAATAAGGTAACAGTTATGTGCACGATTGTTACAAGTTAATCCAGTAGTAAGTGCTGCTATTGGAAGGTTGGTAGTTCTCGCCTAAGTCTGAGTTGTACTCAACAGATCCCAGCTAGACTCCTGTAGTCCATTGCCTTATGGATAGGTAGTTACTCATGGGGGTGACAGCTTATTCCATTACATCATATACATTAGTAAAGTTAGAATTTTTTTATGTAAAATGATAATTAGAATTAAATGTAATACTGTATTAGTATATTGCATTTTTGCTTTTCTTAGTAAATTGATACTAATCTTTGAATTGGCATCCTTGGATTAATTAGAACCATTTAAAAGAACATGATTATATGTATGCATATATCAATCTAGTTTAGAATATTCTTATTTTAATATTAATTAGGTGAAAAACAAAAATGTGTTTACAGACCTATAAAAATTACAGACATGTTAGAAATCAGGAATGAAGAAAGTCCAATAATGGCTGGCCTATTTAGCCTTGTTTCTTTTATCGTTGCAGTTCTATGGCTAAATTACAAGTGAGAAAAACTTCTTCTGTTAACTGATTCAAAAGAGGATGCCAGTTAAAAAAAACAAAAAAACTTTCCAGATAATTAGACTAAAGGTTATGTAATAATTTAAATTATTATTAAGTAAAGATTTCAGAAATGCCATTAATTTTGTAGATGATCTGCAGAAAGACAAGAATCTAAATTTCAACATACCTAATCTGATTGTTGCACTGGAATTCTAAAAGATTGCTGCCTTTTTATATTGACAGATCTATTTCAATATGAACAAAAAGGGTTTTACACTTACATATCCATAAATTTGGTCTTGATGAAAAGTAGAACAAATAATGTGTAAATACTTTGATTTTTCAGAGTAGTTTGGAAATTTATTTAAATTTGGGTACAAGGAGAAATTTATTTTATGTAGATTTTTTTTTTATTTCAAAATGTTCTTTATCAGTTTAATCATTTAATTTCACACTTTATGGTAGATTTTATTTGAATGTAAATTGGTATGATGGGCTTTGTTTGTTCTAGCAGATGTGGTGTTTGGTATATATGAAGCAAAAATCAAATAAAACACCACCACAATAGATTTTCTCATTTTAGTGAACAAAAACTATTTTTAAACCCAACTCAGACACCTAAAATGGAGCTTGTAAGAAATGGTTAACAAGAATTTCTTTACATTTTCTAGTAGAATTTGCTGGAGTCTGCCTACTTATTAAAAATCTAAAAAAATTATAACTTTCTCCATAAGGCATTTAAATAAAACTTTTGTGTTTTTAAGTGAGGGGTTTCTACAACTATGTTATTTCATTTTATGATGCTTGACAGATTAGCTAATGTTATCATAATAACCAATTAGGTGTTTCTGGTTTCATCTAAAATATGTATTTTCTCAATTAGTTTGAAAAAATTAGCATATTTATATAATGGAGTTAAGATAAAAATGTATTTGCTAATAGTTTTTGATGGATTAAAAAAAAAACCATCATATCCTAGTTGAAGTGGGACATCAAAAAATAGTCCTGCATATCGAAAACCAGAGAAATAGCAAATATTTTTTATAAGATTTTGTATTCACTGTTAGACTTTCTTGACATGTTTTTGCTAGTAATCCAGCATCATCAGAAGAACAATTTTATCTGAACAAAAACAAAATGTGTTTTCTGTTAAGCATTTAAAATTTTTAAATTTGATTTCATCATATGTACATTTTGATTTGTTAGATAAAATTTTTCTGATATTGGATTTCTGGCAAAATATTTCAAGCTAAAATTTTACCAAATATATTTTCCATAAAGTGAAAAAAAGACTTGAAACAACAGAAATGTTGTTCTACAGAAAGATGCTGAGAATACCATGAGCTGAACATGCAAGCAACAACAAAGTTCTGAGGAAAATGGAAGTAAAAGGACACTAAGAATCAGAAAAAAGAGACAGTTGAAATTCCTAGGGTATATAATTCTAACACTTTGCCCCAGCCCTTTCAACCTCCGAGGTCTTACTCTCTGGGTTGAGGTGTATACTCAGTCCTAACCAAACTTAAGGGAGTGGCCGTAGGTCCCCTGAGCATCCGTAGATTATTCGACCAGTCCACTGGTTTAATCCTGCTTTCTGCCCACGCTGTGTTTGTTTTGATCCAGAAAGCAGAAGTGATGTTCATCCATTCATGATTGACTAAAGATGTAGACATGGCTGGAGAGTCTATGCTAAGAAATTTAGAATGCAGCAAAAAAAAAATTAGTATCTGCAGAAAACTGGACAAACAACTATTCAATGATTGAATTGTTAATATCTTTTATATAGCAGAAAAGAATAGTATAGAAAAGAAACTGGTTACAGAAAAGAAAAGTAATTGATGTAAAAACGCATACACTGGATTCTGGACAGAGAGAGAGAGTGTTATGATTAACTTGTTGTTAAATCGCACACGATTATCACTGGGTTCTAGCTGCTTCAACCAAAATCATGTGAATTCAAAAGTTCCTTCTAGCTTACTCAGCTCTATTTCAATTTTTAATCGATAAAAGTTATTTCGACCATTTCCATTGTCTCTTGATGACCCAGATTCAATGAGTACAACTTCTGCTGGATCAAATTTCCACATCAGTAAACAAAATGCTCTGATTTAATTTCGCTATCCAAATCTTCTACAATTTCACTAAAAAAAAAAATATACATGTGCGTGTGTTTCCCAGACTCTGTTACATTTCCTCCCCTACCCATCTGTCATTTACTAGTAAATGACACACGAGCTTTCATATCAACAAAATATGAGAAAACCCAGTCCAACATGCTTCTTACTAGGGGGCTACTTAAACATACATCTCTTCCAGCATGCAAAGGTAGAGTCCTCAGTTCTTCTTAGGGCTCATTATGCCCATTTACATTTTCATTGTCCTTACGATACATATATGTGCAACTCCGGTTAAAGTTCACTTCACACGGTGATCTCATGCAATAGAACCTTTTCATTGTTCACTAGTTTGAGGGTTCTTTCCTTTTTTTTTTTTTTTTTTTTCTTTTGAAGTTCGCAAAACTCCTTACCAATTATTTCAGTCTCATTACTAAAAATAAAAAAAACTTCGATTTACTTCATAAATCTGTCCTTCCGTCTTCACAACAGGCTTTCTCAAATCTTTTGTTGGTTCAGGTCCTTCCGCGACAATCGTGGACTCTTCTTCAATATCAGTTAGGGGCCCCAATGCACTCAGGTCGGACCTACCTTGGTAAAGTGCACTAACTGGAATCCCTCCTTCACTCATGTACTCCTGTGCCAGTTTATTCTGCCTGGTCGACAACACCGCACGCCTCTTCAACCATCACTAAACTAGTAAGGCCCAATTCTCTCTCCAGCCCGAATTCAGCATACCTATCTTACCTAACTCCGACTTCAACCGTCCAAAATCAATCTTATCAATTGGCTGGCATCTTTTTTAGTAACATCTTCGGAATCTCTCTTACAATGGATTCCCACAATCCCGTCCATCCACTGGCATTCGTTCCTACCAGCTCTAACAAAGCCTCATTCTCTTCAAACTTCTCTTCTGCTTGGTAGTAGGAGGGTAAAGAGATAGATGGACCATGAGCTCCACAACCAATGAGTAGCTCTACAAAAAACAAAGGGGGAATAACTCTTATCATAGTTCACACACCTTAGATAATTTGATCTCTTCTTGGGTGGCCACCACCCAAATTCTGTCAGAGCCACAGGTTGCTTTAGGTAACATTACACTAGCCAACACCTGTACCTGACAATGATCTCTAATTCCCTTCTTATTTTTCTTAAATAGATCTAGTACACAAGATTGTGACTACCTTACAGACCTACAGGTACATAATGCATCATTCTTGCATTTTTCTGCTTCTCCCTTTGTTAATAGCATAAACTCTGTCCTGGCTAGGTTTAGGGCAACAAATTCCATCTCTGCCTGATCTCCTATCTTCAGCTTTACTTTTGGATAGGGAAGGGGAAGATTCATCACCTGGTAAATTTCAAAGGTACTATCTCTGTCCAGTACTGGAACCGACACTAACAGTAGCAATTTGTCATCTACCAACAAGGTAGTACATCCCAAGGTACTATAATACCTCCATATCTGCTGAGTGTGGTCTAGAGGTAACCTAAGGTGATGGGGTAGTTTGGCTTGTATCTCCAGTAGTACTTCCCTTAATCATTCTGATGTTATTATACTCGGAGACAGGTGTACCAGCGAAAGCATGTCTAATTGTGCCCTCACATGTTCCAACAACACTGTTAAAAAATGACTTGTTTGACGTACCTTACTCATTATAGCTAACAACTGAAAATACCTTTGCAAAAACCCTTCTAATTGCTGTAATTCGGTTGTTATAGACGTGGTTACATTTATCACTTCTTTTCTAAAAACCTGTAGGTGAGAAATCAACCAATTGATACTCCCTCTATTCTTAGCTTGGTAACATTGAGTATGGATACGCTCTCTCCATTTGACTGAGCCATAGCTTGTTGCCTCTGCTCTGCCACTTTTAATTTCCTCTTAATTACTCTCACTTCGTCTTTGGAGACTGTACCAAACAACACACTTAATGCCTTTCCCATTATAAGTAATACTGCCCTCTTTTGCCTGGTCCATAACAACATTATTCATTTCCAATAATAACTCATATTCTTCCATTGTCTCTCAAGGATTAGGGATTCCTGAGCTAAGAGGTATAATATACGATGGTATTCCAGAGTCTGTAAATAGTCTCTGGCGACTTGTGTCCTGGCTGTATCTAGTTTGTCCACTTCGGCCTTCAACTAACCCAGTAACTTCTCATACAGCTGCAGGTCTATCACGAAAGTTATCAACCACTTTGATCTATTTATAATCACTTCACTAGCCTTCTTAAATGGAGTATTCTCACTGTATTCACAGGTATTAGCTACCACAATTAGCATCGTCAGTACCACGAGCCTCCTCTCGTCCATGTCTGCAAAGAGATGGAGAGAATAATTCGTCTTAGTCAATCATTCTCTTATTGTTTTTAGCAGGTGGTGACATCTTAGAGTGATACCTCAAGTACCAACCCACACCACCAGTGTCATGCATGCATGGGGGCCATCCACTCAGTTCACCAGCACTGATGATAAATGCACAGTTAGTCCCAGACCGTAACTCATTCACCACAGCCACTGTACTGATTTCACTTAATCCTTGGGCTCGGGCTGCACTGCTTCCGTCAATCGCCGTTTTAGTGGCAATTCCTCATTAACACTAGGTGCTTTTTTAGCCCGCAATTTACTTTGCAATTGAGCTAATGGAATTTCATCCTCTTCTTCCCATTCACTCAGTTCTTCTTCTTCCCTAAGGTTAGGCTCAATCCCTGCTTCCTCAGAATGTCCCACTGGGGTCCAGTTACCTCCCTCAGCCTTCAAAAGTGTAGTTGGGCTAATTTCAATCTCCTCACTCCCTTCACTTTCTCTCAGTCTCTAATCCTTCAGGTTCTACCAATGTAGATTTCCTCAGCCTTTTCTGTTGAGTTTTGTTTTCGGTTCCTTTCCATTCTCCTATTTCAGCTAGCTTTATATCATGAATGTACTCTCTTTACCTGTCTGGTCAATTGGTCCCAGATCATAAAGGAAACCGGACCCATCTGCTCCATGATCCTATAGTATGGACTCCATCTCTGGTCCAATTTACCTTCTCTCATGTGTATTTTATAATACACTGGATCACCTATCAGGAAGGAAACTTCTCTATTTTATTTACCCTATCGTTTCGCTTTTTCTGCTAACCCGCATTCCTCCTCACCCTAATAAAATTTTTTGCTGTTGTTCTAATGAAACTATTTGATGATGATCCTCGTTGTAAATACTTCCTCCTAGGTGGAACAGATTGTCTATAGGTAAGACTACATCCCTGCTCATATATCAAGTAATAAGGGAAAATTTTTGTCGTCTCGTTCATCGAGAATCTCAATCGTAAAACGCTTCTAATTCTGAATAAAAAAAAATTTTCCTCTTTTTTTTTTTTAGCTAACACATCAGCTTAGGGGTCTTATGAAATCTCTTTAAAGCGTTACTTTTCATTTGATATAGAGATTGGTTATGAACTGTATGTTTTAATTCTCGGCAATTTCTCTCATAATCTGATTCACATTCTCAATCCATTATCGGAAATGTCAAATGTTCAGGGAATTACACCTAGGGAATATTTTGTTTCAGTATTATATCTGACACCATTCGTGCCCTTCTTATCCGGTATGGCAAATGCCTCAGGCCAATTTGTCAGCCAGTCGGGTCTTAACTATGTAAAAATTACCTCTATGTGTTTCTCCATAGAACTGGAAATATCATGCTTAAATTTTAAAAAATGGATAATTGAACATCCATTTGCCTAATTTGGGGCAACCCTATTATTTGACTCTGTACTTGGCATGTTACACATTTTTTTTTACAAAGTTCAAACATCATTAAACAATTTAGGCCAGTAGTAATTTCTCATTATTAATCCATCGTCTTATCAATTCCCAGGTCTCCTCTACTAATTTTCTTTTGTGGATTGGGGTCCTATATGGTCTTAACTTAATAGGTGGGTGAAACCTGTGTCTGTCTTCATTTCAACTGTCTCCGTCTCTCCCAGTTGCTCATCAGTAAAGGCTATAACCCCCCCCGATTACCGTTCAGCAAATTATTTTTATAATGCTCGACTGTTATATCTTCATCCTTACCTTATTTCATTAATAACCTGTCTTATTCCAGGCCTTATTCTCATTCGCCTCTCACCTGTTTGAGTTCTCTCACTGGGCATGTACAAAGGTCACAAGTTTTTTTATTTTAATAGTTTTATTGGTCCATTGGTTAACAGTAAGGAACGGGGTCCCCAACCTCTTCACCAATCTAATCAATGGGTTATTTCCCTTCACTATTATTTACCTATGGTAGGGACCACTTGGTACAGGTCACTGTTCAGCACTCTATTATAATCTTGCCCCTTCCCAGATACAGTAGTGTGGGGTTATGATGGCTTTATATCTGTCTGGGCCACCATTGGCAATTGTTCAAATTAATTTCTCAACTAGTTTCCTGTACATGATGTTAACCAATGTTAGTTTAATTTTAAGGTTGAAATGGATCTCAGCCATTCTGCCTAAGCCAGTCACCCCCAAAATTAGGCTCACCACACTTGTCAAATGCCACACATAAACCTTAAGTTTTACCTCTGGTTCTGCCAACTGGAAAGAAGTCCAATGGTAAGGTACTCTCTATTAGGAATCCTGCTTACTATCAGCCTGACCGCTAAAGATTGGCCGGGGTTTATGTCAATCTGTTTTTCAGTCAACTGAACTAAAAATTGAGCTAACCAGTAACACTGAACTCCAGTATCAACAAGCCTTCACCTTCTTGTCTCCCAGCAACACATTACAGGTGAAATCTGGCCCTTACTTCAGCAAAATGTATACCTTTGCCTTTCTCCTTCCTGGCAATCATGTTCTCTCCCTTCCTTCCACTGTTCTTCGACAACCAAGGCGTGGGGAGTTGGTCAGAATGGGAGTTCAACTTTTTCTCGGTGCTCCAATTTGTGCCTAGGGGCCATCCTGGGTGGTGTATATTTGAGACGACCCTCTTTTTCTTAACTAGAACCCATTCTTCCCTCCATTCGGGGGTTAGGGTTATTCCGTTTGGTGTGGTCCATCTTTTCCCTGCGAGGACAGGTTTGTCTCAGGTGATCCGTTTCGATATCAAGCCAACACCTTCACTCCTTACAATTGGCCAAATGTTGCCTGACCACACCACACATGTCCAGCATCTCTTTGCCACCCTGCCTCTTACTTTTCATGGGTGATTGTTCACCGTTCCCCAGACCCTTTTCCTTCTCAGTCTGGGGGGACCAATGAGCCAAAGATTTTATCCCCAGTTAACGGTCTCCCTCTGCCGGAAACCCACTGAGCCTTGTCCCCAACGAACTCGCCTACTTTTGACATTTTGACCCCAAAGACCTTGGGTCACCTCCATATTTGTCGGACAGTCGCAGGCTGGAAATGACAGACCATGCTGACGGTTTCAACTTCAAGAACATTTTTTTTCAGGTTCCTGTCACTCTGCCTCGTCCACAAATATCAGCCAACAAGGCCTAAATAGGACCACTGTATGGAAGGTCGCCAATACAAAAAAAGCTAACCCTGAAAAGGGGACATATCCCAAAGGGTCATTAGTAAAATTCTTTATTCTGCAGGTAGGAATAATTCCTGAAAACAATGGTCGTCAAATATACATCTTGCCACACCACATCCGGACAAGCTCGGTCCACGTCAGGGTCGGGTTTTCTTTGTACCAAGGATGAACTTGGATCGTGTTGATACAAATGGTGTCCACCTTTAGAGCACCTTTCTTGTTGGGAGGCCATAGATCACCTGCTTCACTGGAATGGACTGAATCTTTTCTCTAGGGTCTGTCAGAGTTTCCTTTATAATACCTCCACTTCATGTGTGGCTATCGACTCCTGAAGCCTCTGATATTTTGGGGACTCAAACGTCCCCAAAGGTCATTTGTTGGCATCTGATCCTGCTACGCATATCCTAAGCGCCTTGTCAACTACCACTTTGGGACAAGAATCCTTGCCTTCACAGAATTTTTGGGAAAAAATACTTAAAACGATGGTGGTGCGCAAAGTCAAAACAAGATCAACAATTTTACTGGCAGATTTAATTCAATGATTGAAAAAAGGAAACCAAAAAGGACATTACCTGTAAGTTTTGGGTCCCATGTTTTGTTTCTTTTTTGAATTTTCTTTTTAAACTTCTTCTCTTTTTATTTATTTCCCTTTTAGACCAATATAGTCTTAAGACTAGAGTCCTTTCTAGCTGGTTATTTGGTCCCGTCAAACAAATGACAACCTTCTCTTCTCTTTTGAGCTGTGTTAAAATCTTGTTGGTCTATTTGGTCACCTCTGACAAGTCTAACACTTCAAATCCCCACCCTTTCCAACCTCAAACGTCTTACTCTCTGGGTTGAGGTGTCTACTCAGTCCCTAAAAACTTAACCAGTGGCCGTGTTTCCTTTGAGCCAAAAAAGATTATTTGACCAGTCCACTGGTTTTAATCCTGACTTTCTGCCCATGCTGTGTTTGTTTGATCCAGAAAAAAGAAGTGATGTTCATTCATTCATGATTGAAAAAAAGATCAATAATGAATAAGCTGGAGAGTCTATGCTAGAAATTTAGAATGCAGCAAAAAAAAAATTAATATCTGCAGAAAGATGGACAAACAACTATTTAATGATTGAATTGTTAATATTTTTATAAGCAGAAAAAGAATAGTATAGAAAAAAACCGGTTACAAAAAAAAAAAGTAATTGATGTAATAAAACACACTGGATTCTGGACAGGAGAGACAGTTATGATTAACTTGTTAAATCGTCTCAGAACGATATACATTTTTTTGCGATGGGGAATAAAATTTCTGAAAAATGGGTTAAAGTTTACGGTGGCGTTCCTCCTTAGCAGTAGTAACAGTAGTAGTAACTATTCGTGTAGTAGCAAGTTTTAGTACTTAAATCAACAGTAATTTGTTAGCGGATGCTTTGTTCCAATCTCTGACATCACTTGACTCTCAGCTTCTTGCCTCTCTTCAACAGCACTCTCCACTGTAATAGTCTCAACTCTTGCCGGACTAATTTCTGATTTTCTTTCTCGCCCCTCTGTGTTTTCAGCATAACTATGCATTTAAACCAACCAGGTTCTGCTGACCCTTAAAAAAAAAAAAAACTTCGCACATAATTATCACGGGGTTCTGGCTGCTTCAACCAAAATCATGTGAATTCCAAAGGTCCTTCTAGCTTACTCAGCTTTATTTCAATTTTTAATCGATAAAAATTATTTCGACCATTTCCATTGTCTCTTGATGACTCAGATTCAATGAATACGACTTCTGTCCTAGATCAAATTTCCACATCAGTAAACAAGATGCTCTGATTTAATTTCACTATCCAAATCTTCTACAATTTCACTAAAAATAAAATATACGTGTGTGTTTCCCAGACTCTCTCTGTCACATAATGAGGAAAGAGGTTTTGAAGAATTAAATATTCACTGGACATATTGAAGGCAAGAGAGACATAGGAAAGCAGTAAATAACCTACATAACAAACTTGTGTAAATGGTTGGCAGAACAGTGGTTAGGAAAGACAGCAAAAAAAAGAAATGTTACTCAGAGCTATAAAAGACAGAAATTTGTGGAGAACCATTATCTCCCATGTCCTGAAGGGACACAACACATAGAAAAAGACTTGAAGAAGAGTAGAAGTCAAAGGGTGTATAAAAGGAAGTGTGCAAAAAACAAAGAAAAGAAATGATCTCCATAGTTCTACAAATTTTAATAATTTTTGTTATTGAATAAAAGCAATCTTTGTTTTCTTTCAATTTGAAGGAGACTAGTTACAAATTTCTTGCAAACAAAATTCAATGAAAAATATCTTGTTTTTCTTTATTTACAACACAACAGAAATGAATTGCATTGTAAATACGTGATTCTCACGTAAGGTAATTACATACAGCCTTTCACACATAATAAAGCATTGTTTATGTATGCATGTAATTTTCCAGTAGTCATCAATGTTGTTACTCCTGCTGCATTGTTAACATATCTTCTCTCGTATGTTTTTATGTTGAATAATATAATTTAAAAATGAGAACATATTTGTGAGAAAGTACTCAGTAATTATATGAAAGGTTGAGTAATCAGTATTGCATACAAAATTCCTGGTCAAATGTTTATCAAAAAACTTAAAACTATTTTTTGTTAATTTACTTTGTAATATAAGAAAACAATGGGTCAAGGAAGCTAAAAGTTATATTAACTAAGCACAAGTTTATTTGTTAATAAATATATTTCCCAATTATTTAATATCTATTTTTAAGAAAGAAAATATTGTTAATCATTTTCTAGTATGAGCTGTCAAATTTTTGTAGCAGACAAGAAAGATATGGTCATCTGCTTTTTCAAAGCAAGAATGGCGTTTGCAATAACATTACTGATTGGTTAATAAATGCTAATGTGGAAATTTGAATTTGGGGCTTGTGTAAGACTATTTTTACACAAAAATGAGTCTATTTCTGCAAGATCCTTTTTTCACACACAATTGAGATTCTTGGTGATATTACTTAAATCTATTGAGATTGTCTG
>CAHIKZ030002839.1:0-60000 GCA_903632075.3 Acanthosepion pharaonis
TTGTTTAATTGCCTAATTTAACAATACTAGAAACAGCAGTCAAATAGGCACATAATAAAAAGTATAAATAAATAAAGCTTCTGCTTTATGAGTTAGTCATTGACATAAGGAATTATTTCAGTAGCATAAAGTGATTTGCATTATAGAATATTATAATGGATTTTAAAGAAGGAAAGCCACAATACACAAAAAAGGTAGAAGAAAGATCAGCAGTGGTCAAGATGAATAGAAACAAAGTAGAAGAACCAGATATGATTGTAATAGAGATGCTAGTAACTTAAAATGATTTTAGTATCAATAAGATTATGAAAATAATAAATGAAATATAAAATAGTGGTGACATATAGCAAGGGTCGGCAACCTACGTCCCATGGGCCGGATCCGGTCCGCAAAGGCATTTTAACCAGCCCGCGAGCCTGATTACCAATGACTCTATATTTAACATGAGAGACAAAGCTTTTGAATTAGACTATCTGCCAGTTATCTTTCATGAGACTTATTTTACCAAGTTGCATTGCCTACGTTTAATGTCAAATAATGGATACATATTTGTTATGACCCTTGGCTGCATTAAATGATAACAGAAGCGAAAGGAACGATAAAATGAAAGAGGCCAGGGAGGGACTGACATGCGAGGTAGCAGAAATCTAAAGACAGTTAAACATACGTGCATTATACATACATGGCTCATGAATGTGTGGATGATACCGCATGTGTACGTATGTAAGTGTATATGTTTGCAACTCGTTTGTACTCATATGTATGGGTATATGTACTTCATTTTTGTTTGATGTGTGTGTGTGTGGTTTGTTTGTGGAACAATTTTCAATAACAGTTTCAAATCTACACGTCATAATTTCATCCATTTCACTTCGGTTGATTTTTTTCACTTTGAAGTATTTTGACGTTTCTTGAGGAAAAGTAATTTTTGTTAGGTGTTTTTTTAATTTTAGATTTTCTTTTGTTTTTCTGATTTCTCAATATTTATTTTTATTATTGTTTTAAATATTTAGGTTGACAGGGGTCTGCATATGTAATTTTCCTTAATTTTTCATTAATGGCCTTCATCCGGCCCGCGACCCGTAATTATAACATGATCCGGCCCGCAGGGTCCAATGAGTTGCCGACCCCTGACATATAGGAAGACCTTAGTAGATCCATCTGCCTAAGAAACCAGGTGCAAATGAATGCAGACTTCATTGGACAGTCAGCTTAATGATCCACATAATAAAACTTATCAATCGAATTCTGATAAATAGTGTACCTAGCAAAATTAAACAAGAAATAGGACAAGAACAGTGTTTTTATTAAAAACACTGGAACAATGAGATAGTTCAACCACCAATACAAACTCACACGGAATTAGATTTTTTATTGAGAAATTTGATACTTATGACATCTAAAATGCAGATCAACATATACCTATGTTTTATAGATTATGCAAAATCATTTGATAAGGTATGACACAAAGATCTATTTTAACTGCTTGATTTATTTGGGAAAGATATTGAAATAATCCATAATTCATACTGGGACAAACTGCCTGCATTTGGATAGGAAATGAATTCAGGAAATAATTAAAAATAGAAAGAGGCATAAGACAAGGATGTGTCTTCTTATCAGATTTATTCAACCTTTACAGTGAAGTGATCTTGATAGAACTAGAAGTTCTATCAGGATTTATTATTAATGAACAAACTCTTAACAATATAAGATATACAGATGACAGAGTATTGACTGAAAATACAGGAAGGAAACTTTAGGAACTCCTAGACAATTTAGTAAAGGAAACTGGGAAGAATAGATTAAATCAAGCAAGTAAAAAACTTGAAAATGTGACATTGAAGGCATATTGGAATAGTGAAAGATGCCTTTCAAGAGTTAGACAAAATATTAACAGGAAAATTTCATTAGAAACAAAAAAGATTGCTGTACTGCTATGTAATATCACTCCCTTTCTATAGCAGTGAATGCTGGAAAATCTCACAGATGAAGAGAATTGAGGTAACTGAAAAGTTACAGAAAGATGCCACAAATATCATAGACTGAAGATATGACTAATGAAGAAATTTTAAGAATAATTGAAACAGTAAGCATGCTTATACTTAGAATCAAGAAAAGACAGTTGAAATTTCTAAGAGATATAATAAGGAAAGGTTTGGAGAATTTGACACTCACAGAACATATTTCAATATGTCCTGTAATTCAAGAGGTACAGAGGGAAACATTGAACAACCTACCTAACAATCTTGTGTAAATGGATTGTAGAACAGAGAATAGGAGGGATTGTGAAAAGACAAACTTTACTATGAGCTACAAAGGTTAGTAAATTGTGGAGAGCCATGATTGCCCATGTCCTGAAGGGACACAGCACATAGAAGAAAATCATAGAATAATAGTTTTGAATAACAGAATAGATTTCAATAATACACTCATAGAATAAATTTAAATAATAGAATAACCATAGATTTGAATAATAGAATAAAAAAGTAATTTTTAATTACTCTGGTCGAAATAGTTTTAAACAGTTCAGTTTCAATAATTTTATTTTGATTGATCTTTTTCCTATTGGATTCTGCCATGGTTGGCAATGGGTGGAACATTTTTATTATTAAGAGCTTATGAGAGAGTTACCTGTGTGTGTGCACCTTCATGCACTCTATTCCCATCGTGATATGACTGTGACAAAAAATCTTGTCAAGATATCTGGTAATAAGGCAGAATACAGAGATGAATGTATGAGTGCCTTTCCAAAGATCATTAACACTGAGCACAAACTGAAAATAAGGCAAAAATATTGTTAATAGTTACTTCTTCATTAACGGGGATGACACAACGGTGACAAGGCATTTTTTCATATTATGTGGTGATATGACTGGTTGCAGGAGAGATAGATACATGCATTTTTCAAAGACATTAGCACTAAGTGAACATAAGTAGACTCAAATGAAACATGAACCCAATTCATTTCATTTTCTATAATGATAACTATTACACTAACTTGCACCTCTATATCTTGATAGAATTCTCTCTCTTTCTATATATATATATATATATATATATATATACACAAGGCTTTACAGACTTCTGGAGTGTGCTCCTTTTTACTGGAGCAAAGGAAAAGAGGGCAGTTTTTATATTCAACCAGAGTGGAATGTGAACAGCTCTGTTTGGGACTAAAGAGTGGGGGGAGGGGCGCTTCGTGCTCCTCACTTCAAAATTATTTGAATTTTTTAAACATTAGTTGGTATTCAACAATAAAAAAAGACAAACTAAACTCTTTGAGTTATTTTTTATTATTGTGTGTGTGTGTGTGTGTGTGTGTGTGTGTGTGTGTGTGTGTGTGTGTGAGGGTTAGTTAGTTTCCCTTTTCATGTGTAACTATTCCAACATCTACCTCCCCCCACGTTTTGTTAAAGAGGCAAATGACTTTGGCACCTAGATGTTACCGTTCTGATATCAGGGACATTTCTTTTAAGTTGCAGGAGACAGTGTAGAAAGTCTTTGATGTCATTTTTTTATTAGATATGCATGTGTGTGTGAGTGTTGGTGAGAGAGAGAGAGAGAGTATAAAAGCTGTCTGTAGATATTGGTATAGGGGAAGAAAGGTTTGACCTTTTTTTTTGTTCTTATGACAAATTTTCATTGATGAATGAATAAATAAACCAATGTTTTCTTTTTAAATTACTGACAATTTACTTTTGTACACAATTTTGCCATTATTATTATTATTTTTTTTTTTAAAGAAAGTTATTAAAAAATAAATGAAATCTTTACAGGTAATAACTTCCGTTGGTTTTTCTTGCCTATTTACCTCGATATTCACCCAAATGTTGGATTGATTCTTGGTCTCCCTTCTGCAAGTATGGCCCTGATATTGTTGTTGTGAGGTTTTATCTGGATCCCACGATTCTCAATTATATAAAAATATAGAGGTGAGCTTACCCCACAAATTCCAACTCCAGAATGGCAGTAAAATCAAATTTTCAGTCAACTTTTATTTAATAGTTACCGAATTTTCCTACCTTGTCAAAATTACTGAATTTTTCTAAATTCATAAAATTGAACTTTTATACTAAATCTTTGGTGCGTGGAAGATTCCGTAACGGAAGATTCAGTTAGTTACTGAATTTTCCATTACTTAATCTTCCGTTACCAAATTTTCCAGGCACCACTGCAACAATATCAGGGCTGTACTTTCTGGATGGTGGAGTTAGGAGCTAAGACCTCCTCTAATATTTTAAAATATTTTTTAAATGAGTAAAATGGATTTATCTACATTAAAGTTCTTGTAACTTCTTTTCAAATTATTAATACTTTTTAAAAAATATTGGGGAAGGAAGCCTAGACCCCTAAACCTCCTTTCTGCAAGTACGGCTTTGTTATTGTTGTAGGTTTTTTTTCTGAACTCCATGATGTTCAGTTACTTAAAGATATAGGAGGGGGAATTAGCCCCCAAATCCCCACTCTAGAACTGCCCAAAATCAATTATTAATCAACTTATTTCATAGTTACTGAATTTTCCTACTGTGTCAAAATTACAGAATTTTCTGTTACCAAATTTTCCTGAAAGGGGATAATTCAGGTTGCAGGTCAAGTAGCAATGTGGAGTCTGAGGACAACTTCTTTACAAGTGTCCAAAAAACAGGACACCCAAGTGCAGACATTTTGAACCAATATGCGAGTGTTAGAATTGCAACAATTGAGGAAATGGCCAAATATCCAGAAATGTGTGAATTATTTTGCAAATTCAACACGGCCATTCCCTCATCAGCATCTGTTGAAAGACTGTTCAGCCTTGGGGAGGAATTTTTTTAAAAAAATATCACAGCTTGAAAAATGGAAATTTTGAAAAACACCTATTGCTAAAGTTAAACTCCAGTTTATGATAAGATAAAATTTGTAAAACTAAGTTTGCTGTTTGTTAGGGTAATTCTTTTGGAGTTAGGAATGACATATTACTATAAAGAGCTAGGAATGACATATTCCTT
Source organism: Acanthosepion pharaonis (assembly GCA_903632075.3). Taxonomy (NCBI): domain Eukaryota; kingdom Metazoa; phylum Mollusca; class Cephalopoda; order Sepiida; family Sepiidae; genus Acanthosepion; species Acanthosepion pharaonis. Next base: position 4,992 of record CAHIKZ030002839.1, read on the forward strand.
ATTAAAGGAACTTTGGTGTGTTTTTTATGGTTAAAGGGTATGCTGACAGGCTAAATGTTGGCTCTTATTAAATTTTAGTATCTCATACACAGCTTATTAATTGCAAAAATGTCCGTTTATGAAAGAAGGTACATTTTAAATATGGTGTGTTGAAAAAGAGCCACTTTTTTTTTTAATGGAGTGGCTCCTTTTTGAAAACGTGGAGTGTGAGGGGATCCAGCTCCAATTTTGGGTATGGGAGTAGCTCCAAAAACAGTGGAGCATGTAAAGCCCTGTATATATATATATATATATATATATATATATATATATATATGAATGACAGAACAAAAGCTTATAACATTTTAAGTCAATCTCAAATACAATATTTAGATAATTGTATATAAATTTATTCAACCATGTATGTGCCATTTTGTTTTATAACCCTTCACCATCTTTGAGACAGCTTTATGATTTCATCCTCCCAGAAATTTGAACCTTCCTTGGTGGTAATCTAGTCTAAAAGTTTTTAAAGGCTTCCATAGAATTAAAGTTCTTCCCATTATGAAAATTTTGTAGTGACTGAAATATGTGGTAATCTGAAAGTGTAAATTTAGCTGAGTACATTGAGTGTAGTAGAACATCCCAGAAAAGTTGTAACTATCAGTACTTATCTGAATTCAGCGTCTGATTTTGTGAAAGGTGCTCATAATACACAATCCCCTTCCAATCCCACCATATACACAAAATCACTTTCTTTTGATGTATACCAGCTTTTAGAATGGTTAACAGTAGCTCATTTCATTTTTCTAAGGACTGTTTTGTTGTAGTTGAGTATAGAATTGCAGATTGAAAAGCATTTCATTATTTCACATTCTAAGTTTGCCAGTCTAATTTTTAAATTATGTAAAATAAAAAATATTCACTTTCTCATTGTTTTTCTTTTCTAATTACAATCATATGTAAAAAAAAAAAAAAAAAAAAACTGAAATAAATTCAGAGTTTTTTTTAAAAGAAATAAAACTTGAAAGGTGCAATATTTATTTCAAAAATTAAAAAAACTAACAAGAATTTAATTTTTTCTGTCTGAATTTAATGGATGAATTATCATTATTTACATGCGGATTATTGCCCATATCTTTGCTAACAAAATATAAATGTGAATAATTTTTATTTACAAAAATCTATGTCAACATTCGTTTCAAGTAAATTTTAGTTTTTAATTAAAAAATTTTTATGGACATACTTTCTCTTTCTATTCAATTTTTTCCATGATTATCTAAATATCAAACGCCTAATTTTTTATGATTAACGTTAATGAATGAAACGAATGTTAATAGCAAAGTGAGAAAAAAGGAGATGAAATCAACTACTTTTTATCTTTTCTTTATCATTTCAAATAATAAAGAGCCAACCAAAGGGAGATAACATCATCTCGAAAAAACAAAACAAAAAGAGATCTGGGGAGGAGTGAAAGTAAAAAAAAAAATTACCATGTAAAAGCTAAAAACCAACCTAATTAGAATAAAAATTGATAGCAGTCCTTTTAAAACTATTTTCTGTGACCTAGAAAATCATAATATGAGGCAAAAGAAAGAAATATTAAGTTAAAACACATCACTGAGTGTTAGAGCATTTTTGTTTAAAATAAGTTTCCTTCAAAAACTTTAGTCTCTAGTTGATGTATGGTGCTGGTTTTCATACAAATGGACAAATTGAAAATTGTTAAACATTTCTTTTTTTTCCTATTATTTCAAGATTTACATTAAACGAATATTTTTAAACTGAAATTAATAAAATAATTGTTAAAAAATTTTGGTCGAAATGCTACATAAAAATTAAAAAAAAATTTTTTTTTTTTTTAATCACGTCATTGCAGAAAATAATTGTTGTTTATTATTTCTAGCATGTTTTCTCATAGCATACAAGGTTTTATTTTATTATGAATGAAAAATAACCTTTAAAAAATTGCGATCTGAACTTGCAAAAACTTCCACTGGTTTCCGTGACCGGAAGTTGGTGGGTAGAGAGAGACAAAAAAAAGTTAAAAAAAAAAAAACTTTAACAGTAAAAAAAGAAAAAAAAAGACTAACAAGTAAAATAACTTTTATTTAATTGTTTTAATTTTTTTACTGAATTAATCTGCTAACGTCACAGAAAAAGTATTTTTTAGTTTTGACGTAATATTCAGTTTAGAGTGCTATGTCCGTTCCCATTCGAACGAAGTAACTTTCTTAAAAATAGTTGTGCAAAAAAAAGTTTAAACAAACAATTTGTAAATAAACAAACATGAGTCATGTGCTACACAGACAATTTCAACAATAATTATTCAGTTAATTGGGTTGAAATTTCAAAATAATTTTATTTAAGCAAAGCAGTTTTCGAAGTGAGTTGATCGTGATTTAAAGTAAAAAAAAAAAAGCCATAACAAAAAGAATTACACACACATCACGCACACAACACACACATAATACAAACATACACAACCATCAGTACTCCAGATATGCTTGGACACTCATTTTTTTTTCTTGAAAGAAACTTTGATTAAATCTGACTACACACAACATTTCTAAAATATCAAATCAAATGGAAAAAATTGCTTTGTAAAGCGCATAATAATAATATTTTTAGAAAGTTTCTGAGTTTGTTGAAATAAATTTTTACAAATTTTTTTAATTTTTTTTTTTTGCTGGTAATTTATTTTTTAACATTTTGGGCAGATAAATTTTGTGGGTTGATTAACCTATATTTTTTCCGTGTCTGTTGTTTTACAGGGTGCAATGATAAGGCATACCGAATGACTTCACTTCATCATGCACTACCTGCCTGATAAGAAACTCAGACACTCCTGTGTCCCTGGCTATAGATCTGATTGATTTGGAGGGATTGTTGTAAATTATGGTCAGGACCTCATTAATAAATTGGGGAGTTCTTTTCTTATCAGAACGATCAGAGTGGGGCTTCCGTGCTGCTGTACCTTCGTAATCACCATTAGACTCCTCCAACTCTTTACGAATCCTCTGCACTGTCCTCAGATTGACACCAAAACACTCTGAAATGTTCGCATTGGAGCTTCCAGCGCGAATGCCAAGCAGTACAGCATGCCGTTTCCAAATTTCAGGTGGAGTGAATTTTGTCATATTGCTCTTTTTCTCACAGACGGTGCCCAACTAACCCTATACTGTGCAGTCGACAAAATCAATAACACTGCGCATGCGCAAAATTAAAAATATAAAATGGCAACAATTTACCCATCGCTCCCTGTATTTATTTGTTCGTTCTAAAGGTGACTTTTAAAAAGGTTATCTCCCCTTTTCGCAGAAATACCGGAAGCCTGCTAAGTTGTTTTCCTTCAAGTGAGACAACAGACATCTACGAAGTCTTTGAAAGATTGCTGCCACTATTACAGCAATTATACCAGGCGGTTTCCACTCAAAACTTGGTAAAGTATACGTGAAATAAAACAACATTACAAAAAAAAAAAAAAAGAATCAGATCAGAACAAAATAAGCATTTCTGTTCTGTTTGGAACTCTGTTAATAATTATTTTATTTTTAAACGTATAAACAGGCTAAAATTTTCATATTTTGATTTGTTATTTTCATGAAATGAATTTTACGTAAAGGTTGAAATTGAGTTAAAAATGAATGCTAAGTCATTTTTCATGATTTTTTAAAAAATTATTATTTACTTTGTGTGTTTGCATATTAATGTTCATGAGTTTAATATTTTGTTCTATTTTTGTTGTATAACAAGAAAAACATTCAGTTGTATTTAAAAAATTATCGTATTTTCCTGGCTAAACGGTGGGTTATACGCAAGGCCAATTTTAAACATTTTTGAAAGACGTGCCGGTATTCCGAAAATAATTTTTCTTGGTGATTTTCACACTGAATTTAGACATGCACATAATATTTTCCATTAAATAGATAAATACTAAACAGCGATAGTGCTTTACAGTTCGACAAATTGATGACGGAAAATAAAAAAAGGTTGTTTTATTAACTTACTACTCTCTTACTCTTAGTCTTCTTACTTACAGGGTGCGATGGATAAATTGTCTAAATTACGAAAACATGAAAATAGCACTGACATCTCATTTTACCAAAATTACACAAAAAATATCTTGAAATACTAAAGAGTAAATTTATTCAATAAAATCACCACTGGCTTCAACCATGGCCTCCAGACAACTTTAGAATCACCTGCAACTCATCTGGATGGTCACTTTGCTTCTGTTGGTGGATGCTGTCATAATCCTTGCCTTCAGTTCATCTTTGGTGTTACAGTTACGAAGAGTTTTGTTGGTCTCTTGCTAAGCTGAGCCTCACCCATTAGTAATCAACGGGGATTGCACTCTAGGGAGGCACGCGGTCAGATGTAAAAGGTAATGTGGTCGCAGAAATTGTCTGACCGCTATGACTGGGTTCTGCTTGTGTGGCATGGTGCAGAGTCCTGTTGCCAGGCATAGGGTCTACCAGTAACCGCCCTCTTGACCCAGGGCAGCACTACCTCCTCAAAGTATTTGATGTAGACTTCTGTGTTGAGTCTGAAGCCTTGTGGGTAGATGGATGGAGGCATAACGTCACCATCACTATTAATCACTACAAATTCCATCATAATCACCATTAGACTTATCCAACTCTTTCCAAATTCTCACCACTGTCCTCAGATTGACACCCAAACATTCTGAAATGTTTGTATTAGAGTTTCCGCTGCAAATGCCAAGCAGTACAGCATGCCATTTTCAAATTTCTGGTGGAGTGAATTGCCTTATGGCACTCTTTTTCTCACAGATGGTACCCAAATTACCCTACTATACTATGCAATTGACAAAATCAAAAACAAGCAAATGTGAAAAATTAAAAATATAAAATTGCGACAATTTATCCATCACACCTTGTAAATAATCATTTGAAGTTGCTAACTTTTTAAACTACAGATCTGAATTTCTTGGAAGCCATGTTTTCCATCAGTGCATATATGATATACATACTAATTTAATTAAATATAATTTTATTTTTTATTCAAGATTTGTGTTTACTTCTGTAACTTATTGATGGTTGATTTGTGAAAAAGGGTCTGAAATGAAAAAGACTTGTCACTTAACATCAGATTTAAGCTCCATATAAATTTTGTAGAATTTTAAAAGGAAAATGATCTGTTGGTTGAAGATTTGTTGAAGAAACTACATTAGTGGTTCCTAACTTTTTTTGGCCATAATAATCTCTAAAATTCTGATTCCCCTCACCCCCACCCAATGACATATTCTTATTCAAAAAGTGAACTATTCACATGGAGGAAGCCTAAAAGGCTATTAACTATTAATTATTTCCTTAAGAACTGGATACTGCATAACAATAATATTATTTAATTTTAGAATTTTACAATATTTATAAAAATATTGTGTTATATATTGTACATGTAATTACACATGTACATACTAGTCCTGGAGCAAGTCCTCTGATCAGGAAATACTTCTTAATTGTTGTCTTAATTGGTCTGAGGTCCACCCTAACCTTCCATGGTAGCACCTGTTAGGGTCCCAGCTATGGTCACATAGTGAACCTCCTCATTATGAAAGTATAAAGATACAAGAAATATATTTTTATATATATAAAAAAAAAATTACTAACAATGCATATTTATAGTAAAATGGCCAACAATACATTTTTAAAAGAAAAAAAACAAAAATACATTTTATCTGTATTTGAAGGCATACAAATATGTTCAAATTATTTAGATTTCTGCATTAAATAACCCATAGAGATGTTGACATGTCACTAAATAAAATCAACCAAACAACCAACATGAAAGAAGTCTTTCATGACATTAATCCATATAATATCTGATAATTTCATAAAGAAATCAAACTGTATTCCAAAATATAACTTCAACAAAACTACAACATAAAGCACAGATATTACTGCCTTCTAGTAATTATGTCCACACAAACATATCATCTACCATGTATATATATAATATATATCATTTTTATTACTTCAAATCTCCCAAGAAAATTAAATTTTGGTATTAAATGAACCATAAAGAGTTGATAGTCCCTTAAACAAATCAACCAACCAACATGTACATATATACACGTAAATATTTTTATATATGCATACTGTGTATATGCACTGTATGTATTAACTCATACAGATTCACCAGAAAAAATTCATTTTTAATAATTCATTGTTGAATTGCAACCCCAGGGTAATTACAAGACTATGGTGACAGACTGGGTTAAAATAACGATAAACTGAAATAATACAGTTAGTCATTGAGGACAGGTAAAGTTAAGTACCTCAATATTGAAAGAACGTGAATAGTTAATCAATGTGGGTACAAATATTTAGTGACAACTGTTATGATCAGACTTAAAGCTAAAGCGTTTAGAAAAGAGATGATGAACCTTGCAGAATTTACTGGTGGTTCTGTATGTTTTCGTTGTTTTATGAAAAGAAACAATCTCTCTGTTAGAGTTTGTACTAATATATGTTCAGTTACAACTGGAAGAAAAAAAAGAACTTAGAATTGATAGTAATAATGTAATTCAATATGAACAAGCTGCCAATTACTTTAACACATTACATAAGAATAGTTGATTTCAAAGACATCCTTAGTGTACCAATAAAAAGAAGGACAATTCATTTTATTGTGATCCCATGGTACTCAGAGACAAAAGAAATTGTAACCCATACTGATATTTAAGAGGAAAACACTATCAAAACAAATTTATCCTTAGAATAGATGTACATTGCCAGCAAAAATGCTGATTTAATGGAGATGCCATGGACATTGACAAAGCAAATTTCTATCAACAAAACTTCATTACTTTTATTTGACAGCATCTGTACACATGATGAAAACATCAGAACACTATTCAAGCTGACAGAATGACAGTTATTGTGATCTATGGTAGTTTTACCAAATTTTTGCAACTTTTTTGATATTGCAATAAACTGCACTTTTAAGAACAAGACACAAGAACATTGCATAAATTGGATTTCATTTATTTTTTAAATAACAAGAAAAGTCATTTGCAAAGTAGGTAAAATATATTGAGTTGATATATTTGTTTTGTAAAGTGTGTTTTTGTATTGTAGGTTAATATTGTAAATAAAACAACAATAGATTACAAAACATAATGAAATTACTTTTCTTGTACCAGTATCTCTTGAAATGTAAGATCATTCAGGATAATTGTTGTTTAAAAGTTACATCAGCACAACCAAAGGATATTAGATAAATGGGTGAAAAATTTGACCAGCTACTTCACAATAATTTTTTAAATATTGATTATACAATAATACTTACAAACTTTTACTGGTGTGACTATTGTTTATGTAAACCTACAAATCTTTCATGATGATTATGTTATATAGCAGATACAAAAAAAAAAATAGAAGCTTACTGTAAAAATTGAATAGGAATTTAACCAAATACATCAAAACTTTATTTAATAAAACCATGTGCAGAAATGCTTCATAAATTTATTAGTTGTTTAACTTGTAATGCAAGTAGGATTTATTATGCAACTATATACATGAATACTTTGATTCACTTAAATGATTATCATCTATGTTAGTGCCTAAAACGTTTTTGTATTCCAAATACTAAATTATCTCCCTTAGATTACTTTACTTGGCCTCATATTCTGAGCACACATTTACCACTATAAATTAAAAAAAATATCAAGTAAACAAAATAATTCAACTTCTGTGACCAATAAGAATTTTGTAAAATAAAAAAATTAAAGAAAGGTTGGGTCTACCTCCTTTGGGTAGAAAGTTCTGGAATCTGAAAACTTAAAATAATATTAAAATTGCAACATTGTAATTTATATACAAATAAGTATTTTAAAAAAGTCACATCTCTGGACATGCCTAGTTTTCATTTTCCAATATAAAGCAATATCGTAATTCCCAATAATATGAGGTTGGGTAAAGTTTATAAATTTCAAGTCTTAATGAACACAGAATGAGAATTATATATTTTCTATTTTTATTTACTAGCAATAATATTGAATGTTGCATAAGCTTTTCCATTGCTCTGTAGCACTGAGGCATTGTTTCATTGAGAAATTTTCATATGTCATAAAATTCTATTATCAAAATTGTCAAAGTTAAAACAGATTAATAAATTTAAATATTTTGATAGTCATTTACTTCACATACAGCATATTATAAATTATTATATTTGTCGGATTTTCAAAATATACTATTAAAAAATGTCAACATTGCATACTTCCTTTTACTCTTATGCTGTAATGTAAATTCTAAGGTGGCTATCAATTTCAGGGCAGAAAATGGTTATATTTGAATAACTAAATAATTATAAAAGCCATTAACAAAACAATCATTTATAAAGATCACAAAAGATCAGAAATTAATAACAAAACAATTATTTTTAAAAATTTGTATTTTAAAGTTGAATATACCAATCAGTTAAATCTATTAAGCAACTGTTGCTAAGTTAGGCAATAAAACATATGCTGGTAGATATAAATAGTAAAATTGCATTTATTTGATATCACAATTTTATATACACAACTTTATATATTTATTTTATATTAAGCAGGCATGTATCACACACTCACACAAATTTTGAGCTTTATATATTAGCTTGGGAATGTGTACTCAGAACAATTACACTAGATAAAGCAATTTAAAGAAGTTAATTCAGTATATTGTATAAGAAAAATATATTTGGTGTTATACTGAAGATGCCATATTTCTTTATAGAAATAAATTTGAATAACTGTTTGTAACTTGAAACAACACAGCTCAGATTTATTAAGCAAATTGGCATTGTACCTGTCAAAAAATGTATTTATGTATAGGTCAATACTGTTTAGGATCACAGTGAACAAGTATATTTCCCTCTGAAAAATTTAAAAAGAGAAAAGAAAAACAAAAAATGTGGATTATGGCCAAAAAAAAAAAACATTTCTTAGAAGATATTAGTCTTGATATTAACAAACATCAGGTTAGCCATGAATATAAAGACACTTTTCTTGTTAACCCAAACCAATCTCAATCATCCACCTGCACCAGAAGCAATGCCTTCCTTGACTAATATAGGCTTCACTGATGGCAGTAATATCCTGGAGAAAAACACAATATATATTGACATTCATCATAGAATATTTATTTCAGCGTTTTTGGCATACCCTCCTGTTTTGTAAATTGCTTGGAAATACAGAAAATGATTTTGGTTGTTCTCAAAGCAACCTTTTGTTTTGTTTTTGTTTTTAAAAGGGAAGAGTGGAAGTGTCATATATTTAGTCCCCTCCCTTATTTTTACACTAACTCTCAGAAATTTTTGTCATGTCCACCCACTTAGTACAAATTTGGGATTGCTGAAATGCACCTGGAGATTTGAATATGATCTAGAAATATTGTGAACTGTATGCCTTCTAGGATACTCTACACTCTTAAACTGGATATGGATGCAAGATAAGAGATTCTTTCAAGGCTTTAGAAGTGTTCATTTCTCTAAGCACAATGCATACAAAAATATGTTTAAAACTTCAAACACTGTAACAAGTATTGGCAAACATCCAAGGTGTTTCTCAGTTGACAATGAATATATATGAAAATATATATGGTGCCTGGTTCAAGGATAATCTTTTGGAGAAGAATTAGTTGAAGATATTTGGGAAGACAGGTTATTTTTTCATGTCCTAAAAAGAATCTTTCTTTGCCAAATCTCATTACTTTTTCTCCAATCCCCAACTGGAGAAAACCTTGTTTAAACTCCTTTAAAGTTACAGGATTCTCATGGTGTATTCAATTTATTATAAGAATGGAAAACAATGGCTTAGTTTATGTTTATACTCTTTTCAGAGGTTGTTATGAAAAAAAACCCAAACTTTCCAGTTTAGAGAGGAGCATGCATGAAGGTGAGCCCAGCTGAATAAAACCCCAAATTTCTATTGACAATTAGCTGTTCCTTACATATGGAAAATATTCATACCATAACATGAAAAATCATGAATGAGTACTTATTACTTATCAGTAGTTGATCTTGATTCCTGATTTAATCCAGTCATTTCTACTATCTAAGCTCAAGTTACTAACATCTCATAAGAAATATTAATTGAATGGTCATATATCTAGTTTTCAGTCTAAGTATTCCTTCCATAAGAAATTCTAATGCTTGGTCATGTGGTTAGATTTTGAGAAGTGTGTTGAGTAGGAAATTTTTTTTCACATACACACACATATACATGTGTGCACGCATACACACACACACACACACACATATATATATATATATATATATATATATATATATATACCTCCTGATTATTAATACAGTTTCTGTTATTAAAATCTCATTGTAGAGCAAATTATGTGGAGAGGCGGCCTGTTAACAGATTGGGGTATCTGGCAGAATGGATCTGATGTTGCAATACCAGAAATCCGTAATGAAGCCAGGGTAACATCACTGATGACCTCTGTCATTGCATCTTATAAATGTATTTTAAGAAATATATATTTATATATATATATATATATATATATATATATATATATATATATATATATAGCAAGAAAAAGAATTAATAAATATATAGTTTGTTACTTAGCTGATTGGTGTTACCTTCAGTATCATGACTCCAGAGTTTCTTAGACCCTTCAATAATCACTCTGTCCACTCATCAGGTGATATATAGTCCCTATTTACACAAAAAGCATGTTGCTTTTATCTATTAATAGATAAAGGAAATTTGTTATTGGAGATAACATTTTAAATAAATAATTGGTTACCTTCAATATACCCAATATTTACTACATACCCAGGTAATTCCTGATTATTCACATTTCTGGCAATATCTCGGTGTCCTCCTTAATCTTGTAATCTATGGACTGTAATTTACATTGGCAACAAGCAAATTTACTGCAATCTGGACATGAATGCCTAAACATTTAGGAAACACATTGAAGACTTTTAAGTCAATCATCAGATTGAATTGTTATTCTTCATACCTGCAATCAAATCATGGTAATATTCTTGTATGAAATAAGCTAGTAATTACTTTGCTATCACCTAATTAGACATTTCATCGTGTCTTCTCTAGCTTTTACATTCAATATAAAAGATTAGGATATGCAGGTTGTATAATGAACATTGGTATTGAGAGTGGAATCAATTCTTTTTTTAGTCTGTTGTGTTCACTTTCACACAAATGCCTTTGAAAAAGGCATGAATCCATCTCTTCGTTACCCAGCTAAAATATGAAATAGCACAGTAGACTGAACTATCTAGCCTTGGTAGCAACCAGTCTAAGAGAAAGAAAACCCTTGAAATTCAAACTTTGGAAAATGCCGTGAGAAACCACTCTACTATCTTTCCTAAGAATGTATCGAAATTCACAGATAATAAAGAAAAAGAATCTCTGGAGAATCATAATTATCCTATATCCTGAAGGGATTTGAGATTTTTATTACTTCAAACATTATTATATAAGTGGATACTTGCATTTGAAATTATTATTTTTCCTTTCAACAGTGTATTACGCTTATCATCCTGCATATATGAGAAATCTTAATCGCTAGTGTAAGGTTAGAAAAAAAGAAATACTAGTGGAATGAGCAGTTGCACAGATCAGTAATCTTTTTTTCTAAGTAGGCAATAGCAGCTAAAAGCTGTTACTTTTACTAACAACTTTGGCAGGAGCCAGTCCTACTTATTGAATTCATATTCCTTGTAGAGGAAATATTTTGTTTCTTTTTAGCTATATGTTTCCATAAATTTTTGCAATTATTGAAAGCAGAAAAAGATTCATGTAAAAATTTTATTCTATGTAGACTAAATTAATTGAAATAATTATGTATTTTAAACAAATTTTTTTTTTTTTTTTAAATTTTAGGTGATTTAAAAATGAGCTTTTTGTGGACAACATGTCAGCAGATAACTTCATTCCTTTTCCGGAATCCATTTTCCCCTCGATTACTTCTCAGTAAGTAAAAAAATTAAACAAACTTTTTTACTAACCCTGGATCTATTAATGATCCTATGTAAATGTAAAAATTATCTATGCTATTCAATAAAAATAAGTAATCAAAATATTTGTCAAAATTAAAATGTACTTGTCATAGGGTCATTCCATGTCAATTCACCAGGGCATTACACCCACCGACACCAGATTGAAATTGTCACAAATGTTCCCCTTCATGAGTTAGGAAAGTGTGCTAAATTATTTTATGTTAGACTTTACCATTCCAATTTTAAGGTGGGGGGGGGTATAATTTTCCTATTTTGCCTCTAAATTAAGGCTGCGCAACATCGCTGAATTTCAGTGTTTTTTAAAAAATTAAAGAAAAATACTTCTATAATTTCAATATTTCTGAAATTTGGTATGTAGGGCAAATAAGAAGTGTAGAATCCAAATATTTAACTATTTTAAGCCTACACTTGATAGAAAATTTTATTTTGCTCACCCAAATACATGACCTCAAAATCAACAACTTTTCACCTATGTAGCTTACAGTCAGTCTATCAAAAATACGTCCTCTTCAATTTTCATAATATTTTTTGCCTAATATCTACAATGCCTGCTCAAGTTCACCAAAAATTTGTGTGGGTTTTAAGTCTACTTTAGAGATATGACCCTCAAAACTAAAAAAACTTTTTTTGTGTGTTTATGGAATGATCCCATAACAATATTTAGTCAAAGACAGTTTATTGGGATATTAGTTGAAACATTAAATGAATTTCTTTTCATATATAAAAAACATTGAAACAAATTGAAATTTTGTAATTATTACATGAAAATTTTATCTTATTTTTGAAAAGCTATATTTTTTTAAAAATTTGATAACACAAAAACTAAAAAAATTATGAAACATTAAACATTCTTTTGTATGATAAGAAACATGAAACAAATTGATTTGTATTATTGTTATATGAAGCAAAAATTTGTATGATAAGAAACATGAAACAAATTGATTTGTATTATTGTTATATGAAGCAAAAATTTGTATGATAAGAAACATGAAACAAATTGATTTGTATTATTGTTATATGAAGCAAAAATTTGTATGATAAGAAACATGAAACAAATTGATTTGTATTATTGTTATATGAAGCAAAAATTTGTATGATAAGAAAACATGAAACAAATTGATTTGTATTATTGTTGTATGAACAAAATTGATTTGAAACAAATTGATTTGTATTATTGTTATATGAAGCAAAAATTCTTGTAATCTCTGACTTGCATCTACTTGTCTGTTGCCACATAACTGATTAACTACTTAATATCCTTTTGCCACAAAATAGAAAAAAATCAATGTGATGTCAATTCACATTAACAGTAATATAAATTTCTCTTCACTTAAGGGGTTTGTTTACAATATCTATTTGGTAGTAATGCTGACCATATTTCATAATGAATTATAAAAACAAAGTATTCAAAATAACTTTCACATGGATATTTGTGTATGAACTAGTAATTTGTCCACTCTCAAAATCCTATCTATTTATTAGAATTTAATTTTTTGTAATGTGTTATATATTTTGGATTTTATAAGATAAATATTTGATTTCTTAATAATTAGAGTAGGAAATATATAAAATTGTACAAGTAATAGATATTTCACATTTAATTATTTTGATCACAGAATCTAACAAAGCTTCCAGTGTTATAAGTCAGAATTTTTTTTACTACACTGTGTGTAAATAGATGTTTCCTATTTTTAGTATAATTGATCAGTAAATAATATGTTAAGTTGTAAATTATACACATGAATGTTTTCCCCCCAAAAAAATGGTATTGATCAAATAATATTGGTAATATTTTCATGATATTCTTCTATAAGAAATGTATTTTGAGTTCCAGCTTATAATATCTTTCCTTATTAAAATTATTGATAGTAATCTGTTTTCGAGGTGTCAGATTTTATTATACAATAAAATTAAGTGCAACATAGATTTTTATTTATAAATCCAGAAGATATAAGCCATGACAGTATATATTTGATTAATATAATATTCCATACCTGAATAAATTTTTATTTTACATGTCAGTATGGGCTCCTCAACATTCTATTCATGAATCTTTTTTCACTGTTTCAACAAGTTACTTGTAGCAGATTTTATTGTTTTTTGTTTTCTTATTAATCTCTTCACCAAATTTACATGATTGTCTTTCTGATATTTACTTAAGGATGGTAGTTTGATTATTTTTATGACATTAACCAAAGTTCTTAATATTCTCCAAATTTTCTTTCTGTTTATATTTACAATTCTAGGTTCTTCAAATATAGTTAATTGATTTTTCCTGCTTTTGTTTTTTCTAAAATCTCTTGTGACATTCTTAAAACTATATTTTACTTGATCTTATCAATGTTTTCAATTTCTTTTTTGATAGTTCTATTATTTTTTTTTCAACATTTTTACAATTTTCAACATTGTGTTCAATTCACTCAATAACTTGACAATATCTTGCAACCTCCAGCAATATTTATATACCTGAAATTAAAAAAATATAATTAACTATTAACTTATATATATATATATATATATATATATATGAACAACCCTTTAATGACATAATAAAATCTAGCACCACTGAATAAGTTATAAATATTTCTAATAAAAACAAGCTGAAATTCATATATTTATTATATATATATATATATATATATATATATATATATATATAATTACATCCTGAAAATCTTACTAAAATCAGTTGGTTAATACTAGTTTTATAGTGAAAACATTGACTTGTATGTATAATAAAACTTGCCGTAGTGTAGGTCACAATTTCTTTTTTATACAATAAATATACAATTCTCAAAAATGTTTACCTAGAAAATGATGACAGGTGAAACTTGCTAAAATATGTCAAGAGAAACTATAAGGTTACTTCAAGTTACTGATTTCCAAACCGTGGCATTTCAAATGTAAGGGGAGAAATTTTAATGTGAAAAGGAATTAAGGGGAAGGGGTCATTTAATTTGTGTGATGGATGCTTTGAAATCAATTTCTCTTATTTACTTATGCTATAGAGTAAATTTTCAGCTACAAAACTATATTTTTTTCATATAGTTACCACTATGCATTTTCATCATTGATGAACATTTCATACAGTGAGTAGTTGAAACTTAGTTTATCATATATAACTGTCATCATTATTGAAATGCATCACTTACCACTTGTCTTCACATACACTGTTCTCTTCAAACATTCAGCAAATGTTAGTGAATGTTAAAGGGATGTGATTTTTTTCTCAGAAAGGAATTCAGTGATATATTTCTGCTTCATACATATTTTCATGTTGGATGCCATTTTGAAAGACTGCTGGGAGACATTATTTTTGGAGCAATCCTTGTTTATCACAATATTTAAACATAAATGTTAATTCACATATTTTCACATATACACAGTTGCAGTGCAACTACTGCAACCATGTATGCCTGTCCAGCATTAAACTTATCAGTCACAAACATGCTTGCAAGTGACGTGTACAGACTCCCTCTTGATCTTCATTTTGCAAAGCCAAGCCATGACACATGAAGATGTACTGACTTGAAAGTAGCTTGAAAATATGAATATTTCAATGTAAAGACTTTACTTTTTCTCTTTCTTTTTAGACAGAGCAATTATGCAACCATTTATTGAACAGTCTCAAGAAATGGCCACTGTGAACCAGATGCATAGGAAAAAATTCAAAAAAGTCAGAACCAAAAAACGACCAACATTTGGTGTTCCTTTCTTACGAGGAATTGTGCTGAAAACATTGATTAAAAAGCCCAAGAAACCAAATTCTGCCAATAGAAAGTGTGTACGTGTCCGATTAAGTAATGGCAAAGAGGCAACTGCTTATGTCCCTGGTGAAGGACATAATCTTCAAGAACATAGCATTGTCCTTGTTCGTGGTGGACGTTTACAAGATGTGCCTGGAGTCAAGTTAAAATGTGTACGAGGAAAGTATGATTTAGCACATGTAAAAAAAGGTCCAAAATAGACAATAAATAATTTAACATTTTATTTTTACTTTCTTTTTATTTCTCTCTGTCTCTTCTGTTTTCAATTCTCTTACACTGTAAATGTATCACAAAAGAGATAATTAAAAGTCTGTTTTTGTGATGAAATAATTGATTTCTCTCTTCTAGTTAGTTGAGCAGCACTAATAATCTAATGTTAATAAATGATTCACACACTACATATATTACAGGTTTTATTAGTACAATGACCATTTTGATACTGACTGTGTAATGGTGAGCTAGAAACAGTAAATTAATGGTATATTTTTTAGAAGGATCTATATTATTATCTATGAAATTGACTAAACATAGAAACATTGTGCTTAACCTCAAGGTATTAGTAATAAAACAAGTAAATAAAACAGCTTATCCCTGACTTTGCCAGACTGAATTTATTTTAAAATTTTAACAGTTTTAAAATAACTCAAACTTAAATTCAATTTCTAAGCTATTTACATAAATTAAACTGTCTTTATTATATATTCTAGTAGAAACATATTTACTCAAGAGTATCTGATTTTGCTTGTTTCTATAGAAAAATACAACACAACAACAAATGCAAAATATATTGTAAAATTGTATAGCTTACTGTCAGTGTTGTCAGTCTTAAGCCATCTTCAAAACTAGATACATTTATTTTCCCACACTCACTGCTTTAAACTAATTTAAAGAGACAAGAATGGACTGCAAGGTCATCTAGGCAATCATAACCCTATATATAATTGTTGTGGTATCTAAATTTGATTATCCAACAATGAAAAATAAAATGAATCACTTATTTCAAAGTATGTCACAACATGGAATCAACCATATTGCTTAAACTGATTTAATAATGTATACTGCTTTATGGCTACTTGGTATTGTAATTTTTAATTAAAATTTGCACCTATTTTGACAGTCAATCTCTTTTATGCACAAAAATCAGAAAGGAAAGGAACATTAATTGATATTTACTAAGCACAGGTTATTATGGCGCAAGGTCAGTCATCTCGTGAGGATCAAATTCACTACAGTAGTAATGGTCCATAGATTACTAACTATTTCTATGGTGTGCTACCACATATTGATCTCAGTTTATTATGTTCACAAGGCCAGAGTAATAGGGCATCCAGTGAGGATCAAACTCTCTAAAGTAGTAATGATCTGAGAGACTAGATTGCTAACCATTGCTCTATGGTGAGGTGCCCTTATTGATATTTACTAAGCTCAGTTTATTATGGCATAAGGCCAGAGTAATAGGGCATCCAGTGAGGATCAAACTCACTACAGTAGTAATGGTCTGTGAGACTAGATTGCTAACCATTGCTCTATGGTGAGACTTGCTGCTCAGTATTTACTAAACGTTGCTTATTGTAAAAAATACATCACGTGTATGAAAAATTTAAGAGAGATGTTCGTAAGGGTCTTGATGTTAATTTCCATGAATATGTTGCTACAAAATTTGATCTAATGTGTAATGAATGTGGTTTCATCTGTCTAAGTGGGGAAGGCCTCAAAAATCGAAGAAGTTACACACAGAGAGATATCAATCAATACACATCATATAGCATTTATGTAAAAATGACTGCAAAAAAACATACAATGTTGCCACATTTGTACCTCATGATAAAGCAGTGTTAGATAGTCCAACAGAGTATTTCAACTGTAGTGAAGATTAAACTGACTTGGTAAACCAGTGCCTGACTAAGGCTTAGTAAACACACACACACACACACTCACATATCCATATGTATAAGTAATTCAAAAGAAACATTCTCCACAATTTGAAAAATAAATTAAAAAAGAAACCAAAGGTAAAATGTTAAATAAATAAATACACAAACATACATACTTGGTTTTAGGTAATTATCCACCTCATGGTTGATCAATATATGAAATAAATTCTAATTGGAATATAAATATTTATATTTGAATTGTATGAAATGTTCTAAATTTCAAATTAATAGCCAGGTGATAAGTTTGAAGCTTTGAAATGGCTCATGAGGCTGATTTGTGTAATAAGAGAAAGTTTTAATGTATTCAGAGCCTGCAAAATCTAAAACAATGCTGAAAATTTAAAAATGATTGCCAGCTACCACCAACCAATAAAGCTTATTGAATATCCTCAACAAAGCTGATGACAAAAAAAAAGATAAATGCTTTCAAGAAGAATATTTTTATGAACAAGAATGTTTCATCATATTTGATAAAGAATACTAATTAAAATGTAAGTAAACTTGGATTCAAACAGAGCTATTTAAGGAAATGTTCAGCTTATACACCCGATATTGAAAATTTGTGAAGCATTCCGTAGAGGAAAGTTAGCATTAGTGGACAGCAGTTTACTAACAAAGGTGAATAAATATGACAGTTCACAAAATCAATAGTTGAATGACTTCTAAAACTACTTCCAGAACATGGAGCATATATTTCACATTAATATTGTCTTTTTAACTTTGTTGTTATTATAATGACACTGCAATTTTTCTTCAGAATATTTGTCTTTATAACTTTTGCATATATTTTATAATTATAATTTCTAACTAGAACATGCTTCTTGAAATTTCAGTGACCTGGTTAATAATGTGAAACTTAGAAAATCTGGTAAAATTTATAAAACTGTTGCTACATTGTAAGATTGATGTGTACTCAAATCTGTGTTGAAATAGAGCAAAATATTTTGCTTATTAGAAATATTAAATTTAGTCTATTGGTTTGAAATTAAGAATAAAATAAAAGCATTAAGAAAGATTTTTCATTTTTAAAAATTAATTTTAAACCTTAGATATAGCTTTCCTTTACCTGTATATGTATTTCCTTTACCTGTACTTACAATATGTATTATAAAAATAAAATACATGCAAGTTTATGAGTGATACACTGAAATATATACCATATTTGACAGTATGTAAGGCACACTTTTTTCTTTTTTTTTTTTTTTTACCAAAAATATCTTTTAAAATTCCCCTGCATCTTATATGCCATATGTTGGTTTAAAATTTGTGATGGTCAACTGAAACCTGGCAACTCTTATTAGCTTAGACTTTAGATTGACTTTCATATACTTATTGTCATTATTTAAAAGGCTATTATGCAGATTAAAAGTTATCATTGATAATATTCAATATATTAATTTCATCACATTTAATATTAGTACTTTGTTTCGCTAAAAATTATATGCAATAAATTCAAATTACATATTTGTAAAATATATTTGTTTCATTAATATTTTTCTTGCAATAATTTCCAGTTGCATTGGTATCAATACAATTAGAATTTTTATATCCTAATTATTCCACTAAGACATTTACAAGACACAGATTGTACAGATCATATAAGGGAAAATTTTTGACTGAACCTCACTTCTTCAGATATGACAACAGCAAGAAAAAGGTTAAGCTATACTGTTGCGTACAAGCTTCATGTAATAAACTATGCTGAAGAGCATGGATAATAGAACAGCTGCAAAATATATTGGCCCTCCGCCTACAGAAATAATAATACATTATTGACGGTTGCAGGAAAATAACCTACTGGCAGTGAAGAAAGGAAACTGTAACCTTCACCACCCAGCCCCACACTGGCCTGAAATGGAAGAGGAAATTAAAACATGGGTTGTAGATGAGAGGAGTACAGACAATAATTACCATGAAAATGATAAAAAACAAAGTTAGAAGATTAATGAATGAAAAGGGGATTCAAAACTTTATAGGAACAGAAGGATAGTGTAATCATTTTATGAAATGGGAAGGTTTGTTAATGCGTACAAAAACATCAATTGCACAGAGAATGCCAGCTGACTATGATGACAAAATAATAACGATTCATAAATTTGTTAAACATGCTCAAAAAAGAACTCTTTTTGAACTAGGCCAGATAGGAAATAGGGATGAACTCCCACTAACATTTGATGTGCCATCAAACAAAACTGAATATTAAGGGATCCAAGACTATTACAATAAAAACTATAAACTATGAGAAGGTCCATTTTATGATCATTCTTGCATGTTGCATTAATGGCACAAAACTGCCTCCTTTTCTGATTTTTAGAAGAAAAACTACATCAAAAGATAACACTATTTACATTATTCAAACTATTGTCCACATCTTTCTCGCTATATTTATTACGTTTTGGCTGTTGTATGCGCCAGCCTTCTTCAGGTGGTTGGAATATCAAACTGAACCCTTTATTTCACTCACTGGGGTAGACTGTTCTAGTTCCACATGCCATGTCTAATGGATGTCAGTTGTCAATTATCTCCTATTAATTCCCCTCTCCAAGTTCTCCACTGCCTTAATCAGGTATTGAACTCACACTTTTTGGGTCCTGTCATTGGATCTAACTAATCCCTTTATCCACTGTGCCATGTGTCAGAAACTCTCCTTCATATGTCCGAAACTCCACCCACTTTGTGGAAATAATCAAAAATGCTCCTATCCTATCCAACCAGATGGTGAGCTTGGACATGGTGAGTTTGTTCACCAAGGTACCCATGGAGGAGGCACTCTCAGTAGTCAGAGACAGATTGGCCTCTGACATCTCTAGAAGAACGGACCAGTATTCCAATAGATAATCTGATGGAGATGTTGACTTTCTGTACACAAACAACACGCTTCGGAATGGGATCACACATATATCAACAGGATGAGGGCTTAGCAATGGGTTTGCCATTATCACCAGCAATAGTGAATATACACATGGAATACTTTGAGGAAATGGCATTAGAATCTATATCTCTAAAGCTAATTCTATGGTTAAGGTATGTAGATGACACCTTCATACTCTGGCCACATCAGGAAAATATTCAGGTTCTACTAGACCACGTGAGCTCAATAAGACCTTCGATACAGTTCATGATGGAGAAAGAGAGTAACAACACACTCCCATTTCTGGATTTTCTAATATCTCGAACAGAGCATGGGTTCAAGACATCTGTATACCGTAAACCGACATTCACCGGACAATACCTCAATTTCAACTCCCACCATCCATACAGCATAAAGAAAGGAATCGTCCGCTGCTTACAACACCAAGCAAAAGTCATAAGTAGCAACCCAGAGACATAGATAAAGAATTGGTCAGTATAAGTACAACGTAAAAACTACCCTGGGTACATGGCAGCAGCCCCAAAAACTGGGATAGGTGGGTACAAGAGGAGGACAAAAACACAGAAAACAGTCTGCCTGCCTTATGTGAAGGGGTTATCAGAGAAAATATAAAGGATCTGCGGTCCATATAACATCAGGACAACCTTCAAAAGCTGGACAACATTTTGCAGATATCTCTCCCGAGTAAGACCCCCCATAGAGGAGAACATGACTAAAGACTGTGTGTATGCTATCCCGTGCAGCTGCAGAAAGAAATATAAAGGGGAGACAGGCCTCCCCCTTAAGGTAAGGCTTCAAGAACACCAGAAAGCTGTAACACAACAGGCATGGCTGACCACATATGGAGAGAAAAAGGAGATCACCATCCTCTGTGGGATCAGGTTGAAATCATAGACAAAGAACATCATTGGAAAATTCATAAACTTAAGGAATCAGTACATATGCTAGGCCACAAAAATCTCCTGAGCCAACCAAGCATAGAAATGAATACAATATGGGAACCAGTAATAAGGAGTACCAGAGAAATGCGATAACAATAAAAATTGCAATATGAGCACTGGTAAAAAAATGGTTGCTGAAGACATTAGGTTTATAATACCCCAAAATTCATACACAGATGTCCTCAAGGACACATGGCACAGTAGATAAAGGCGTTAGTAAGATCTAGTGACAGGACCCAAAGAGTGTGAGTTCAATACCTGGTTAAGGTGGTGGAGAACTTGGAGAGAGGAGATAACTGACATCCATTAGAACTAGAACAGTCTACCCCAGTGAGCGAAATAAAGGGTTCAAAATTCCAACCACCTGAAGAAGGCCGGAGCATACAACAGCCGAAACGTTAAATAAATAATAAATATAAGGACAATAATAATAGTCCGAATAATAGTAAATACATAATAATTTTCATCTCAGAAATATAGACAGATACCAAAAGGTGTTTATGTTCATCCAAAAGGCCGGTCTACAGTTATGGTGGACTGTTAGAAAAATAATCTCGGACATATAGAACTTTTTTCCATTAAAAAAGAAAGTGCAAATAGTAGCAGTTATTTCTTGTTGCAACCTTTGTGTTTTGAATAGGATGGGATGCCTGATCATACACTTACAGGAAGAATAAAAAAACTCAGCATTGCACAAGTTTGTGAATGGTGAAAATTGTTGTGAAATCTTTTAAAAAGTGTGGCATTAGAAATGCTCTCAATGGAACAAAAGATGACGTATTATTTAACAACAACAATAGTAGTATTGAAAATGAGAATATGAGTTTGATAATGAAGACAACAAATTTTATGGATTTGAAGATGAATAAAATTTTAATGGTAACTGTACTGTTTTGTTCAGTTGTAATAATTGTTTGACTTTTATTTTGTTTTCTTACTTTGGGATATAATAAAGTTTTAATTGTAATCATTTTTTGTTTAACCAAAATAATATTTTCATAAAATATAGCCAGAAGGCTGTGCCATTTACTAATAATTTTACTAATTAATTAATTTTTTTTTGATTTGAAAATTTTTTGAAATTAATTGCGTCTTATAAATTGACAAATATGGTAAATTTTTTTTCAAATAAAATGATAATCCTTTTATGAATTTTTATCACCTAAATGATCACATTATTTCATATTAAATTATTAGATAGGCACCAGAAAAGCAGCTTGATGTGGAATTTAGGGTGTGCCAATTGAAGCAGTCATGAGATAACCCATTTTAAACACTCCTACATGATAAAGGGAGGTAATCTAACTTCATTTTACAAGGGAAATAACTCTTAAACTAAAATTATTTCGAGAATGTTATGAAATTATTTAGAGAAATGTTACGACTGATTACAGCAAATTTTTTTCAATGTTGATATTTTTAAAAAAATATTGATTAATAAAATACTTTAATTAATCAACAAATGAATGTAATAAATTAAAGTGAAAAAAATGTTATATCTAAATTATTTGCTGCTGGGAAATAGTATATAGTTGTTATCATACCTCTTTAATTTTAATAAATGTTTTTCTAAATTTATTTATTATAAAGTTACTTTTAGAAAAGCCATGTTTAAAATAAATTTGTTTAAAATATTTAATTATGAGAGAGATTATTTTAAAATTCAAGTAACTAATTTAACAAAACAAAATAAAGTTCTGATTTTAATCTTCATAAAAATATAACTTTTAATAAATTTTCTTCTTTATAGACATAATTTTATTTAATAATCTAATATTAAAAACTCTAATGCAATTTTATATAAAAAAATATTATATATAAATTATATATTAATAATAAATATATATTTTTTTTCACTGCTAAAACAACATTATGAGATACTTTAGAAAAAAAATGTATATTTATTATTAATAAATTTAAATACAATTAGTATATTATTTTCAATCATTTATTTTTTTGCTTATATATATATATATAAATATATATATATATATATATATATATATATATATATATATATATTGTATGCAGGCATTGTCTCAAAATAATTAGATTGTTTTTTAAATGACCATGTGACCCATGTTTGAAATCTCACCATGGTTGATTTAAAAATGATATTTTTGGATCAAGATGATACAGAAAGCATGCAGCAACAAAAATATTTGAAAGTGATTTGAAAAACCATACCACGGGTTGACTTGTAAAATGAAAACCATGTATATGAACTTTGTCAAGTGAAAAATTGAAGTGAATTAAAAGTAAACGGAATAAAAAATGGCTGTCAATAGTATTAGATATTATTCCAAATAAAAGTCATAGTTATATTCTCAAGAGCTTGATAATGCCTTGTTCAAATTGTTGATGTTATATAGATAGCACAATCTCTCCTAGAAAATGAATTAGAGTCTAATCAGCATTTTTTGAAGTATAAACTAAAAGTTTATATTTAAATAATTGTTGAGAAAGCATATATCTGCAATAGATTTTGCGTAATTAGATGCCTTAGTAGATATATATATAATTATATATATAAAAGACTAATATATATATATATATATATATATATATATATATATATAATTGGTATATATTGAATGAATGAAATAACCAATAATTATTATTCTTAAAAGAGTTTTCATTGTCTGAATTAATGTCATACATGTAAGAAATCAAGTGTCTATGTATGTAGAGTGTATTCATATTTATTTGTGTGTGTGTGTATATTTTTTAATTTTGAATACAGTAGTTTTTTCATTAAAGGGTTGTTAGTGATAAAAAATCCTGTAATAAATTTTTTTTTTTGTGTGTAAAATGTGTGTGTGTGTGTGTGTGTATATATCTAAATATGTCTTATTTAACTTATGTATTATAATAATCTGATTATGTTTTTTGTTGTTTTGTTGTGAGTTTAAGAACCATCATTAATTTATAATTTTAGAAAAAAATATATATATATGTATTGTCAAATGACTGGATATATTGTATCATCTTGTCGAATGTAATTTCAATGAAGAAATAAATTGAATAAACATATATATTTTTTTCTTTTTCAATAATTTTGTAGTTTTTAAACTTAATAGTGATTAAATTTGGATTTTAAAATTGCCATATTTTTTAATTTTAATATTAAATTTTATCACATAATTTTATAATTATTGGTTAGAATAAATAAATTATTTTTAATATTACACGTATTTTAAAGATCCTGAATAGCTATTATAACATGATTTCGTTGTCAAGTTTTTGAATCTTTCTATACTTGGTTTTTGATTGGTTATTCTAGCTTTTGTAACAATGTTTTTTTTAGTGTTAGTGTAGGACCGTTAATTAATCTGAAACTTTTAAAACCATTTATTTTATCTTCAACATCATCACTTGAAAGACACAGAGTTTTTGAAACAAAATGGCTATTTTTGTAGTGATTTTATAAAATTCTTATGTTATAAATTTTTATAAATAATAATTATATATATATATATATATATATATATATATATGATAAAAATAAAGTAAAATTTATGGGATTGATGATTGTTATCTTCAGCATACCATTTCCAGAGTTTCACTGATACCCTCCTGAAGAGTGGTCGAACAGGTCTGCCTACAAAACTCTGGAGTGAAGATGCTGAAGCTAACATCAATCAGCTAAGGACAAACTTTTTGACATTAAAAACACACACACACACACACACACACACACACACACACACACACACACACACACACACACACACACACACACACACACACACACACAAATAGTTTTAAGGTATGCTATGTTTATAGGTTAAAGTGCTAAATATCAAGGATAGAGCATACATAAATATAAAAGTGGACATTTAAGTCAACATCCAGGTGACTGCTTCATTGGCATATGATGATTGCATTTAGGATGAAATGAACTGTGACTTTTGGGTGTTGACTTCAGTGTCCACTTTTATATATATATAAAATATAATGAAATTTTACTTAAGTTATTTCTTTAAAATAATACAATATATATAAGTACTTTCTTCAAACGACTCATAGGAAAAAAGCAGCAGCTAAAAATATTTATAAATAGTTAAATAATGTTCACAGTTATCCTTTTTTACCAGGTATGTTTGACTTTTTATGATCCCCTTATTTACCAATAGTTATACTAAAATTTTTGCTTTCAAATTCAGCATAATGAATTTTGTTAAAGGATGATAAATCATAGAAACAAATCAATGGAAATCAATTGGAAAAAATTTTGTATCAAGAACAAATAAACAGAATATTTCTTAAAATGATTTCACATAACTGTATGTTAAGAATATTTATTCTCTTGATAGATAGATAGATAGATAGATAGATAGATAGATAGATAGATAGATAATATTACCAGAGTAAGTTAGATACCTATATATTTATTAAAAAATACATTTTACAAATAAAAATTTAGTTTAAGGATGGCAAATGGATAGTAGGAAAAGAGGATAATTGTTTAGTTTCCTAAATTTAACCAACCAAATTAATTTAATCCCTTTATTCAAATAATCAATTGAACATCAATCAATATTTATATTCACGATCAAAATATTACATATTGCCTATGGGTTCTTTTT
Organism: Acanthosepion pharaonis; assembly: GCA_903632075.3. Classification (NCBI taxonomy): domain Eukaryota; kingdom Metazoa; phylum Mollusca; class Cephalopoda; order Sepiida; family Sepiidae; genus Acanthosepion; species Acanthosepion pharaonis. The sequence goes on from CAHIKZ030002839.1 coordinate 31,089, forward strand.
TACATTGCCAATGTTTTCCTTTACATATTGCCTATGTCATCTTCTTCATATTGCCAATGTTTTCCTTTTTATATTGCCTATGTCTTTTTCACATTGCCAATGTTTTCCTTTTCATATTGCCTACATCTTTTTCATATTGCCTATGGCTTCCTTTTCCTATTGCCTATGTCCTCTTTTTCACTTTGCTTATGTCTTCCTTTTAATATTGCCTATGTCTTTTTCATATTGCCTATATCTTCCATTTCATATTGCCTTTGTTTTCTTTTTCCTATTGCCTATGTCTTCCTTTTCACATTACCTATCTGTTCCATTTCAAATTGCCTATGTCTTCTTTTTCATTTTACCTATATATTTTTTTCATATTTCCTATTTTTTCTTTTGTCTTCTTTTTCACATTGCCCATGTTTTCTTTTTCACATTGTCTATAATTTCTTATTGCCTGTTTTCTTTTTTGTATTCCCTATGCCTTCCTTTTCATATTGCCTATGTCTTCTTTTCCGTATTTCCTATTTTTACTTTTTCACATTGGCTATATCTTATTTTCCATAATGCCTATGTCTTCCTTTTCATATTGCTTATATCTTCCTTTTCATATTGCCTTTGTATTCTTTTTCATGTTGCCTATTTCTTCATATTGCCTATGTTTTCTTTTTAACATTGTCTTCATTTTCTTTATCACATTGCCTATGTCTTGTTTCACATTGCCTGTGTCTTTTTCACTTTCCCTATGTCCTCTTTTTCACATTGACTATGGCTTTCTTTTCATATTGTCTATATCTTCCTATTGCCTATGTCTTGTTTTTTCACATTGCATATTTTTTCTTTTTCACATTGCTGATGTCTTTCTCAAATTGCCTATCTCTTCTTTTTCATAATATAGGGAAAACAAAAACAAATGTAAGAATGTGAAAGGTGATGATAATATAAGTACTATTAATACTTTAGAACAGGGCTGATAAATCAAAAAACCAAGAACCACATACTAGCCTTTAACAATGAATGTGTTGCTCATGAAAATAAGTTGACTGAATGTATTTTCTTATCACAGATATAGACAGAAATGTCCAAACTAGCATTAGTGAGCCACATGTTTGTCTTTAATATTGAATGTGCTGTTCATGGAAATATGTATCCTGAGCATATTTTCTCATAACATATCATAAATGAAAGAATTTCAAGCTCTATATTTATTTAAAAAGCAACATATTCAGGAATACTCTATGAATTTCAAAATTTAAAACCATTTATGAAGTGCATATAGATGCAGTAAATGCTCTTCTATGTAAGTTGTACTTAAAATATTTTAACATTGTGATTGTGACTTATCAAACAATCCTCCCTCTGAAAGAAGATCTATGCTGAATGAAGAATTTTTGAAAGAGACTATTGAATTTGATATACATCAAAGCACCAGAAATTTGGTACAGAAATTTAAAATGTGATATTCATGAACATTCCAAATGAATTCTAGCAGTCTTTCAAATTTAACAGTTTTTTAAATGGGAAAGCCAAATTTTGATTTTTTTCATGAACATCTCAAATGAATTGGGAAAATTTGTAAAGAGGGAATTTGCATTCCTAATGAGCTTTTGCTTGATAGCCATTATTCTACCAGCTGTAGCAGTCTTTTAATCAGAATGCCAACCATGCTTGGATTGCTGAGATTTTGCTTTTAATCATTAATGTCAAATTTTGATTTTTGCATTGCATTGTTACAGGTGAGAAAAATATTAAAAGAAATTTTTAAAGGCAGTGGTTATCATAAAATGAGAAACCAGTGCCAACACCAAAAACCACAGAAATTCTTGTATTGTGTTTGATGGCATATGAAAAGTGTCACCCATTGCAAACAACTGAAACATGGAAAGTTGATCTAGCAAATGTTTATTGCCTGAAATTTGATCAAGTAAACAAAGTATTATATTAAAAGTCCCCTGCTTTTTCTAAACTGAAAAGGTTCTATTCTGCAGAATGAAAAATATCAGGGCAAACTCTGCAAAATAAACCCAAGAAGATTGTTAAAATAAGAGGTTTTTTCCACATCCTGCATACTCACCAGTTTTAGAGGTTTTCATTTGTTTTTAGTCAATGGAACATTTCATAAGTATTCAGAGTCAAAGAAGTTGAAAACGGTTTTTCAAACATTTCAGGAAAAAACTCAGATATCTGTAAATGTTAAATTCAAATTTGTCTTCCACTGCAGTCATTAAAAAGTTGATTACATTTTTGATAGATGACATTTTAATAATATCAGTGGACATAGTCATTAACCTCTATTAATAAAAAAATTAATAGAATAAGGATATTTTGAAAAATTGCTGCCTTTTTCTAAATGCCTTTGATTTTGATTGTTTTTAAAAATGCTCTTCTGAAATAAAAATAAGACTCATTGAAATGTTCTCTCTCTCCCTCTCATGTCTCAACACTCCTGAATAAGAAGTGATCCATTTTTTTTTACATATAACAATTTTCATATAGTTCCTTAAAAAAAATTAAATACACTAACAACTAAAATTTGGAGTTATATAGTTTATTAATTTGGTAATTACTAATGGTATCAGCATATGCTGTAGTACTATATAACTGACAGATAGTATGCAGTTTGGGATTAATATACATATTCAAATTCATTTTTGTCAGCTTCAAAACTTGCATGTCCAAAGATCTGTTTTAATCAATTATTAATATTATTTTACTTTGAGTTTTTACCCTCTATCATATTTAATAGCTTTCACTAGAGGTTAAGTGCCAGCAAGTTTCCAGCACTCTCCTCAGGATTCTTTATTATTATTTTATACTCATTAATATCTGGTGGTTTTTACTGGAGATCAAATAAACAAATAAATTTACAACACTCTCCACAGGTTTCTTTATTATTATTTTGCACTAACATTTCAGACCAGCAATATCTGATGGTTATCTATAGAGGTCAAGTGACAGCAAGTCTTTTCTAAGATCAACTACTCTCTAACCCATAATATCATTTGGATCATTCTGATTCTTATACAAATTTCCAATTTCAAAATTGTATTTTAGCAAAATTATGATAAATTGTAATAAAAATGATTTTTAAAAATTTTAAATACTTTTTAAGGGGACTTGTTAGACTGTTGGTTATTTTCACTTCATCTCACTTTTTAATTACTACTTTTCATATTAATATTAGTAATAGATTATTGCCTAAGTAATAAACAAGTAGGAAAATCTTTATACATTTAGTATTTTACATTATTTATTTAACTTCATCAGAAATGTTTGGAAATGAATTAATATCAAAGAGATAATTTGGAGTTTGCTTGCCTGGTTGTTTTTTCTGCTCTTGATATAATAAATATTTGTATTTTGTAAATCAAAAACTACCATTTTGCTTGTGTGTATGATATTTATTTTACAGTAAATATTTTTTAACATAATCTTTTTTCTTATCAATGTACTTAACCTCACTCTTCAAAATTCAGTTAAATACTGTATGAATTTTGGGTTTATTGATCATACTCATATATGATGAATTTATATATACTGTTGCAGGAATTGCTACTTTTTGTGTAGTGTAGACATTTTTCCATAAACATTTAATGGTTCCTGGAATATTTATCCCACAAACAATCTTTGGTAGACTCATGTGAGTCCGAGAAAAAATAATAAACAAAACATGGATTTTAAACAAACAATGCATGTATTAACAAGAAGAAATTAATGTGTACAGTTGAAAGGAAAGGAAAAGACATTAAAATTTACCTATTAAGAAGGTGTTTGTTTGTGTGCATGTGTGTAAGAGTTCAGTCATCAGTAAACTGTGGAAATGAGTATGACTCAGTAGGGACATCCTCATCTATGTCTTGATACAGTAAGAGGAAGAAAGAGAAAGAGGAAGGAAATTTTTGTATTTTACAGACTTACACAGCACCACCTAATGGGTGTTTGCCAAAGCCAAGTGGGATAACCCACAATACATGAGGATTGACAACTGTTCTTTTTGAAAGGGCAGTTCTTTATTTAGCTCTTGTTGAATTTGGAAGGTAAAAACAATAGATTTTTCAAATATATTGTCCACAGGAATAGTGAAAAATTATATATATATATATATAATAAAACTATCATAATATATATAATGAGTGTGTTTATATATAAATAATAAAACTGTTATAATGAAGAATATATATATATATATATTTATATATATATATAAATAATAAAACTGTTATAATGAAGAATATATATATATATATATATATATATATATATATATATATATATATATATATATATATTCTTCATTATGACAGTTTTATTATAACTTGACAAGAGTTGGTAGACCTAGCATACACTTACATATAATACATGTTATGCATACAATGAAAATAAGTGTAGTGAAAAAAATTGCTTAAAAGATTAATATTTCTTGACAATTGTATTTATTTACATCATCTTTATTCATAAGTAAACTCATACGCCAAAACTGTTGACAAAATGTCATGCTAACAACAAGAATGACGTGGAAATTGATTCGAAAACTAAATGTTTACTAGTAAAATAAACTTTGTCACAGAATTTCAGAAAAACATGTATAGAAATGTTAAAAAAATAATGTGCCGTGTGAAAACAAATTGCGCCAGATTAAATAAAGCTTAGTGGGTATCTATAAGGGAGTTAACTGTTCACAACAGTCACTGTCTGTATAAAGTTACTGTTCCTGACAGTCCCGGGTTGTCAGTGTAAGACAGAAGTAAATAAATAAATAAATATACATACATATGTGCGTGTTCGTTGGAAACGTCAAGTCAGTCTGACTAGTACGAAGAACCTCTTTTTAAATTTCGTTCACCGTAAATCCTATTTATTTAATTTTTTTTTTTTTTTTTTGTGTGTTTTTTTGTGTGTTAGTTTTTTTTTTTTTTTTTACAGATACCAATAGCAAGGGGTACGTCCTCGGACGGTAGTCGCAGGCTTAAACGAGGAAAAGATCGTCTTCAAATATTAAAAAATCTGATTATCGACTGGCCATAAAATTTCTTTTATTCGACTGAGTAGACTTAAAAACAGATTTGGTTACAAAAATGGATGATATTTTTACGTTGGTCAAGGAAGGAAATGCTCTACAGGTTCGTGTTTGGCTGGACAACACTGCAAACGATCTTAATCAGGGGTAAGTAATAAATAACTTGGTTAACTTATAACAAGTTATAACAAATACATTTTATTAAAAAATATATATCTTTCAGCAGTAAAATAAGTTTTTGTATTACCGGCTTCTATATTGAACATTCCTGTTGTTATTAATGTGTGGGTATTGTACAAATATATATATATATATATATATATATATCCTTATTGAATGTTTGTGAGATGTCCAGCTTTAAGTGAATTATGTTCTCTTTTGAAAGTTGTATATTGTTTCTATCAGTGATTACAGGAAAATTTAGTTTCGGTTAATTTATTTGGAGATATTTTAATATTTTTTAATTTTATAATTAAATTGCATAAGATAAGTATTTATTGACCCCCCCCCCAATATACCTTGATGAAAAAGTTTTAAAATTTTTTTTGGTTTTGTTACCCGTTCAAAGAAAAGCCTTTTAAAACCTAGAACGTTTTCTCATCTTTTATTTTTTAAAAACCTTTTCTTTCAGAAAACTAGAAGTTTGTAGATATTTTCACTGATTTATTATAGTACTAAATAACAAGTGTGGCATATTTCTGATCAACAAGCTGTGATGTGAAGTTAGATGTGACTAAAAAGAATGCAATCCTTTCCTCATCCCCATCTATACAACACATCTTAAAAACGTGCTTTACCACACTTCAGTCATCTTAAAAACTTTTTCTTTTTTACAATCATACTGCATAGATTCACTATTATACTTTTTAAATCTGAAAGAAAAAAAAAATAACAAAATATTTTATTACTTTAAAAATGGCTGTGGAACCTGACTTTCTTAAGAATTCGCTTTATGTCCTAAAAAGGACATTCTTTTTACCTCTTTCTTTTTTTTTTTCTTCTTCAGATTTGATATTTATCACAATTTCCTCTCTGCATCTAGCCTTGTTATTTTTTTTTATTACGGTTTCCAGGTTTGATCCTACCATTTATTTTCTTTGACTTCTTAATTGAATTGAAATGTATTTTTGGATGATATTTAGAGTCGTATTCTTTTAAAAATTTTAGTTGTAAATTTATTTTAGATTTAGTTCGAGAATTTTAAACTTTTAAGTGTTTTTTTATTTTTTTAGTATTTTTTATTTTTGAAAACTTTTATTTAGTTATCATTGATTATTAATTAATTATTTTAGTTTCATTTCTTTATAGTTTACTTTTTACTTTTTCTTTCATCATTTTAGAAATGATACTTTAACTTCCAAACACGTTATTTATGTTTTTTTATATTTTACATACCAGTTTGAGTTAAATTAAGTTTTAAAAATTGTATTTAATTTTATTTTTCCTAAGTACAACACAAGTCTTATTGTCATTTAACTATTTTATTATTAAAATTATTTTTTTTTAATTTATATTTGGTTGATGTACATGTGCACAGAAAAATATGGCATTTTTTTATTTTACTCATTCATGAGAGTATGGAGGAGGGCGGGGCAATAGTTGATTTCATATTGGAAAAGGTATTTTTGCGAATAAAGTCAGTTTAAGTTAACCAACTCAAATTCCAATTTGTGACTTCCCCCCTTTCATTTCCTACATTTTTCCTCTTTCTCTTCCTGATATGGTGATTAGCGTAGGAGAGTATGTGTATGAAACTGCAAATGAAATATTTAGTTACTAAATATTTCATTTGCAGTTCCTTTCTTTAGTTTTTAGTTTTTGTATATGGCCTTAAGAGTAATGGCCAACTAGTGAGGATCAAATTCACTACAGTAGTAATTGTCTGTGAGACTAGGAGATTGCTAACTCTTGCTCTATGGTGAGGTGCCATTATTGATATTTACTAAGCTCAGTTTATCATGGCACAAGGCCAGAGTAATAGGGCATCCAGTGAGGATCAAACTCACTACAGTAGTAATGGTCTGTGAGACTAGATTGCTAACTATAGCTCTATGGTGAGATGCCCTTATTGATATTTATAAAGTCATAAGTCTAAAGTAATAATAGGCATTGAATGCAGATCAAACTCACTACAGTAGTAAAAGAGCTCCAGTGCTCTATCCTTGTACCTAGATTGTTCCTAATTTTCATCAACGACCATCCTGATGTCATTAGTTCTCAACTCTGTATTTCTGCTGATGTCACAACTATTTACTGCTGTCTTAAGAGTAAGTCTGATTAGTTCAATAAGGTCAGATTGGTAGCTGATCACAAAAATGACCTACAATCTGTTGTTAGCTGGAGCAAAGAACGTCTTGTTAATTTCAACACCTCCAAAACAAAATTGCTCTCTTAATTGTTTGAGAGAACACTTTTTGTCTTCCATCAGCATTGCTGTTATTAACCTCCAGGAAAGTAACTCATTGCACCTTCTTGGGGTAATGTTTTCTGGTAACATGAAGTGAAAGATTATATTTTAATCAATTGCTATGTCTCCTGCAAGAAATGTTGGTTTACTGTGTTGTGATAGACAATTTTTTTTGCCAGAATCTATCTTACACATTTATAAGTCTACCATTCATCCATGTTTTGAATATTGCTGACACATCCACATATATTTAGTAATTCTTGATAGACTACAAAGAATTTACAGTGTTATTGGTCCTGACCTGGCATCTTGGCTTCAGTCACTTTCCCACTGTTGTAACGTATCTTGCCTGTACCTTTTTTTATAAATACTTTTATGGTAATTGTTCTGATGAACTTTCTTCTATGGTATATAAATTTTATGAATTTAAGTACAGTACTAGATTGGCTGTAAGGTCTCATCATTTTACAGTTGAAATGACTAGATTTAACTGTAAGTTCTGTGTTAAGTTTCTTCTGACTTGTGGAATTCTCTGGCTTCTTGTTTCCCAGCCAACTTTGATCTTCAAACATTTAAATGCAATGTCAATTGTTATCTTCTGTCTTCTTAATTCCTGTTCTGTTACTGTTCTCTCTCCTTAATAATGTTTTCTTTTTTTTTCTTTTCTCTCTCACACTCAGTAACCCCTTGCATCTTAGTAGCTTCATTTGCTTGCTTGGGGTGAAATGATTAAAAAAAAAATATGGTCTGTGAGTTGAGCTTGCTAAAAATTGTTCTACAGGTAAATGCCCTAATTTATATATACTAAGCACAATTTATTATGGAACAAGTCCAGAGTAATAGGGAATCTATCAATGAACAAACTCACTTCAGTAGTAATGATCTTAGGAAACTAGCTTAGTAACTCTTGCTACAAGGTAAGGTGTGTTATTATTAATATTTAGTAAATGTAATTTATTATGGCACAAGGGCAGAGTAATAGGGCATTCAATGTGGATCATTCTCACTACAGTAGTAATGGTCTCTGAGGCATTTATGTGCAAGTCCCACATGTGAAACATATTAGTGTTGCTAATATAGTTAAATTGGTTCAGATGATTATCAATACTTTTGTCATTTTGTGTATGTCAGTTATCTTACACTTCATATATTGTTGACTATTATCAAATAATTGTCTCAATTTGTTAATTGGAGCATCATTCACCCAGAAATCTCTAACATATCACTTTACAAACCACTTTGGACATTTTTTATCCTTTGCAATATCTCCTTCATAAACTGCACAAGGCCTCTTTGAATTTGATTTGAATTTTTACCTTTCTTAAATTTGCATAATCTGAAAATGTTGCTTTTTTTTTTTTCTTCATGTTAGAATCAACCAAAATATATCTATTTTCAAAAAATCTTTCAAAAATGTATGCTGTTATGACAGCTCTCATAATGCAAGAAGCCATTTTTAAAAATTAAAGAACACTCCTAATAGTATCTAAATCTAATATTAAAGACAGATGTTATTTTTAATCAAGTCAATGAAATCAATATATATATACTTGTATTATTTCAAACTATTCTTTTTATCTTGGTTGAGTTTTGTCTTGCATTGGGATTGTCTTGGAGTTGAGGGTTTCTGGTTACAGAGGTCAAGGTAGATTCAGGAAAACATAGAAGAAGACTGCATTGGGAGAGATGTGTGAGAGTGCAGCCTTGCCTACATTAACCCACTTAACAGGTATACTTGGAAAGAAGGAGTGAGAGCTAGCCAACTGTTGCCTACCCCCAGTTACTGGGAAACCCACAGAAGTATAATCAAAGCTCCAGATCTTGACTTGACTTGATATAGATGACAGGAACAAATATCAACAGATAACACATATCAGCCAATCAATGGACACCTGATGATAACCAGAGGGTACTTGGTTGAAATGCTGTGTTTATAATAACGTCTGTATCAAGATGAGAGCAAAAGTTTGAAATAATACAAGTATATTAACAATTACTCATCTCTGAAATTAAATATTAAATTAATGAAAACAGTCTTATGGTTGCATTTATTCTGCAGCATTGTTTGTAATTTTATCAATTGTAAAATAATTCTCATAATTATTTTTAAATTAAAAATATTATTTTACATTGACTTACTATGACTAGTGTCGTTATTCTGGTTGTTATAGTTACATTTCAGCCATTGTACCCCTGTGGATGTGCAGGTGGTGTAATGGATGTATTGGCTTGGAATGAGAATTTGGGGAGCAAAGTTTGAATTCCAGTCAAGTTTGTTATATTCACTTGCATACAAATGCCCTTGAGAATGTTGTGAATCCATCTCCCTCTCCCCCAGCTGTAGGTAAATAGCAGGTTAGACTGGGCCCTATAGACTTAGTTGGCAACCAGTCTAGGAGGAAGAAAACTCTGAATTCAAACCAACCTTCAGAAGGTTGGGCTCCATCAGGTTATCCTGCCCAAGACACATCACCTGTCAAGATAGCAGTACCCCCCTACAACACTAATGGGTTATAAAACTTATAATTGTGACCCTCTGTTTTATTTCAGGTCATTGTTGTTAACCATCTGGGAATTTTAAACCAATGTTTATAATTCAATCCATGAGTTTTCATTCTGCTATTACTGTTATCTGATATCCTTTATCAGATAATTCTAGTTAATTTGTTTTTGCAATGTTATTTATCATTTCTACTAAAACATAATAAATCAATGTATAGTAATAATTCCTACTCTCAAAGATTCAGGCAAAAATAGTTGTTTTGAACAATTTTTTTGTTTTTTCCCACCTATACATTTAAATAAAATATTCTATTAAAATGTTCAAATTCATCCTCATTCAAAATATAGAGCATCTTTTCAGTAAATGCTCACAAATTTATTATTTATATTAAATGCTTACTTATGTAAAATTTTGAAATCTTATTGTTTACAAGGGAGATAACTCAATTGATAGCGACTGGTTTCAGCCTTACTCTTTACACTTAAGTAAAAATAAATAAATAAAATGAAAATAAAAAATCAATTTTAATAAAAAAAAAAAATAGTTACAGTTTTCTCTAGCTGATTGTTTTTACTAAAGTAACCTTATTTTTCAATTCACCGAGTGGTCATGCACCCAGTGAATTGTAAAATAAGGTGCGAGAATATACAGTGTCCTCCTATGCTTGGGATGCATATGAAAAAGAACTTTTGTGGCAACAAAATGGATGGCTGTTGCCATATCCCAAAAAGGAGCTTGGTCCACCAAAAGGTTTGATTCCTTTGATGGCAATTGTACAGGAGCACAAGCAGAAGGTCTGGCCAGTGTTAGATTATCATGAATTGAATCAATTTATAGAGGCATTACTGCTGATGCAGACATGTGCACAAAGAAGCTCAGAGAATGGCGACAACAAGGAGCCAATGTATCGCTTTTGAACCTAAGAAAAGTCTATTCGCAAATTCATGTCAATAAGGTGTTATGGCCCTTTCAGACTGCGGTTTTTAAGGGTCAGCGATTTTTGCCTGACATGATTGGGTTTCGGGTTAAATGTGACGCCGTCATGAGAGCTATCATCGACACAGTAGTGAATCAAGATCAGGCAATTAAGAGTGCCATGTTGGCATATATTGATGACATTTTTCTGGTTTCTGCAGTGCATGTACAGCAGCATCTCTCTGATTTAGTGCTTATCTGTAAAGATCCAGAGCAATTGGAAGATGGAGCCCAAATCCTGGGCCTGCATGCCTGGGGGGGGCAGCATACTTCGATGGAAACAGGGAAGTGAAGTCCCAGACATTCCACGGATTGTCACCTGTTGGCGCATCTTTTCCCTATGTGGCAATCTTGTGGGCCATTTCCCTGTATGTGACTGGCTCAGTTGCGCAACTGCATTTATAAAGTGTCAGGTGACCACAGTGACCAACGGATGGGATGATGAAGTCAATGATGGCTTTCTCCATTGCATGCTAACGGAAACAGTGGCCAAGGTATGTGAGATGGATCCCATGAGAGGAGACTGGTGCATTGATGGTAGTGAGATGAAGGTTTGGGTGGACATAAGTTCTGTGGCCACAGGAGTGGCACTAGAAGTGAATGGGAGCATTGTGGAGAATGCTAGTTGGGTGTGTCCAGCTGAAGATACCAATTATATAAATTTGGCTGAGCTTGATGCAGCAATATAAGGTGTAAATTTGGTCATTCAATGGCTGGCACCGGTGTTACATTTGGTTACAAATTTAACCTGCGTACATTGATGGATGTCAGACACGATAACCGGAAAGGCATGGGTGAGCACAAAGGTAGCTAGTGAGATGCTGGTAAGATAGTGCTTAGAGACATTGTGAGCATTGACAGAGGAATACGCCTTGACGATGGATGTGATGCTGGTGAAATCCTGTCTAAACCACGCAAACTACCTGACCTGAGTGCCACGGAGGTGGTTGGATTTACATAGGCATGGGGAAGAGCCATTGCCAAAAGGTTGTGTCATTGTGGAGAGTAGATTGAACAAGAACCAGGTGACCAATATACACTACCAAAGTGGCCACCTGGGTGTGAAGAGGACTTTATATTTTGCCAGGTCTGTTGACCCATTAGTGTCTACAAAACTTATTGAATTTGTTGTCAAAACCTGCAAAGCCTGCCGGTCAACTGATCCAGCACCAGTGCCATGGAAGAAGGGGACGCTAGGTGTAAAATTAACTTAGAGTAGATTGACGATAGACATTGCCCATTACAGAGGTGGTCATTTTCTAACACTCATTGATTGTGGTCCTTCTCAATTCGCAATATGGCAACTGCTACGTCAACAAGACTCCACTAGTGTTATACATCAGCTGGAATCAATTTTCTATGAGCAGGGCCCACCAGTTGAAATATTGACAGATAACGACATTGCATTTACCTACCTGTAAGAACTTTAAGAAATTTTTAAATAACTGGGGGGTACACTTGAGATTCCGATGCACTCATGTACTGGCTGGGAATGGGATTGTAGAATGCTGTCATAGAAGTATCGAGACCATCGCAACCAGAAAGCAATATTCGGTGCCAGAGGCGGTCTATTGGCACAATGTCACTCCCAAGGACAGTCTTTCAGCTTCCACAGCACCAGCTAACATGCTGCATAGGTACTATATCCGGGTATTAAACATCAATACCACACCCTCATTTGCACTACAAACCATTCAAGGAGTATACAAAGAAGGGGACATCATCTGGGTAAAGTCTCCACACAGCAGATGCATGACCAAATTTAAAACAGGTTGTGTAACCCAAGTAATCAGTCTGCAGTTGGTGTGGAGTGATGGAATGCTGCAGCACATGAAGAATTTACACCCTTTTTTTTTTTTTTTTTGGATCATATCCATCATCAGACTCTGATAGCAACACAGAGGAGAATGAACGATTTGTGTATTTAAAATCTAGTTCACCAAATGATTCCTCCAGTACCAGCTGTTCAGAGACTAATGCTGGAACACTCGATGACACTCCAGGCCGTAGTTTGTCTGAGAATGAGACTCGTTCCTCTTTGAAGGAGTACCCAACAGAAGAGACCTGCCCTGGGATGCATCAGCTGTGATCAGGAGATCTGTGGAAGTGTAGCGGTGACTTACCTCGGCAACCTAAAATGGCCAGTGTCGCATGTATGTTTTGCAAGGGAGTGTGAAGACAACACATCAATGAGCTTCAGACGGATGGTGAATCAGACAGCACTTTGTGCTGATGGAAATGGCGGTGTCACTTGTAGCCATTTTTATTGTCTGGTTCTGGGCGCTCATTGGCCGAGTGTTGGCTGGGTCAGGTGAATAAAAACACGGTATACTCATTTAACAGGAGTTTGTTTTTCATTTCAGAAAGTGAGTGGCATATTGGAGATTGAGATGAGAAGTGTGGATTTGTTTTGTCTAGTGAACCTATTGGACTCATACTACCTTCACCCCCTTTTCTTTTCCTGTGTGTGCTTCCAACCAATTTTTGCAACAGTAACTTTTCATTAAGAAAATGTATCATAATGTTTTATCTCAATTTCCTCTTGGTAATACACATTTTTACTTAATATTACAATTCCATATATTTTATTCATCTTTTACAGAAGAAATTACTTTTTTTTTTTCTTTTTCAAGGTCTTATGCAGATGTGATTTGAATTTGATGTTCTGTCATGAAATTCTACTCAGTAATTGTGAAAGACTATATAATACAATGGAGTGCTAAAAATATTTTCCCTTTTTGCCTAAATTTTGCAATTCTCAGGTTATCAATGAATATGCCAACATCTCATAATTGTCAGGTTATCAATGAATAATGTCAACATCTCATAAAACACCACCTCAGTGTAAAAAAAAAAAATGCTTTTCTGTGATATTTTAAACTGAAAGCAAGTAATATTTTTTTTAATTCAGATTAATTATTCATTGATAACCTGACAATTATGAGATGTTGGCATATTCATTGATAACCTGAGAATTGCAAAATTTAGGCAAAAGGAGAAAATATTTTTTTTAACTACCCAGTAGTCTAAAGAATTTAGTAAAATATTTTAATAATCTAATATTTTATTGAATTTTAGGTACTTATATATTGAATTTTTGGATTTAGTGTCTTACTTATGATGTTTGGGGAAATGTTAGAAAATTACCAAAATATTTTAAATTTACTATAGTTACTGCTCTTATTTTCTGACAATGTTGTGCATGAATGTATTTATAAAAAAAAAATTTGCATGTTTATACACAAAAAATTCAAAATTATTTTTAAAAATACTGGTGGCTGCAGAATTGTAGTAAGTTTTTTCCATTTATGATCAGTAAATATAGTTTTTACTTAATGACAGTATCACCTAACTGCTACAAATTAATACAGAATTTTAAAAGATTTAAAATTTCATAATTATTCATTATAATTAAAATTTTTCAAAAGTTAAAATAGTTCTTGTAAAAATTCATTATTCATTCAAAAAAAGTTTTTAAGAGAATAGTGTCCATAATATATCTTATTCATAAAAGCAATTAAAAGCTTTTTTTTTTTAATAATGTCTTAGTTTTATTGCATATTCATGCATATTCATCATATTCAGTTTTTATTGCATATTTTTTAATAATGTCTTAGTTTTATTGCATTATTCAGAGAGGATTTTTTTCTGTAACTGGGTGTCCTGTTTGACAAAAAAAATAATGATTTAAATTCTCCAAGGGCTTATCTTTATAAGTAATGTAAACATTAAGCTCTACAAAAATTAATTTCTGGAAATTTCATAAAATCAAATGTATGTTTTTTTTTTGGGGGGGGTAACAGCTGTAAAAAAAAAATATATATTATTACACATTTCTAAAAACAAAGTATTTCTAAAATAATTTCATTCATTTGTGAATAAGTCTTGAAAGTTTCATTTAAATCTGACAATTATTTGATTTTTGCAAGAATTTCCAAATCAATGTCTTTCCCTGTAAAAAGACACTCAAATTTTCCATACTAAAAAAATTAAGTGTTCTAATTTCTTATTTTATCTGTTCCTTTCTAATACATTTTTACTTTTTGCTTAAAATAAATGCCAGATGTACAGATTGTTTGCTACAATACTCATGTATTTTATAAACAAAAAGGCATTATTGCTTGGCTTTATTTGAAGAAAGAAATAGTCTTTGGAAGATAAAATTAACTGTTAATTTGTTCCTGATGTTGAAACTCTTAAAAGCTTATCAATGTAGATTAAAGAAGCTACTCAAAATATTGTCAAAATAATAAACTTAAAAGAAATTAAGTTAGTCTTGATTCTATTAAGTTATTTAAAACTTTCTTCATAGTTACAATGTGTTAAACTATTTTGAAACATTTGGGCTTCATTGAGCATAGTATCTGAAGTAACACTATTGATTTCACTTAACCTTACCTGAAATAATTTATGACGTGAATCAAAATTGGAATATTTTTTTAGTAAAATAATATTAATTATTCTGATTCATTTGTACTTAAGAGTATTAAAGATTATTTTTCTGAAAAAAATTCATAAAACTAATCTACTTGTTGACTCAGAAAATTACTTTTTCTCTATCCTTTATTAAAATGCCGCAATTTACATTGTTTGGACTGTTGTTGTCCTTATTTTTATTGTTGTATTTGTGACATCTTGACCATTGTATGCAATGGCCTTCTTCAAGTGATCATCTGAAGAAGGCCATTGTATACAATGGCCAAAACATCATGCATATGATAATAAAAATGAAGACAACGGTCTGAACAATATAAGTAGTTACAATATCTCATCTCAGAAGTATAGGCAGATGTAGAATGCTGCAGTTATTAATATCCAGGGAATTAAATCTGTTATCATATACACACACAAACATGCTATCATATGATAAGCATTTTGTATTCAATGTATTGTAATTGGTTACTATTCAGAAATGATTAAACACTATAAGTGTTAATGTCTAGCTTTTGGTGGGTAACACAACCTAACCTGATTAATTTAAAGGAAGAATTATACATGTATTTATCTACATGTGTATGTTTTATAAGCTTTTGCTAATGATTTGTTTGAACAAGCAGATAAAAGTCAGTATCAACTACTTATTTTTATTTTAGGGACAGTATGTGTATTGTATTTTATTTTATTGTGCTCCCATCTTATACAAAAATGTTTATACAAAAAAATCTGCAATTTCTGTTTTCCAAGAATCATTTTCTCTGCTAACTTTTGTAGGTTTTCACTTGCTACATTTTCTCATTAATATTCCAAGATATTTATTTACATAAGTGAATGTCTATCAGTTAAGATGGATTATTTAACACTATCATCATTGACCAAAAGAAGAAACAAATGGATACTTTTAGTAAATTGTAAAATTGCTTTTAATACCCACCGTGTCTATATTAGTAGTGCTTGGAATATGAATTTAATAAAACTATTATGGTTACTAGTAAACAGTATGTTATGGATCATAAAGTGTGGTTTCCATTATTAAATCTCATATGTCAGGCACACTAGTCACTAAATATTTTTTCATTTTCATTGTGGTTAGTGCACTTTTTAAATGATACTAACACCAATAGTTTTTGAATTTCCTAAAATGTCACTGGCTATCTGCTTTACTTTTATTTTTCCTATATTTAAACCTTTTAATCATACACATAACAAAGTGATTATTGCCACAGAAATGGGAATTGGTCTATTGAGTTCAAATTCTAGCTGAGCTGCATTCATTTTCACACAACAACCCTTAAGAAAGGTATGAATCCATCTCCTTCTCCCTCTAGCTATGATTTCAAAACTAGAGCAGACTAGACTCTCTAGCCTTGGTTGGCTACCAGCATAGGAGTAAGATAACTCTGAATTCAAAACCAGTTGAGCATTGGGCTTGATTTTTCTTTTTTTAATAGTGCAGCATAATTACCAAGAAAATTCACGTCATAGCTTAGTATAAAAAAACTTTGTATATGATATAAATGTTAAGGCATTTTATGCTAAATTGAGAAATAAAGTTTAAAAAAATCTTGATTAGAACTTCATAATCAAGGACAGATTCTGTTTTAAAGGAAATATCAAAATACTTAGACATGAGGATTTAATGTATTTCAAGATGAGAAATATTTTTGTCAAGAAAGTACTCAATAGAGAAGTAGAGTGACAATAGCCAATAATATTAATAAGGTTCAATTGTCTCTCAGTTTCATATATATATATATATATATATATATATATATGCATGTTTCATTAAAAACGACAGACAAGGTACTACGGTTGAGCTTTTTATTTAATTTTTCTTGTGTTCTGACAAGAGCTTTCTTTTCTGGACAAAGAGTGTGTAAGAACTCAGATTTACCCAACACTATTAGGAACATACTAGTAGAAAACGCAAATATATTAACTGCATCCACTTGCAAAAAAAGACTAAAAATAATGGAAGCTCTAATAATAAAAAAGAAAAAGCCAACTCTTAACAATATTAACTATGAACAAAGCCACAATGTGCTAACCGTATTCGGAAACTAAAAACATCACTACCACACACTGAACATACACAGAACACACACACTCTACTAAGCTGATAATTGAATCATCCTTGATAATAACTAAAGGTATAGCCGAAAGCGCTCGGAAATACAGAACATTCGGACAGTTCTTACACACTCTTTGTCCAGAAAAGAAATCTCTTGTCAGAACACAAGAAAAATTAAATAAAAAGCTCAACCGTAGTACCTTGTCTGTCGTTTTTAATGAAACATGCATAAAAGGAAGGATTGCTGCCTAAATATATATATATATATATATATATATATATATATATATATATATATATATATATTGCTCATCAGGGTCAGATAAATCTACTGAATTATTATCAGGTATCATATTTATACTCTGTATAATAAACATTAATCATAGACTCTAAACCAATTTGAAATTTGTACTATGATAAAATCTAAAAACATGAAAATATTTAAATATTCAAAAATGTTACAATATGACTATATTAATGTTAAAAATGCTTGTTTTTGAGCTTTGATTGCTGATACCCCATGAAAAGTGAATGGATGGGTCCACCTACGAAACTCTGGGGTTGAGATGTTGAAGATACCATCAGTCAGTTATATATATATATATATATATATATATATATATATATATATATATATATATATATATATATATATATATAATATATACAAGTAAAAAATTTTCACTTAGCTGATTGATGTTACCTTCAGCATCCAACTCAGAGTTTTGTAGACAGATTTTTGTGAATCATTCTGTCATTTATATATTTTTGGAAAAATCTTAGAAAATACCAAATTTTATATAGCTTTGAAAATTTTATATTACATTTAATGTTGATTTAATATTGTTCCTACGTTTGGTTCAAATTGTGTAATTCTTCAATATTTCATTTAACACTTTCAGTCAAGAAATAAGTGCTAAATTAAAATAACATTTAAAAATAGAAATGTAGTTCTAGTTTGAAAATATTTGCATATTGTTAATCTATCAGTTTAAATCAGTGTTCCAGGTCACATTCCTCCCCTTGTGAGGTTTTCTCATTTTACCTCCATTTTGAATAGTCATCTGGTAATTTTCATCTCATCATTATACTTATGATTTGTACATGACTGAAATTCTAACTAAAATTCCTCCTCTTAGTTTCCAGTCCTAAATGTCAAGTATTTCCTGTCTATTTTCCTAATCAATTATTTTATAATGATTGATTATTTGTATTTTACAAACATTTGGGAATTTAAGAGAAATATTTAATTTTCTTTAAGTTTTCTATACATGCAAAAAGTATTGTATGTCTTTGAAAATGTTAAAATTGAATAAGCAAGTTTGTTTTTAAAGTTATTAAGTGATCATGGTTTGGTTAACTCTACCTACATTATTTGTTTATCTTTGTTATAATGAATACCAACTGCCTTAGCAGTGGTTTGAACCTTGTGCTCTAATTAACTATTCTCCTTCAATTCAGTAGATTCTAACAGGCAGTAGGTTTGTTAAACATACTAATGAAAATGCACTGAACCTTTCCAACAATTTCTACATACCTGTTATATTTACCTGAAACTAGTAAAAAAAAAATGCAGCTTTAATGTCAATTGTCTTATATTTTTATCCTTCAAGGTAAAAGTTAACTTTTAAGGTTATAGGACAGGATTGAATTACCTGCTATATTAAAGACTGTATAGCTTCAGATCTAATCATAAATTTTATCTACCAGGAAGTACTGACAAGTTTTTTTTTTTCCAAACAAAGATACCACATAAAAAATACAATCATTTGGTCAAATTTTGGGAAATGAGTGAGGCCAAGAAGATGATATATAAAAAGATTACTAACCTGGCCTTATTTAAATATAAAAGTAATTACACTTCTGTTTATAAGATTTGTACTTTGGTATTATAATATTTTGTATTATTTCATAAATAATTAACCTTTTAACATTTAATCATATCAATAGTAAATAAAAGGAAATTGTAAGGCAAAAGGTTAAAATTTATTAAAACTTACCAATTAATTCTTACACAAAGCTAAGTTTGGTAAAAGGCTACATTTATGGAACATTTAAGAATAACCTCACTAGAAATGACAATTCATTTTAAATCATGCTAACCATCAAATGTCAGTGACTGTCTAACATTAACAAATATAATCATTTTCTATGGTTGTTGAAAACTAAAGATAATTTTTTTATTAGCGGTTACTACTACTACTACTATGTCTTGATAGCTATTCTGCCTCAACAAATGTAGATTGTATGCATGATAATAGAATAATTAGAATCATAGGCAATGCTTTTTATATTTGCCCTATTTTCTCAGCCAATGTTTTCTATTTCTCTAGAGAGTTTATTTTGCTGCATAACAGCTGTGATATTAGCTAACCCCATATTTGTGTGTGTGTATGTATATAAACATGCACACACATACATACATTGTATGTGTATGATATATTGTTGGTATGAAATTATCACATTAAGTACATTGCCACAAGTCAATGGTTAGCAATCTGGTTTGGAACACTCATACAAACCATAAAGATATATTAGCAAAAATTTAATCTCACTAACCATTTATACTGTGATGTGTTTGATCCAGATTGAATCTGTCACATGTGGATTTGTGCGGGGCAAATTTAAGTTTAGAAAATGACAGTGCTTCATGATGAAGTAATGATAAACTACCTAACATCAAAGACTATTATTAATGTAACAAGTTTCATCCTTGGTGAATACTTGATCATTGTAACATTTTGTCAAACTCAGTAAATATGAATGTTTTAATAAAATGATTCAATTAATAATTACATTAACTTATATATAACTCTCTCCACTCTAGAATGGCTGCTGCAATAATCATGAAAAATATTTTAAGTTTAACAGTTTATGATATCCTAGACCTATAATTAAGAGATACAAAATCATTGAGAGACTGGTTTGCCCTGACATTTTGTTTGCCCTATTGGAGGGGCCCAGGAATATATCAGCTGTATCTTTTGTAGAAGAGTAAAACACCTACCCACCCAATAGGGCCACCTATCAAGTAAATGTTTACAGACCAAAACAGACAGTATAAATGACCAATATTTACCTATAGGCCCAAGTATTATTAAAATAAATATTTTGGGCATTAAATAAACCAACAAATCTTGACATAAAATAAAATCCTAGTTATCATCTCAAAATTCATATAATTTAAAACTGTTTTTCTTTAAAAACAATATTTGGAGAAGTGATAAGATGACTAGATTTCATTCATTCAGTTATCATCTATAAAAAATAAACATCTTCCTGAGAGGATGTAAGTTCAAATCTCTTTGAAAATTTTCATTATTCCTACTTTTTACTTATGAAAAAAACAACAGTAAGATAAAAAAAAATAATAAATAAATGTCAAATATTAATAGTTCTAATAGTTTGTGTTAGAATTCAAATAACTAGCTGAAAAACAGTCCTATAGCAGGATTTTAAATTTGAAGGCTTTTCAAGGAAAATATCTTGGATTTATTGAATCCTACTTTATTTAAAACTTTTACCATCATGAATTCTGGGACCACATTTAATTTAATTTAATTAGATTTCAGTGACGTATTCATTTTTTATACAACGGCAATAAACATAAATAATAACCAACTGTTTTTATTTATAATTATAAACATCTTAGATATGTTAATGTTTATGACTCTCTGCTTTGTATAACAAATATGAACAAAACATGATTTTTAGTCTTTATTTTCTGCTGATCAGGAAAATAAGGGATAAAAATAGGCATAGGAAAAGTCTTGATCCATTTTAGATAAAGACATCTTAAACTATTTATACTTTATGCAATTAAACAAGAGAAAGATTCAGTCTATTAAATGTGATGGACATAAAGTAAAGAAATTGTTAAAAACTTTAAAACCTGAGTACCCATTCTTCTTGATCCATGTGCCATGTCCCTTCACAATTTCCTATTCTTTGTAGCTCTTAATAAATTTTGTCTTTTTGTTATCTTTCCTTAACACTGTTCTGCCAACCATTTACACAAGCTCACTAGGTAGGTTATGGCTTTTGTTTTCTTTTTCCTGTGAGTATCAAAAAATTTACCAGCCCTCTTTCTACATTATGTGCCCTAGAAATTTCAACTCTCTTTTTGATGTTAAGTATAAGTATCCTTTTTGTTTCCATTTTCTCTAACATTTTGTAGTTCCTCACATGTTCAGTCCATGATATTCATTTGATATCATTTGGAGCATAAAAAGGTTAAAAAAAAAAAAAAAAGTTCCGTACTCTTTTCTTTGTTCCTGATAATTTGTTTGCTTCTTAATAGGCTCTGGAATATTCCAAATATGTCCTTCCCAAATATACCAAGGTTGCCTAGTAGTCCCAGCAATTCTTTATGACATACTTTATCAAATACTTTTGCATAATCTATAAAACATAAGTCCACATTCTTTTGCATCTGTATAGCTCTTTCTGATACCATTCTGAGCATAAATATTGCATTCCTTGTTCCAGTGTCTTTAACAAACCTGCACTGTTCTTATCCTATTTCCAGTCTAATTCTGCTGTACACTCTATTCATCTGAATTCAGATAAGTTTTGTTATAATGTCTCATTAGGCCAATTGTTCAATGGAGTTCACATTCATTTGCACATGGCTACTAATGCAGTGCTATGAAAATGGATCTACTTAGGTCTTCCAGGATATCACCACTGTTGTATACGAGTCCAAATTAGTAATCAGAAAAATTGGTAACCATAACTGTAGCTATTTTTGAATGATGTGATAACAAATAAAAAATACATTTGGTGAGTTATAGTTAAATTGAAAACTATTATTTCTAATCCTTCTAGGTATTAAAAAGAAGTAATATACAATGAATACTTGATGGTAACTGTATATAATTTATATGTAAGATTTCTCCTCCTTAACAGTAACCTCCATTAATAATATGCAAAACAGCTCCCAACATATTGGCTGTGAATTTTACTATGATAGTAAACTATTCTTTTATTTCTTTCAAAGAAAATTTCAAAACCAACCCTGCATGCAGACTCATAAACCCAGCCAAAAGCAAACTAGGTAAAATAAGTAAAACGATACCAGAAAGAATTAATTCTGAGCTTAGGAAGAAGTTAGGAGTAAACCAGTGGAAAAACACAAAAGCAACTATTGATTGGTTCCAGAGCATAAATAACAAATAAAATTGCCAATTCCTACAATTAAACATAAAAGAATTTTACCCATCCATAAGAGAATGCATGCTAGATAAGGCCATCAACTTAGCTCAGGAACAAATAATAATAAAACCAAACGAAATTGACATCATTAAGCACTCCTGTAAATCATTACTATTTCACAATGAAGAAGCATGGATAAAGAAAGATGGGATCCTTCACACTACAGTGGGAAGCTTTGACGGTGCCATTTACCTGCGAAATCATAGGTATACACTTACTAAGCAAAATAATAGATAGAAATGACACAGGACTTTACAGGGATGACAGTCTCATAATCTTAAGAAACTGTAACAAACAAAACACAGACAAAACTAGAAAAGCAATAATAAAGATTTTCAAAAATAACAGATTCAACATAGATATAAATACTAAACTAAACAAAGTAGATTTTCTAGATGTTACCTTCAACCTAAGAAAAGGCGCATATAAACCATACAGAAAACCCAATGATAAACCACTCTATATACACACATCTTCCAACCAACTGCCTTCTATAATCAAACAGATACCAAAATTGATTAACTGCAGGCTTTCCGACAATTCCTCCAATAAATCTATATTTAACAAAGACTACCAAACAGCCCTAAAAGATAGTGGATTCCCAGCAACACTCACATACTCAACACTGAGAACATGGCACAAATAATAAAAAAACACAACAGGAAAATTATCAACAAACCACACAAACAAATTAAACCCACGTGTAACTGCAGAATAAAGAACGAATGTCCCTTAAACGGTAATATACCAATCCACGATAAAGATACCAGATAATGAAGAAAAAGTATACATAGGAGTAACTGAAAGACCCTGAAAACAGAGAAATTATGCACACAAAACATCTTTCACAAATAGTAAATATGCGAACAGCACAATACTTTCTAAGTATATCTGGGAAATTAAAAACAAAATGCACATCAGACCAAAAATATCTTGGAAAATAAGGAAAAGATCATCAGCCTACAACAACCAACCAAAAACTTGCAAACTTTCCTTGGAGGAAAAAATAGCTGTCATTACCTTCTCAGACCAAAATAAATTATTACATAAAAGATCTGAGCTCATTTATAGAGTTGAAAATAATATTGATAGTTTTTGTCAAAAGGGACATTTGAGAAAAACTCCGTCAAATGTCCCTGTTGACAAAAAACTATCGATATTATCCTCAATCTATATACAATAATAATTTCATCCCTCCGCCATCCATCAAACCACCTATCAAAAAAAAATTACTACATGAGCATGCACAACCAAAGTCCCTTCTATGACCATAATGGCAATATTTATACCCAAACTAATGGTGTTAGTATGGGAAATCCATTGGGTCCATGCTTTCTAACTATTATATGTCCCACTAGAAAATACCATATTTACACAGGTCCACAAACCGAAAATCTATGTTTGCTACGTAGATGATATATTCATTTTAGCTGATAACATTAAAGAAATAGAGACACTTAAGACCACATTTGAGAAAAAACTCCGTCCTTAATTTTACATATGAACTTAGCCAAAAAAACAAATTACCATTCTTAGATATCCTCGTTGAACATAACAATAACACTTTCATTACATCATTATACAAAAAACCCACCAGCAAAAACTATTGCCACCTTAATTTCAAAAGCGAATGTCCATTTAGGTACAAAATAGCTGTAATAAAAAACTTTTTAAATAGAGCCCACCAGAACTCATCCTCTCGACTACTCTTTCTCAAAGAACTTAACAACGTTAAACAAACACTAATTAACAATGGTTTCCCTAACTACCTTATAGACCAACAAATTAGAATATTCCTCCCCAAAGCAAGTAATAATGATAGAAACACACAAAAAAAAATCACATACACATTTATTACAAAAACCAAATGCATATTAATTACAAGCAAGATGAATCTGCTCTAAGACATATTATAAAGAAATATACTACTCCTATTGACCCAGATAAAAAAATCAAACTTATTATCTATTATAAAAAAATTTAAGACGGCCAACCTTATCCTCAAAAATAACAACACACCAACGAAGTCAAAATTACAAAAGAACGAACATTATCTATGAGTTCAAATGCCCTTTAAGGAACTGTGTTCCTCACCAAACCGGACTCATAAATAATTACATCGGCTACACAACCACATGTTTATCCAGACGTCTTACATTACACCTATCTGATCACAGTTCCATCAGAACACATTTAAACACACACTCAGATTTACCCGACACTATTAGGAACATACTAGTAGAAAACACTAATATATTAACTGCATCCACTTGCAAAAAAAGACTACTAAAAATAATGGAAGCTCTAATAAAAAAAAGAAAAAGCCAACTCTTAACAATATTAACTATGAACAAAGCCACAATGTGCTAACTGTATTCGGAAACTAAAACATCACTACCACACACTGAACATACATAGAACACACACTCTACTAAGCTGATAATTGAACCATCCTTGATAATGGCTAAAGGTATAGCCGAAAGCGCTCGGAAACACAGAACATTCGGACAGTTCTTACACACTCTTTGTCCAGAAAAGAAAGTCTCTTGTCAGAACACAAGAAAAATTAAAGGAAAAAAGCTCAACAGTAGTACCTTGTCTGTATTTTTAATGAAATATGCATAAAAAGGATATCCCTTTATATATATATATATATGTATATATATATATAATATACATATATGAATATATATATATATATATATATATATATACATATACTGTAATAATGTATATATATATGAATAGAATTTCATTGTCTTATGTATATATATATATATATATAGATTAACAACAATATATAATAATAAAATATAACAATTATAACAATATGACTGTAATATATGTGTTGTCATAGATATAAATAATATATATATATATATATATGCATATTTGTTTTTATATGTGTAAAAACATATTTACCTTTATATATAAATGAATATATTTTTACAAATACCTTTCACAATATTTGCATTTGAAACATAATTGTATATATGTTTATATTGTTCATTTTAGGAATGGCATGTATATATATATATATAAAATGAAATTGTGTATATATATATATATATATATATGTATATATATATATATATATATATATATATATATATATATATATATATATATAAAATTAATGGTGAGAGTTAAATTAGACCATAAAACTGGGAATTTTAAAAAAATAAAATCTTGCAACATCTACAATATTTGTCAACAAGAAAAAATTAGCTATAATATGTATTTACAGACCAAAAACATATTTTTGATTTTTTTTTATTTTACATTTTTATGTGCTGTGTCCTCCAAATATATAGGGGATCATGGCTCCCCATGTGATGTATATATATGTAGCTCTATGTAAATTTTGTCCCTATATATCCTCCAGTGTGCTTTGTATCCACCTGCTTATAGCTCTCTAGATATGTCATGTGTTGCTTTCCCTTATTTCTACATCCCTCTATATCAACCTATATATGTATAAAATTCTCTTTGTGTATATATATTTATGTATACATGATATATCCAGAATTCATTTCATATCTTCTGTATATATATATGTATAAGCATCTTCCTTGTTTGTATATATATATATCGTTATATCACATATCGGTAAATATGATATATCAGTATATATTCTGTAAAACCATATCATATTTTAAAATCTTCTTCATATATATTTATGTACTGTCCAACATATATATATATTGAAAATATATATATGACCTGTTGTATACATACTAAAAAAGTTCCTTTTGAGTTCATATATAAGTGGGATGATAAGAATATATTTACATATTTAATGTATATATATGATATATATACAAATATATATATTTTCTATATATATATATACCTTATATAACACCTATATCATATATTATATTCATTTATTTATTATTTAAAAATATGTGTTCATGAATTTTTTAATTTAAATAAAGTTAAAGTTTTAGAAAATCAATTGACTATACATGTATATGAAATATATATAAAAAAGGAGGTCAATTAAAATAGGTGAAAATGGATTTATGTATACGGAATTTATACATGATTCTTTTATAAATGAATTTTAAAAAAGTATGTGTCAATTATATAAACATATGTCACATATTTTAATTGACCTCATGATTTTTTTAAATATGTAAAATGCTCTACATGTTATTTATATTTTTACTTATATATATTTTTTACATTTATTTTATATATATATATATGTAGGCATAACATCGAAATGGTGTAATAGTTAGTATGTTGTGCTTGTCTATATCTAAAACAGTATATGAGTGAATAGTGAGTTTGATCCTACTGGATAATATATATTATACTTTCAGCCTTGTGCCACATATAAGCTACATAGAAAATCATTCATGGCACCTGTTTTACATGTGTGTGTAATGGTTAGTAATATTGTCTATATTATAGAACAATTACAAAAATAGTAGTGAGTTCAATTCTCACTGGATGTTTCCTTTACTTTTGGCCTTCAATATACATCCAAGATATGTTTGAAAATATATATATATATATATATATATATATATATATATGGATATATATATAGATATATATATATATATAAACAGTTATCTATAAATTATATATATGTGGATGCGTGCATAGAATGACATATTATCATTTTTATGAAAGTATATATGGCATGTTATGTCCAAATATATAAAGACCATTCCATTTACACAAATATTCCTGGGAAATGTGAATCCATCTCTTCTTCCTCAGTTGTCTTTCACCTAGACTGGTTGCCAATCAAAGCAAACTATGAATTCAAACCAATTTGGCATATATTTAACAAATCCAAACCATAAAAAAAATAAATAAATAAATACAACCTATATGCTATGGAAACTTCAGTAAATACCATGTGTTATATATATATATACACATAAGTATGAATTTAAAGGTTTAACACATAGATTTAGATACATATATATTGGGAAAATCTGTAACAAAGTGGAAAAAACTATTGTGTGTCATCATTTAGAACTACAATGGATGAAAGTGATGTTTATGTTATATGTTATATATTTTGCATGAATGAAAGGGGACACTGAAAATTTTAAATTTAATTTTTTTTTTTTGTTTTGGGTATATAGTCGAGCCGATTTCAAATTTATTTGCATTTTTTGTTTATTATGTTTTTCACTACTGTTGTTAAATATAGACATTGCAATCACAGATCTGCCAAGAACCAAGACGTAAATTTACTGTGACTGGTTTAGTGATTAAATATATACATATAATGATGAACGTACGGATAAAAATCTTATTTTATTACGATTTTAAAAAGAAATTTAACTTGATTTGATCATGTGTCATATAGAATGTACAAAGCAATGATATTGTTTATAGAACATACCCAGCTGTGTGTGAAAACATATTCTGGAATGTGTATTTAGCAGTTACAGACTTGCCTTTTGGCATAGTAAACAAGGACAGAGAGATAAATAACATGAAGCATATATGTTTATTCTTTTTTTCTCTTAACCTTTCATTGTTTACAATTGTCCAAACATAAACAATGCCAAGGTTAAATTTTTTTTTTTTTTTTTTTCCTCTACAGCACAATGCATACTGAATATATTTGTACATAAGCCAACCTCATGTATAGTATAAACCCTAAATTTTTTTGCAATGAATTTTAACCCTGCTATAAAAAAAAAATTACCTGTATATAGTACAATTGGTCACTGAAAATGCATGAATTTTTTAACATCTTCAAAAAATTGTTTTTATGTATATTTGTATATATATAATTTTGCTTAAAATACTGATCATAAAAACTCACACTATATATATGTAAAAATATATACAATATTTTGTTCCAAGTTATTAAAATAATAGTGTTATTTTATAGGTTGTAAAATTCCACCATCATGACTATTTCATATTTTATTGACTGATTTTTTTTTTTAAAGCTTATCATTTTTTTTGTGTTCTATTTAATATATAAAACATTTTTGTTTGTAATAATATTTTTTTTTTTTTTGAGTAAATATTGTATTCAACAATTTTTGGAGAATAACAATGATTTTTCTAGGTAACATCCCACTATTTAAGTCATATCTGGGGAGATGGATTCATATTTTTTCCCAATATATATATATGTAAGTTTTCCTCTCTAGTCTTTTGCACAAGAGTAGAAGGTTTATCCCTTGTTCCTGCTTAGAATTGCAGTTCTGGTTCCTTTGAAAATCTTCTAATTTTTTCCCAGTAGCCCCCGTGCAGCTTAGTGGCCTTATTGTTTTGTTTGGGGTGAATTATAAAAAAAAAAAAAAAAGTGAAATATAATGA
>CAHIKZ030002839.1:65000-175550 GCA_903632075.3 Acanthosepion pharaonis
TGTCTTCTGACAAAAAAAATTAAAATTTATAATTAAAATGTTAAAGAAATATAGTAGGCATTATAGAAATAAAGCTAAAAATTAGTTAATATAATGATTACTTAACTAGATCTTGAAAAAAAATTACTTTTTACTTAAAATATAGTAAAAAATACAATGGGTATCAGTTACCTCTAAAGTCAGTTCAAAGCTAAATTCATAAATATCTTATTGACTATGTGAAGTATATTTCAACAATAAAACACTGTTTTATGATGAACAAGACTCTACTCAGATATATTTATTTATACTTAACTATTTTGATATATATCAGGGGTTGCCAAACTTTTTAGATCATTGATCCTTTTTCTCCAAACTTCAGGCATGTAAAAGAAAAAAAATTTAACAGTAATAATAACTTCTTTGCCTTTCTCCTTCATTAACGTTTCTTGATAAAGATTCCTTTTAGCTCTGTTATTTCTTTTTGAATTTCTCTTTTCCTATATGTGATGTGTTTGTTTGAATAATGGGGGGGGGAAAAAACTTTATAAATAATATAGTTAATATTAATGATTAATAATAACCACAATAAAAATAGAATACTATGCGTAGGTGACATCATTAATTGAGGCTTAAGATAAGGATATAACTTCTCACCAGAAGGAACATGAATTAAGAAGAATAGGTACTCTGGATTTGTGGATACCATAACAGTTATAACAGAGTTTAATTTCTTAACTTTCACACTAATGTCCTAACTATGACATAAATAACAAATTAGACTGAGATCTCCTTGTCATGAGTGGCAACCAGTCCTTGAGAGGAAAACTGAAGTCAAAACCATGGAGAAAGCAATGGGAAACCACTCCACTATCTTTCACTAAGAAGTCAGGTCAATTCATAAATTCTGGAAAGTTATGATTGTCTACTTTCTGAGAAAATATTAAAAACATACGGCTGAATATACTTTAAGCTTGCTGTTTTAGAAAATTCAAAATTTTTAACAACTGGCTCAATTTCTTCATGTATGTATACTAAAGTGCATCCTTACTTTATGTCCATCACGTTTAATAGACTGAATCTTTCTCTTGTTTAATTGCATAAAGTATAAATAGTTTAAGATGTCTTTATCTAAAATGGATCAAGACTTTTCCTATGCCTATTTTTATCCCTTATTTTCCTGATCAGCAGAAAATAAAGACTAAAAATCATGTTTTGTTCATATTTGTTATACAAAGCAGAGAGTCATAAACATTAACATATCTAAGATGTTTATAATTATAAATAAAAACAGTTGGTTATTATTTATGTTTATTGCTGCAGTAAAAATCTGAATACATCACTGAAATCTAATTAAATTAAATGTGGTCCTAGAATTCATGATGTTAATAGTTTTAAATAAAGTAGGATTCAATAAATCCAAGATATTTTCCTTGAAGCCTTCAAATTTAAAATCCTGCTATAGGACTGTTTTTCAGCTAGTTATTTGAATTCTAACACAAACTATTAGAACTATTAATATTTGACACATTTATTTATTATTTTTTTTTTAATCTTACTGTTGTTTTTATCATAAGTAAAAAGTAGGAATAATGAAAATTTCCAAAGAGACTTGAACTTACATCCTCTCAGGAAGATGTTTATTTTTTATAGATGATAACTGAATGAATGAAATCTAGTCATCTTATCACTTCTCCAAATACAAATGCCTATGGTGTGTGTGTGTGTGTGTATATATATATATATATATATATATATATATATATAGGAGGCATGGTGGAGTAATGGATAGCGGCTTGGATTGAGGAATCATAGAGCCGAGTTCAAATTCCAGTCGAATCCATTACATTCACTTACGTGCTAATACCCTTCCCAAGGTATGAATCCTCTTCCTCTCCCTCCAGCTATGGATAAAATAGCAGGACAGACTGGGTTGGATGTCAACTGGTCTAGGAGAAGGACAACTCTGAATTCAAAACCTGTGGAGGGTCGTTTGGGAACCTTGTGGCATTTGGTGCACCAGGTCTCTGTATTCGTCCCTTCAAACAGTGTGGATGGTACTGCACGAGGCCTTCACCACTATAATCAAATCTTATGTGCCGGTGTTGGGCTGTCGGTTTCCTGGAAACTGATCTGCTTGACCCTCATACGTCAAATCTTGACGGGAGAGTCTATATATATACACACACACACAAATATAGGTACATGACAGAGTGGTTAGAATGTTCATTTTCTGACCATGAGATCTCATCTAGGTTGATTTCGTCATGAAGGTAACTTCTTGATGTTATTGGTCTGCAGAAACAAACCCAGCATGTGTCAGTGTCTGAAAATCATACCATGTGTTGACCCAACCCTCTTGAGTGAAACGGGGCAAACAAAACTACTTGGGAGCCATCCATGATTGGGCTAGCATGAAGTTGCAACTCATCATGACCAGGGGTTTGAGTGTACTAGCCTTGTTCAGACTATTAATCACAGCAGATAATTGACTATCTCCCAGAAATTGTAACTAAGATCTTCTCGGCATAGTTGCAATATAAATCACAGGTGGGCTTTGTAGGTGCCTGAACAGGCATCTGCAATAGGGATTGGCTAACTACCTCTGCCAGACAAGTAACTTTATTACGAGCAGCCAGCTACTAGTGTGTGTGTGTGTGTGTATATATATATATATATATATATATATATATATATGCTTTGATATTGACATAAGACATTTTAAACAAAATATATTCTCCATCATAAAGTAAAAATTGGTTTGGTTTGTTTTATGGCATATCAACCACAATGGGTTATTTAATGCTGACAATTTTTTTTGCTGGTAATATTTTTTTTTCCTTCAAAATGTATCACTGGTAATAATTTTTTACAATGTATTTCTGGTATTTTTACACTTTTGTAGTGTTTTGACCCCAGTTTGGGAGTTAACTATTTGCCCATAGTTGGGACCCTAACAAGTGTTACCACTCCTAGTCAGGGTCGACCTGGGAACACTAGCAATTAAGAGGTGGTTCCACACTCCTCAAAATCTCCTGATCAGAGGCCTTGCTGTTTGATGTAGTTTGTCGTTATACCCAGGATGATAAAACAAAAATGTTTCTATATTGCCCATGTAGAATCAACATAAAAGGAAGTTATGTCTTATAAAGACGTGTTGAAATGTTGTTCGATTAATCCACTTTCCAAAATATAATCAAATATCTTTCTTTTTTTTATAACAGCTTCTTGATTATGTTCAGGAGTTTCTAGCAGTTGCTCATGTGTATTATGTGTGTTTATGATTAATAAAAAAAAATTCAGTATCCCAAAATATATTGCTTGATTTTATTTCTTTAAATTGAAAGCAGTCCAATGGAATTCTTAGAAATGCCATAAAGTTAGCCTAAATTATATACTAGACTTATTCCATTAATAGACCACTGACAATCCCTTTCTTCCAGATTTTTAATGCATTTCTTTATTAAAACCATTAACAATGCATTTATATCACATATACTAGCTTAAAAGCTGCTCTATCAGGCAGCATTTAAGCGAGCTTCTGTGGAATTCTATTTGATTAGGCCTTTAATCCAACAATGACACTTCATGCATTGAATATATTTGGTTTTATTAAACTTGAACAATATTTTTTAATCGACAGTTTTCATCAAAACAATGATATAATTTGTCTATTTGGAACTTATTACAAAGCTGCATGATAAACAGCATTTTTAGTTTTCCCATTCGGGGCAAGTACAACTATACCTTGTTTCCATTCCCAACCTTTGAACAACCAACATAGAGCTGGCTGTGAGAAAAGCAAGGTTCCATCAGATGAAGTTTGGTTACTTTCAATGATTGTCCTTGGGGCTTATTGATTGTCATTGCATCTCTCACTGGAATCTGAAGTCTTTTGAACTCAAATGGAAGATCTGAAGGAATTAAGGGGATTCTTGTAATTAAAACTCATTCCTCCTTTCCTGGATCAGTAAAGATCTCTGCTTCCAAGAGATGAGGAAGCATCTTCTTGACAATTAACCTTGTTCCATTACAAAGCTTTGGAGGATCCAGATTTCTCAATAGCTTAACTGGCACATTTTCATTTAGTTCCAGTTTGTGTGATGACATTCCAAGAGGATTCAATGAGTTCAGGAACTCTATTTGATAAGACATTGCCTGCTCTTGTTCAACCATGGTGTCAATGAAAAAGTACTTCATGCTTTCTTTTGGAATTTCTTGGAGAAGTTTCCAGTTGATGCTATCCAGAATTTGATTCTTGGGAACTAATATGGCAATCTAACAAAGCCAATTTAAATTAATGAAATGTTGTTTAACATTTGAATAAATATGGTTAATCAAATCTTGGATACTTGATACTGAAATTCCACAACCATTTGGAATTGAAATATCTCCATTTTGGACCATTTTGATGGTTCCATTGTTAAGCTGCAACAACAAAGCAGCAAATCTTCCTGCTTCAAGGTCACCTATGATTCTAATGCTTGTGTTTGTTTTCAGGCTGAGTCTTTGAACATGGCTCCAAATGTTAGAATTTTTCAGAGAGTTGAGTCCCTCTAATTATAAAAGTGTGACACACCCAAACATTTTTACATTTACTATAGAAGATAAGAGGTCTGTTCTACCAGTAATACTTGCCTTAATTCCTGCCTAGTGACATTCCCTTTCTTCCAGATTTCCTTGCCATTGTTGTAGTAAAAATATTAGCAATGTATTTATTTTATACTTATAATAGTCCCATACTATCAGTAGTGCTTGCATTGATTTCTGACCATCAATAATCCCTTTCTTCTTGAATTCCAATACAGAGAATACAGATTGAGTCTCAAAATATGCTAAAATGACTTTTAAAAAAAAATTGATAAATTCAGTGTTTAACTTTTTTCTCCATAAATATAATATAAAAAAAAAATGAAATGGCGTGATGCAATAATACTTTTGGAACAATGATAAATGCCAACATATTACCTGTTTCAAAATACAACCCTG
This sequence comes from Acanthosepion pharaonis, assembly GCA_903632075.3. Lineage (NCBI taxonomy): Eukaryota > Metazoa > Mollusca > Cephalopoda > Sepiida > Sepiidae > Acanthosepion > Acanthosepion pharaonis. The sequence continues at coordinate 69,969 of CAHIKZ030002839.1, forward strand.
CTTTGTTTCTCTTCCCCACAAGCTCAAGAATTCTATCAGAATTTTTGGTTAAATCTTACATCTTACCTATGATAACACTTGCTACATAAACAGTAAATAATTTACAATGCATTACCTTAACACCCACTGAAATGTATGTAGAGCATGATTTTAAGCTAGATCCTATTGAAGGCTTGAATGGGCCTTTAAGATCATAGATTTGAAATGAGTTTAATAAGCTGTATCTTATTGGAATATCATCACCATCATAGACTCTTGGATGACATTTAATGTAAATATATTGGAAGAATTTCAAAAAAGTACCCAAGTGACCATTAATTTATATCCTACTTTTCATTATAGCAATAAATAGACTGTGAGGACATGTAGACTTTGTGACAGTTATTGTTCATACTGAAACTATAGACACAACATAACTTTCCATTGACAAGTGATAGAAAAAAAATCATGGAAAAAGTCACAACTACTGGTTAGGAAACTTTTAGCCAGATATCTGCTTTATATGGATAAAGATTGTTTAACTAATGAAACAAACACAAAAGTAATGGCCCATTTTTAGTAATATGCTAAAAATCAGCACCGCTTGCTAAGAAATTTGAAAATTTTTGATTTTTCAAAAACTAAAAACATGCTTTGGGATCCAATGCAGAAAATTTGTTTCTAACTATACTTGAATAATGTAATATCTAGTGAATTATATTAAAATGTTTTTTGTTTTGTCACTTATATATATATATATATATATATATGATGTATTTTTATCAATTCACTCCAAGCAAGGCAATAATGCCACTAAGAAGCAAAACTTTAGAAGGAACCGGAAACCCAATCCTAAACAGGAAACAGGATAAACCTCTACTACTCCTGTTAAAAAAAGGCAAAAACTGGGAGGTGTGTGAACCAGATGATAGGTGAATCTATCTATGTAATCATAAGAATGTCTTTGAATGTGGAATAAAAATAACATGGTTTACTTAAAGAAGTTGTTTAGGTTAAAAATAAATGATTGCGTCCAATTTCTTTATTTAAACCCTAAAAATTTCACCAAGGAGAGAGATTTTTCACTTACTTTAAAATGACAGATCTCTGGAATTATTTTTTCTTGAATCTTTACATTCTTTGCAGTACAGTTATCTGAATTCATTTCTTGTTTTCTTTTTTCATAAATTTCAGTGTAGACTAATTTGCTAGGAAATTAAGAGGAAATGTGCCTCTAATATAGACACATTCCTGTTGTAAAGTAGCCAAATATGAATTATAAATAAAATGAAACTAGAAATGTTTTAAGTGCAGTCTGTTATTTGTATAGAAAAATTAAAATTTATATGAGAAGTTGCTGAAAATTTATCAGTCTAATATCATTCTCAAAAAGAATATTAAATGATTTTTTTCATTTTTTTTAAAAAATATCCATTGATTAATAGATTACATTCCTTATGATTTGCTCAACAATATATAGACAATTTATGATCTTAAAGATATCTGAAAGTTTAAACTGGGTGTTAAATGATTCATAGTGAATATTGACAGTAATTGAAATCACTTGTCTGCTTATAAAAAGATCCTGTAGTAAATGAAATGTTTTTCCAATTTGTAAACTCCATCCAATCTCTCTCTCTACATCTTTTTCACACACATACACACACACATACATACATACACATGTTTACTTTTTATTTTCTTTATTTTACTTATGAAAGTTTATATTTATGATTAATTCAGATTATGATTATATCTTTATTTTTTTATTTCATCAGCCTTTGGCAAAAAGCCTTCACATATATACCAATATATGCTGACTAGTACAAGTAGTATCTAAATAAATATACAACTTACTTGTGTGACTATGCGTAACCTACTTTCATGTTCACTATTTATAAGTGGCCAATTCATAAATACATGAGGCACAGTCTTCTTGTCCCTTCTTTTGCTTTACTCTCTCTATTTAAGTACCTTATAAAAAAATCCTTTTCATTTGGCTTCTTTTTTTTCTTCTTTTTTTTTTTTACTTTTTTCTATCAAGAATCATCATTTCTTTTTATGCCAAGTTTTAATTTTTACGTCACCTATATTATCACTTCTTAGTCACTTTAATTAAGTTTTTAAGTTTACTCAATCAATTGTGTTTTCAGTTTTCCCCTTCAAAACCTTTCTCATAGTGCCCCGATCCATTCGGACCTTTGCCCAATTCTTGCGCCGTTCCAACCCATTTGGGCCTTTGCCATTTCTTGTGCCGTCTCAGTTCATTCGGGTCATTGCACACATCTCGCTGCACCTCGATTCAATTGAGCCATTGCCCACTTCCCGGACAACTATTTTCATCTTTTATTTGATCATATTTCGGCTTTCAGCGTTAGCGCTTTTACTTTTTAGTTGCTTTTTAGTACTTTTATTTAAATTTTCACTTTCTTTCTAAAAAGTTAATCAACTTATTATTACTTGCCTTTTACCAAACTTACATGACAAAATCGACTTTTTTGTATCTTGATAATTAATTTTCTCATGAGTTTGTGTGTGTACGTGCGCTCATCTCCTTTCTTTCAAAGTTTAATTTATACGTAAATGAGAGCTGTAAATGTTTTATTAACCTGTAACTGTCAGTATCATTTTTATTTTTTAGGTTGAGTTAATTTTTAACTCCAATGTTAAAAAAATGCTTTCCGCCTCGTCTTTTTGCAGCTTAACAACAACTCTCTGCTACTAGTCGTTAGCTTCAGTTTCACTTTAAAAAATAAATAAATAAATAAAAAAACCAACTGTTATTTGCCGAAGCATCCCACCCAACCTAGTTATTCTACACTAGCCATCACATAACTCCTGCACCCTCCCCAGTGATGTGTTTGTTGCGCGGGAATGTGCCAGTTAGTACGCTGAATGAGAGAAGAAAAAAGAGATGATAATTATTGAGTGGGCGGATCGTTGGGTACCCACTTTCTTTTAAAATACCCACCACATACACACAGGCTTCGTCCACCATTCCAACCCAACCCACACTTTCAACTCACTTCAGTCGGCCAAGTAACTAAGCAACCATCTAGCCTACTTATCTATCTACGTTACCAGTATTATACTATCTTTTATTTCCTATCTTTTTCTTTCTCTCGTCGGGTGGGTCCTAAACAGCAACGTGTGTGTGTAATGTTTGCTTGTGTGTGAGAGAGAAAGAATTTTTTCTCACTCTCACTTTCACTACCACTCCATTATAAAGTAACCCTGCGTAGCCGGGACAAACCGGCTGAATTACAACGATAATTTCCCCCCTCTGTTTTCACTTCTGCAATTCTCGCTTTGAATCTCTCCACCACTTCATTACCGTCATATCATCTTAGCTAACCCTGTTTTCCCGCTCATGACATCACCCTCCCTTCATCAAGCATTCCGGAAAAAGGTGTTTATCTGAGGTTTTCCTCTTTTGGTTTGGCCATATTTGGTATCTCTCTGCTTACAGACAGCACATAGGAATTACTTACCCATCCCTCGTGTTTACAACCTACGCAATAATACCACATGGCACACTCACACTTACACAAATAAACGCGTGTGTGCGATAGTGTGTTAAAAAAAAATCGGCTACAAAAGCATTTGAGTGGATAAAGCTGACAGGTAAAAAAGAAATTAGTTTTTAGCAAAATACTTCTGGTACAAGTTGAGTAGTGTGGTCCGGGACATCAAGGAAATCTAATTCTGTATCCCTTGCTTCATTCATTTGGTGGAGTGCATAATGTGGGAGGGTAACGTAACGTTTATTCAGCCGTCATTGTCGCAATATTGCTGAAGCTGAATGTAGATTGTAGAATATTTACTTAAGGTTTAAATTGCTTGCTTCGGTCTTTGTTACTGCAAAAAAACTTAAATTATATTTTAAAAGGAATTCCATTTGATTTGAATTTGCTTCATTTGGCAAGAGATGTACAGATGGTATAATGTTTGTTGACATGGAAAATGGAATCAACAAGCCAATAATCAAATTCTGGCCTAGCATGTTGCAGTAACTTTGTACTAATGCCTTAAAGAAAGGAATTAAGCTAACTCTTCATCCCTATGATCAAATATAGGTAAAATAGCAAAGCAGATCAAGTTTTCTAGCCTTGCTTGGCGACTAGTCTAAGAGAAGGACAATTATGAATTTAAAAATTGAGAATGTAATAGGGAAAACCATTCCATCTTTTTCAAGAACAGTCATTGCAATGCATTGTTTATGGATATTAATGAAAAAGGAAATTGTGGAGAACCATGATTGGCCATTTTTCTTCAAGACATGACACTGAATGAGTAGTAATTTAAACATTTAAAAAAAAATAGTGTTCACACTATACAAGTCCCAAGAGCCATACAAGGTAGAGGTTTACTGAAAGAGGCTATATGAATTGTCATAGTAAGCAGTAAGAAGTGCATTAAGAAGAGATTAAGATGGGATTGTAGTGGTCATGAAAACATCTTCTCGGGAGTTGTTTCCACAAACTAGTGGTTTGTGTGAAGAAGCTATTCAAATAGAACTACCTCTTTACTAATGGAATATGAAAGGAATGAGGATGGTTTGACCTGGTGTACATAGCTTGGTAGGTTTAGTTATGAAGGTTAGAATTAGTGGAACTAAGGAATGTAGATCATCAGAATATTGGCCAAGAAAATAGTGATATAGTAGTGAGAGATTTCTGACATTTTGTCTATGAGAAAAGGTGCAAAATCACCCACCAGGTCACATAAACATTTTTGAATTATATCAAGACTGAAAAGTGAAGACTGTGTAGCCCCAGCCCAGATATGGCAGTGGTACTCCATTTTTAGCATGATTTGGCTTTTGTAAAGGTAGAGTATAGTAGAGGAGTCTGGTATTTACTGGAGCGGCGCAAACAAGAGACTGACCATTTCTCCAGCATCTCTAGCAATGGATATTATATATATATATATATATATATATATATATAAAATTAATAATAAAGTAAAAGGTTTGTTACAAGAGAGAAGAGAATGAGTTTCAGTTGAGACCTGGAATGAGCTTGTTCCATTAAGCATTCAAAACAAGGAACTTCTTTGAAAGAGCACCTGTTCATTGTTCATTCAGGATCTGCTTGGTGATTATTCATCTATATATTTGCCTGTTACACACATATACACTTGTATTCTTAAAGTAAGATTTTTCTGTATTTAAATTTTTCATTTGAAAAAGATTCAAATTATTTTTCTTAAATTTTTGTACATTTGGAATTTTAAAAAATTTTCTTAAATTATTATTTTTTTTTTTTTTTTTTAATTTATTCAGGGATGATCATCGTTTTAGTCTTCTCCATTGGGCAGCCAAAGAAGGACGACTCAACATTGTAGACATGTTGATTGCTAGAGGAGTAAGAATTAATGCTACAAATATGGGAGATGATACTGCCTTGCATCTGGCCTGCAGTCATGGACAAAAAGAAATCTCCAAACGTGTAAGTATTTAATAATTATCATGGTTTTATTTTTGGAAAGTACCTTTTTTATAATTTAATGCAATGCCAAAAAAATTGAAATTCCCATTGTGATAAATTTTATTTAAACTCTACTTTTTTATAAACTTGAAAAATAACCACTTTATGATGGGAAGTTGAAAAATCACTATTGATAGAATATTTATTCTTGTCAATAATTTTACTGTTGAAAGTCACTATAGCTTTTCTATTGACTATGAATGATGGATCTTTTTTTTTTTTTTTTTTTTTTTTTAATAAGAAAGTATGGTGGTGATGCTGAAAGTGCTCAGCTCAATCAAGGACAAATTAAAAAAGAAAAACTGGGTAGCATAATGGTTGTCAGTACAGATAGCAGAACCAGTAAGCCAAGTTCAAATTCAGCTTAATTCTGTTGCATTTATTTTATGCTAATGTTCTTGGGAAAGGCATGAATCCATCTTCTTCTAATCTATGGTAGTCTGCCTTGCTATTTAGCAAAGCAGACTGAGCTTACTTGCTTTGAGGTGGCCACCAGTCTTGGAGAAAGGTAAACTATATTTGAACATGTCTTTCAGGTTGTTTAAGTACCTGTATTACCTTTTAGAAGGTAACTGGAAACTATTCCATCTTTTCAAAGAAGTTATAGTAATTCACAGATAATAAAGAAAAGAGTTCTGAAGAGAGACATGATCACCTACATCCTGAAGGGACATGGCATTTAAAAGTTATCCTTATGTTTTGACATTATTCTGGAGAGTTTAACTCCATGATAATAAAATATAAAGATTTTATGGCATACTGTGTACTATTTATCTGTTCTTTGAAAAAGTATGACTGGTTCTGCACAAAACTTCACTATGATGATAAAATCATTTGTATGGACATTCTAAATTGAACTGTTGAATGTTCATATGTTGCAATTGAAAGAAGAGAGCAATTGATGTTGTGCACGACACAAGCAGTGCTATTCAGGCACCAATACTCCAACCCTATCAGCTTTTTTGTAATGATGGAAATGCTTTTATAGTTTGGATTCCTCTGAAACAAGCTTACTTCCTGTTTGGCCATGTCAGCACTTAATCATTGAAGATGGGAACAGCAGAGTAAAGGGACAATTTTCAGCAGAAATGCAAAGAGTGAAACTTTGATCCTAAGCAGATGTTCTGATTTTAGAAAGAAATATCGATTTATATGTATTTAAATATTTTTTCTTTATATATCTACATGCTAATATCATAGTAATATAAAACAAAAATTTAATGCTACATAATTGAAAATAGACAAATGTTAGTAAAAATGGGAAAAACACACACACACACACACACACACACACACACACACACACACACATACATATATATATATATATATATATATGTGCCTGACGATTGCATATAGCATGAAACAGACTGTCGCCTCTAAGATTTAACTTCTATGTTCACTTATATATATATATATATATATATATATATATATATATATATAGAAGTTAACAATGAATAGTTTATGTTGATTATGCGTATGGTCAAGGTTAAAATACTCCTGATAACTAATTATTCCCATTGAAATTATATATAATTAATCACGTATTTATTGATTCAAACAATTTAATTGTGAAACATTGTCAAAAAATAGGACAGCAAGACAAAGCATTTTAGTTTTCATTCTACAAAAACTTAAACATTTTTTTGTTCTAACTTTATACATAAATTCATAGCAGACAGTTTGGATTGGATGCCATAAAAATACAGAAATTGCATATATTTTTATGGTTGTTAATGTTGGTATATCATTTTGTGTGTGTGTGTATATATATATATATATATATATATATATATATATATATAATCATTATGATTGTTAATATCATTGACAATACTCCATCATTGTTTAAGTGGTCATGAGCAAGTATAAGTATATAATTATCATATGATAATATCAAGATTTAAGTATATAATTATTATAGAAACAATTTAGCTTAACCTATATGGACATGCCATCTTATTTAATAAAACACTTGTTTCACAATTTAGACACTTGAGAATTTAAGTTGAGGAACAACTTTTCTGTGTCCTACTCATGTGAAATGTTTGATGATTACTGTTAGAAATTGCAAGATTAAAAGCATCAAAAGTCACTAATGAAATGGTTGATAACCAAAAATTATACTTACAATATGGTTGTGTGAATATTTGAACAAAATATTTGTCTTTTGTATTCTTTTCTAAGTATTTCATTTCATATTGGCAACATACATTCATTTGATAATGAATTTTACAGAAAAGTAAATGTTTATCTCCTTGTAATTTACTCATTTATTGCTCAGTGAAAATAAGCAATTACATTTTTTATTTTTATTTTTATCACTTTCAAAATTATCAAATACTGAAAATTTAATACATTAAAAATGCTTCTAATTTGAGTTTCCACACTTTTTTTTAAACACCTCACCCCAAGCAAGGCGGGAAGCCACTAGGACGCAAGGGGTTACAGAAAATTTAGAGCAAGATCAGATAGGAGTGATAGAAGAAAGGATGAGGAGAAGGGTAGTGGATAGATCAAGGCAACTGGAGATGTCAATTGACATTACACTTGAATAGCTGGAGATTATAGCTCTCAGGGAAACTGGAATAGGGAAGGGAGTTCCACAGGCGAGAGGTGCGAGACATGAAGCTATTGGAGTAGAAGAGACGGCTACATTTAGGAGTTTTGACAGTGAAAAGATGAGAGTGGGATGCCAGCCACATAGGGCGCTTGAATTCATGAAGTCTGGGAACCAGTGAATGCAGCTGCTCGGAGCAATTACCATGAAAGTATTTGTAAAAAAGACAGAGGCGACAACACGTCTGTGAGAGAGCAACTGTAGATGAGATGCCAGAACAGGGCCAATTATATTGCATATCTGCCTCTGGAGCATATCAAGAACCCCGAGGCAAACAGAAGGGGCACCAGACCATATATGGCAACAATACTCCATGCAAGGGCGAATTGTTGATTTGTAGATCTGGATGATCGAGAATATGGGAAAAAAATTTCCTATATGCGGCACAGGGAGCCAACTTTGAAAATTTTTTGTGGATAGAAAGCAATTGACTCAATGTATTTATTCCATCTCAGGTCAGCAGTCAACGTGAGACCGAAGGGAAATTTTAAAATTTACCGGAGAAGTATCAGTATATAAAGATTATTAACAATGATTATCTGTCACATAATAATTTTCAAATTTGGACATGGCTGTGATTTGTAAATAAATATCTAAGAGGGCAATTGTTGTATTTTCATATTATTGAGTTAACAAACATTTCTCTCTGTGTTTGCATGTATCACCTTTTTCTTTCACAAATACGAATTTACACTCAAGGATTTTTCTTTTTTTCTTCTCTTATTTACACACACATATATATATATATATATATATATATATATATATATGTAGTTTGATGATCACAAGGGCATGACATCCAGGGTGGGGCACAAACTCACATCAATACAACTAAGTGTGTGTGTGTGTGTGTATATATATATATATATAATATGTGTTTGATGATGAAACAAAGGGAAAATTTTTATCAAAGAAACATTTTTTTTTTCCACCAGAGAATATCTGTATTTTTTTGATTTAATTCAGTTTGATACAAATTATCAAGCTGAAGAAGCCAAAAAAACACATTTTCTTTTGGTTTTAAATGTGTCTGATAAAATTTTCCAAAAACAAATATCTTCACTTTTGTTTTGAATATTATACATCCTACACACACACACACACACACACACACACACACACACACACATGTAGCTATTGAAATTGCTCAATACTAAAAGCACTTTAAAACTCTATGAAGAAAATGGCTTAGGAAATTCCAGTGGAAAATAACAATTTTGGTTCTAGTGGTTAAATTACCTTTGCTAATCAAGTATAATTTGTTTCTGTTTCACAATTAAATTCAATTGTACATTCAATGTTGTTTAGTTTATTTACAAAACCAGGTAATATTTTTCTGTGGGTATATATCAGAAATATGTTTATTCTTTAGATAAAAAAATTTGGAAAGGGATAGTTTCTAGAAATTTTTAAAAATGACTAAAGCACCACAAAGAGATGACCTGACATCGAACAAAAGGTTTTATCTTTGATCAATTTGTAAAGCTTTATTTTTTAAATTTTATTTTGTAAATGATTCACTTAAAATATCTATTTTAAGACAATGAAAAGAATAACCCATTTTAATTAAATATGGAAATATTGCTACATGGTACTTTAAATGTTTAAAGTATATCCAAGTATGTGTCATCCCATTAATAATATCCAATCTCAAAATAATAATACATGTTTGTGTTACTGCAGTCTTAAGTGAGGTTTCTATCACAATATAATTCAAATAACTTGGTTATAACAAAAATATAAATAACAAATAACAAATAACTTGGTTACAACTTGATCCTCCTAAAAATGAACATGTTTACTGAACTTATGATTTAAATTTAGAAAAAGCAATGTTGAAAAAACAGGCAGAAATATTACCAAAGATATTTTGAAAGAGTTAGCAAAGTTAACTTCAGGTTAAAAGATGCACTACAAACATGTTGCTTTGTTGAGTTTAGCAATGACTTTTTTTTATCAGAACTCTCTAGAAATTTTGCCATTATGATTGAATTAGTTAAAAGAAATGAATTCACCTCATTCAGTGATTTCTTCTGCAACAACTTGGAAAGAATCTGTAAGTTTAGAAAAGGATTTCCCATGGTTTGACAGAAGCCAAACATAAAAGAACAGTGGACATCTGAACTCACCATTTCTTAGCAGATTAGTGGCTCTTGATTAAAAACGGATATTTTATAAGAATATAAAGTGATGTAGACAATGTTTGGGAATTGTTGGATGGAGATTATTGATAATGATGGAACACATGAAAAATTCCAATTAAACAAATTATTGTTATTTATTAATTTTTTTTAAGTTATTGTTTATTAATTTTATTTGCTTTTTATTTATGTTTTGTTTCTTTTTAATTTTTTTCTGTTAAATTCATGTATGACTTGATGGAAAATATGTATACATATGAAAATGTCAAATTTTAGATTTTAGCTTTTATTTTACTTTTTTTTTTAACCATGAAAGCAAAATACAATAGTAAATGTCAGATAAAAAAATGTTGAGTTTTTATTATAGCTTTTTATATTTTTCAGCTGATCCACAACAAAGCCAACATCAATGCCATTAATGAACATGGAAAGGTCCATTTTCATTATGCAAATAAAACATACGATGATAAAAAAGAGGTCAGTATTATTTATCATATCTATAATTATTATTATAATTACTAAAATATACTATTATAAGTGTATTAAAGATAATCATATATTTTTATTATTTCTTTAGGTTATGCATATTTTAATAGATCTGTAGTCTAATGATTAAGAAGAACCATCTATTTTATGCAATTCAATTTCAAAATAGGTGCCTTGACAAGGGGAGAGATTAATTCACTACTGAATATGAAACATATCGACTAAACATTATACAGTGAAAATTTCAAATCAGAATTTAGTTGATAAGTTTCAGGCTACAGATTTATTGGTCCTTTCTTATATATTAATATACAGAGTGTTCCAAAAGTTACATTGCCGTTGATAACCTTGTAAATTTTATATTTATTTATTAAATGAAAACATGTTTCTGTATGTGACTATCTATTAAGAAATTTTATTGGTCGAATTATGGAAGATGATGTCATGCAAATTTTCCCTAATTGCTATTTCCCAAGTGTATGTTTTCTGCCAATTTTTGCTTGACTTTTGGAACACCCTATATATGAAAATTTTTCAAGTACAAATTGTCATTTGGCATATTTAATCAAATACAATACTGGTATTTGGGAATATATTATAATATTATTAAAAGTTGATGAATCTTACATATAACTCTATTCTTACTTGCTTTAATTCCTGACCACTCAAAATTCCTTTCTTCTTTTTCAGTATTAATGCTAAAATGCAATCCTGATCATTTAATTTTCTTTATCATTGGAATATGTTGCGCATCTCATATTATTAGCCACATCATATTTTATTGATATATATAAAATAAATACTTATTGAAATTTAAGGATTTATTTGCTTAATGATGGCAGCCATTTTGTAAGAAATGTTCTGAGTTCTAAAGTCCTAAATTAATAGACACATTGCAAGTTTGAAACATTAAAATGAATTGTAAGTATTGTTTGGAAAAAATTGCTTTGGTTAATGTTGTTTGTCATCGCAGCAATAATAGAACATAAGATTGGGATATATGGTTAGGCTTTCATTTGGAATCATGCAGGAAAAATCTTAATTAAAATTTCATTATATTTATTCTAAAAGTAACTATTTTCTTTAAGAAAAAATAATAATACTTGCCTCTCATCAATAGTGGCTGGCTTTTAATAAATGGAACACATACATACAACTTTTCCATTGGTGAATGATAACTGAATGAAAATTGAAGGACTTACATTTAGATATTTCTATTATTTATCTCTAAATATGGAAAAACATTAGCATCTAATTGTAAGAACTGATTTTGCTTTAAACAAAACAAGAAAATTATATTTTTCCTGGTTAAAAAAAAACCCTGAATGAACCATTAACAAACAATGTTTGTGTCATTATTTCTGTTTATCATAAACTAAATTGAAATGCTCATGTCCCTCTTTATCTGCAATGTGACTCAGGGAGAGGGTATCTATGACCAAGTGGAGGATTTGTAGTTGCCAGTCACAGAGACCAGAGTTTAAAGATTTAATGGATCATAATAAATATTTATTTCCTAAATATTATTTTATTTGGCCACTAACAATTATAAAGGATAACAAAGTTAAAAGATCCTCCCACTCAAAAAAAAAATAGATAAATAAAAAAAGATAATAATTTCATTTCAGGACAGTTTAAAACTTTCTCAGGATGATTAATATTATTTTTCTTTATGGTTCTGAGACACTGGTGAAAAAAGTTAGTTTGGTATCCTAAATGAAACAATTGTCTAATACATTATAATAATAACTCTCTGATGAACCATAAATGTATGTATGAAGGTGCCATCTACAAGGCTAGCATTAAACATAATCCCAAGAAAAAATTTTATATTGGTTCCACAGCCAACAACTGGAAAACAAGATTTTATCATCATAAAATCACTCTTAACAATAAGCGATATGCAAATGCCATAGCACTCTAAAAATTTTACTGGGATATTAAAACAGATGACTATACACTGATAGTAAATTGGAATTTCATCACCAAAACTACACCCTTTTCTGAAGATGGCAACCTGTGTTTACTGGAAAAAAAGATTCATCCTCAAAAATATTAATGACCAAAATCTACTTAATAAACAAAATGAACTAATGTTAGCATGTAATCACAGAAATCTCTCTTAAAATATTTTAATTCTGGATAAATATATTGCTCAAATATCACATGAACTTTCCAGGTTTTAGGTTACATATTGATTACCCCACTTTAAACATTTTAACGTCTATTATTACTTAACGAGTTACCTGGCATTCCTCTTTTAAACTTTAATCTTGCTTCTTTTTTCTTTTTTTACAATAGACATTCTGTATTTACACCCCAATATTACATTAAATTTGAGCTTTGAATTTGCATTTAATTTAGCATTCCTCCCATTAGAGCCAGTATTTTTTTAAAATCAAAATTTAAATTTGAATGACAGGAATATGTATATTTATTAATATATACTTCTTAGTTCTGTCTAACCAATTGAGCACTGTTTTGTTTACTTGTTTATATTAAATTGAGTAAAATATATATTTTTTTTTACCAGTGTATGCATGTCTTTTTTCAGATACACGACCACTAATATCTAGTTATTTATCTACATTAATATATATATATATATATAATTGTGAATTCAAAAGCCTTTAGTAGGAAATTGGTTGGCAAACCATTCCACTATGTTTCACAAAAACAGTTCTGGAAATGCACAGTTTGGATATTAAAGGAAAAGGAGGTGATTATATACATCTTCAAGGGAGATACTTGAGGAGAAATAGAATTAAATAAATAGACATATTAGAAAATACACCAATTAAAAATGAATGAAAATGAGGCTAATGTTTCACAGGGTTTGGCATACTGGTCTTCTTCACAAGTTGAAAGGTTATGGTATTTCCAGACAAATTTTTGAACTGATTTAGTCTTTCATATCAAATTGCGAAAATGAAAGTTGTCTTGAATGACCACTCTTCTAGATCATTTTGTACTATGTAGGTGTCTCACAGTGCTTTATCCTTTGATTTATTTTGTTCATTTTCATCAATAACATTCCTAATGACATCAGTTCTCAATTTGGTATCTAGGCTGATGACACAACAATTTACTCATGTCTAAGTGTTAAGTTTGATCAATTTGATAAGATCAAATTGAGAGCTGATATTAAAAAAAATGACCTACATCTGTTGTTAACTGGGGGCAAGGAATGGTTTGTTAATTTTAATGCTTCCAAAACTAAACTTCTCTCTATTAAGCATCTGATTAAAAAAAATATTAAGTATAACCTTTCAAAATTATAAATGTATGTGATGTTGCAATCTGCCCACATGGATACTAGCAAAAAATACAGATCTTTTATAATTTAAAAAAAAAAAGAAAATTTTAATAACATTTATATGTACATATTGTAAAAAAATCCATTTCATTCTATGGGATACTGACTAAATTTAATTAAAAAGAATGTTTAGTCTAAATACTAACTCAACTGCATTTGGTGTTATCAGTTATTCACTGTGTCTGCTTCCCTTCAATAGGAACTTATCAACATGGGTGCCTTAGTAACTATTGCAAACAAATTTGATGAAACGCCTTTAGACAAAGCAAGACCAAAGCTTAGAGATCAAATGAGAGGTGAGTAACTTTGATGCTTTAACTTTGTTTTTTTATTTGTAAGTTATAGAAAAGGTTTTATCCAAAAAAGCTGAACACTTCTTTTACAATTGCTTCTATTGTCATGCAGTATCTAATCTCTTTTATGTCAGTAAATGATGGACAATTTCATCATAAATGAAGACACTTAAAACAAATGGGATATTGAGAATATAATTGACAGAATATGTAACTAAGAGTAAATTTTAAGCAGAAAATTAAAGAAAATTTTAAGTAGAAAAGGAACTACAAAGAAAACTTAACATTCAGAAAGAGACTTCTGAAATGTTAAGGAAAATAAGCTTGAAAAACTACACTCATGAAATGGCAAGTAATTTAATTGACAAGTTTATATGATTGAATAGAGGAAAAAGTTGACTACAAAAGAAGACAAGGAATAGTAAATGATAAAATATTTCTGTGGGAAGCTGTGGAGAACCGTATCACTGACATCCTAAAAGGATATAACACCTAGATTACTGCCATTATGTTTGAATATAATTTTATGAAATTCTCAATCATTTTTATTTATTAAAGTTGAATTTTTATGAAAAGATGTAATTGAAAGGATTGAATTGATGGAGTATATCTTTGAATCAAATTGACGGAGTATATCTTTTTCACTTGTAAAATCATAGAAAAAAAGGATTGTATAGATCAGTATATGTAGTTATCATTTGTTCAACTTTTAAAAAAAGAAAACTTTAATGCTAAGATTTCAATTTGTTTGTTTTATTTGTTGCAGAACGGGCTATTGCACTAGCAAGAGATTTAAAGAAGATTCCTTACAAGGACCGAAGTTGGTTAGGCTGTAAAACTAGAAGTCGTAAGTGACTATTTTATTTTTTGATTATTTACCATATATACTCATGCAACATGCGATCTTGCGTATCGTGTCACCCCCAAATTTTCACTTATAAAAATTATTTTATCATATATCGTGTGTATCATGCAAGTTTTTTTTTTTTTTTTTTTTTTTTTGAGATACCAAATTACAATAGACTAACCTCTTTTCCTCTATCTCTTTATCCCATCTTCTAGTTAAAAAGTAAAAGAGAATGATAAAAGTATCATTAGTAACGCTATACTCATTGTATAAACGCATTAAATGACGGGATAAGAAACATCTAAACATCTTATAAACAATGGAAAAGATGCATATATGCTATGTTTGTATTTTATAATGCAATAGTAATATGTGAATATTACATGCATTATTATTGGATACAGTTAAATAAAACATCAGTTTTATCAAAATCATGTTTATTTTAAATACAACCATACTTTTTGACTACTGTAAATGGATATATAGTTTGGTCAATGGCATAGCCATTGCCAGCAGTGCATAAGCTAATTTTATATCTCATGTATGATGCTACCCACTTAAAATTAGCTTCAAAATTAAGTCCCATGATACACAAGTATATACGGTATTCATTTTTTCTTTTATTTTGTGCTTAACATAAACGATTTATATTTTTGCTCGTTCATGAAATTAAAATCCTCATGTTAAAAATGTGATACAACAAATAGCCAAATAGTTTTAATTCTTGCAGCATTTCATCTATTCAGTGTTTCTAGAATATTCAAAAGTTTGAAAATTTTTTAAAGATAACTTTTTTTATTTTTTTACATTTTATTTGAAATTTAACATAAGGCAAGAGGGACAAAGGAAAACATCTAGTGAACTTGAGCAAATGGATGGCAAAACAGTTTTAGGAGAAATAACAGAAAGACCAAGTTAAGAGCTACAAATGACAGGAAATTGTGGAGAGCCATGATTGCTTATGTCCTGAGGAATAAAGAAGAATATAAAGCCATAAAAAGCTAGAATAATAACTAAATGATGCTATAAACTCATTTGAATAAGTTTTTTGTCAACATTAGACTTTTGCATTAACATATTTCTGTGTGTGACAAACTTATAAAGCCATAAATATTATAACTGGGTAAAGAAAAAAGTTATTTTCTTGTAAAGATCATTTAAAAGTTCATTTACATATAATTTTTTAATAATTAGATTTCTAAAAAAATTTCTTTTTAATTTCTTTCACAGTTTTATCATAGAAAAATGTTTTTTCTTGTAGGTGATGCCACTTTATCAAGACATACAGGTGTTGAAATTAATCAATTGGATTTGTCTGTAATATTGTCATCTTCTCATTCAGGACAGGTAAATGTTATCTCCATAAATTTAAATATATTTTGTTAATCATTTTATGTGCATTTATATTTTATTGATAAATTTCAAGAGTTTTTTTTAAGAGTATTGAACACATTCTTATTGTCAGTATCACATAATATTTTAGACAGTTCATTCTGTGATTTAGATCTTTAGAGGTACAGTTCATATTTTTTCTATGGCTTACAAACTGAAAATGATGACAAAGGAAATGCTGCCAAATATACTGACTAAACCTGAAAAGATCCAATGAAAGAACCAACTAAAATCTAACAAAAACAAAGTTTAATAGCCCAATCAGTTCTTATGCAAAGATTTATTTCAAAATTTATAAAAAAAATAGTTACAATCTTAAAATAAGGCAAAGGGAATTTCAAATGTCATTATAACATAAAGGTTGTGAATATTATCACTACTATTATTTTTATATTTTATTTATTAAATGTTATTTGTTACAGTTGATTGTTAAAGATAATATATTAATATTAAAATAGGAGTGAAAAAAATGTTCCCTAATTTCTTGATTAAATGCAGATGTCTGGAATATTACTTTAATCACTTTATCAGTGTAATTCACTTGTACAAGGTCTTTATGTATATCTTAAATGTTTATTAATGATGGCTTCCAAACCCTATAATCTAATAGTAACAATCCAATTTTAATATCAATTAGTTTGACTCAAATTTTTATTCATGTTAACTATGTGTTCAAATAATAACAGTAGGTTATCTGAATTTCTTCAATAAAGCATATTTTTAATATTAATCTTGACTACTAAGGTGCAGGGTTATATTATGGTTTTCAATGAAGTTTGTAAAATACAAATTCAAATTTTATTCACTTTGGAAAAGGCATGAATCTGTTTTTCCTTTCAACTATAGCAAAGATTTTAGTCATTTAAATGCAGCTTAACTAAGAAAGGTACTGATAGAATAAAGTGAGAAATTTTAAAAAGATGGAATAGATGTGGGATTAGTTTTTTCATGTGTTTGAATTACCATGTATTTCTGAGAGTGCATATAGAGACTTATATACCACAGGAAGCCTTCAGGAATCAAATAATGACTTTTGACTAGTTTCTTAAATCAGCCAAGTTCTCAGTCATATGACTACAGTTCAAATCTAGTGGAAAGTTACTGTTTTATTTCTAATCTTTACTGTTTTTCTAATACGCATAATATAAAACAACTTTGACAGAAAAACAAAAAGATGAAAGATTAATTAATATAAACTTGATATCTGTATGAATGAATCTAAATTTTACCTCTTTGTATTAATTCAATTAATTTTCTATACTAAATACAAGTGCCAGTTGGAATAGTCATGTTGCTGGGAATTTTAAACTTATCAAAAATTACTACTTATTTTATTCCTGGAACAAAGTAATTTCATAGAGAAATTAAGCTGATGAAACATTAAGCATTTTTAGATTATAATGTTAATTATTAATTTTAACATTTGATTAATTGTAGCACTTAATATTACCAAACATTTTTTTCTCAACAGACATGGAAAGGAATTTGGCAAGGTAGTGAAATTGTAGCCAAGAAGCTCAAACTTCGGGAATGTACTGTGAGAATGTCACGTGACTTCCAAGAGGAATTTCCACGTCTAAGGTGAGATAATCAGTATTTATATTTACCTTGCTTTATTATTGTCTGACATGGATTATCCAATAAAGATATTTCAATTCATGTATTCAAAGAATACTTGAACTCTTATTCACATTGTCCAAAAATTAGTCTCTCTCTGTACTTATCATAAACTGATAAATTTTGTATTTGCTCTCTATCAACACTTTTCCATCATTTATGCTCATTAAATTCCAGATAAACTCAAGACAAACTCAATAAATCATGATGAACTAAACTATGAAACTGTTTTTAGTGGATTACATATTTTTTGTTTTTTTTAATTAAAGTTCAACATATTTGACTGCCATGCTTGACCACACAATTTTTGGTTGTCTCTTAAAAATAATAATTTTATCTGCTCCAAAAATAATATTGTCAGAATATGCCATATACGAAACAGATTAATTTAAAACTAAATTGCTTTATCCCCTTAATGAAGACCAAGAAGGGATTGTCTGTGGTCAAGAATTATTGAATGCATTACTGATAAAATGGATTCTTATATATATAATATAGATTCATTGCTAATTATTTTTACTTTAGAAATAAATTGAAAATCAGGAAAATAGAAATTATTAGTGGTAGGCAAACAATGCTGATATAATAAGATTATTAGGTATAATGTAATTGCATAGAAAATCAAGAAGAAAGCAATTATAAAATAATGTTATTATAGGAATAATCTAGGAAAGATTGTCTGCAATTTTATCATCAACCATGACATTCCAGTGATGAGATTATTTTTTTTCAAATCATCTGGTGATTTGACTGAATGCAGGGAGAAATGGATGCATGCCTTTCCCAATGATATTGATAATAATGTAATTATTATATAATGTATTTTATTTTATTATATATATATATATATATATATATATATATATATATATATATATATATAGGAATATATCATAAATATTTACTGTTAATAGATGATTTGAGTTTTATGCAGTTCATGCAATCTTCAAGGAAATAAAATATGATCATGATGTACCTGAAAATTATATGAACTGCATGAAACTCTGAGTCATGCTATCAATGTTGGATATTATGTATATTCACTAAATATATACTTATAGCTCATTTTTTAAACATTGAGCATTGTATTTATAACACCTGAGGAAGAAATATATTTATAGCAAGTATGTACAAGTATATGTGCATGTATGTAGATTTTTTTTTTTTTTTTTAAATAAATATTATATATATACAATATATATATATATATATATCGTCAGGATAGATAGATTCATGCTTTTCCTATTGATATTAATGCTAAATGATTACAAATAATTAAGCCTAAAATGTGAATTCAGTTTGCAGTTTGTTTTTTCATACTGATAAGTATTAAGCTACATCACAACTCCTTTTAGTACATATACATAGAATGCAGGGAAAGGTGGATTCATGCCTTTTCTATTATCTTACTACTAAGTGATTACAAAAAACCTCAGTTGAAATATGCATTTAGTATGCAGATTCTGTTTTCCAGGTATGAGATAAGCACTAAGTTACTATCTGCATTTCTCAATACGCCTATGAGTTACAATAAGTAGATTTACATGATTCATACTGAGCATCAGATTACTTGACTTTTAATTTAACTTTATCCTTAAAAAAAAAAATTTATCCTTATAGAAATTAGATTTTAACTAATTTCAGCTCGGTTTTTATTTTTATTTATTTCTATTTTTTTTTTATGTAGATTTTGTTTGTAGGAAATAAAATTATTTTTCTGATGATGCTAGTTCATTGGTGAAACATGTCAAAAGTAGCTTTCCAAATTGTCTTATATATTTACATTTATTTTTAATCATTTAACCCCAAGCAAGGCAATAAAGCCACTAAGATGTAAGGTGTTACTGAGTGTGACAGAATATAAGAAAAATGAAAAAACATTAAGGAGAGCACAATAAAAGAACTGGAATTAAGATGATAGAAGATAATGATGGACATTGCATTTACATTTTTAAAGATCAAAATGATGGACATTGCATTTACATTTTTAAAGATCAAAATCAACTGGAAAGCAAGAATCTGGAAGTGTTCCACAAGTGGGAAGTGCAAAAGAAGAAACTGTTAGCATAGAAATTAGGATTACAATTAACCATTTCAACTACAAAATGTTGAGACCTAGCTGCCAATCAGGCTCAGCCAACTCTACTCATATATATGTATACATATATGCATACACTCTTATCTCTATGAATAAAATATATTTACTGGTAATGAAATTGATGACAAATCTCAATATAATTAGTATTTCAATTAATCATCTCATTAAGTTAATATTTTCTCAAACTACAGGTCATATTAAAGTGATGTTATCAAAAAAAAAACATTCTATTTTTAAGTAGTCTATTTATGATTAGTATATCTCATTAATTATTAGTGACTATTAATCAGAATATAAATTGATAGATTTTATCTTTGTACTTGTTCAGACTTTGTATGTGGCATCTGTCAGTCCTCAGAGACCATGGATCTGCACTCAAAAAATTATGCCTCAGTTGCTGACTAATTAAAACTTAAATGTTTATTCAAATGAAATTTTGCAAAGATATCACTTTTCCTAAAACATGAAATTTAAGAGCTTATCTTTTTTTTTCCTCTTAAATAGTTTAACTTAAATACAATGAATCGATCATATATACTGTTATAAATAGGACAGAGGTTCTATTTTGGCTAATTATGATACAGGCAATTATTTTTCTTACAAGTACTTTATTATATAATGCATTTTTTATTATATAATGCATTTTTTATTATATAATGCATTTTTTAAGCTAAATTTCCACTGTATTTGGATATCCCTCAAAATTAATCTTGTAACTATTTTTATCTAAAAAAAAAAACTTGCAAAATGGCAGCATTGCTTAATTGTGTGCGTGTTTTACAATATTCTGTTAGAAATCATATAAAGTATGATAAAAAGGTGCTGAAAAATTCCCAAGCAAGAAAAGATTAAAACAAATATATTAATAAATTTAATGTTTGGTCATTTGGTCAGATTTTGAAAAGTGGATCAAGACAAAAACTCTAATGTAATTGATCATCTTCAGATAGAAAATGATTATTATTGCAATTAAAATTATATAATTTTTTAAGCAACTGAGTAGATATTAAAAAGAAAAACCTAAAAGTAAAATTCTTAGCCTTTCAAATATCATTACAAAATTTGAATGAATTTATTTTGCATATTTAGATCACAAACACAATATATATTTGTACATTTTATTGAAATTGGTCAACAAAGCCTGCCCAATTGATTCTTACGGTTTTCCAACTTTTGTCAAAACAGTCAGATGTCCACATTAAATTCATAAAGTAATTGTCCAACATTCCTAATGTTTTTCTTGGAGTATTTTCAACCATCACTAGTTATTATCAAGAACATTAAAGTTATCACTTATAAAGATTTTTAATTAATTTTCTCTTTGTATTTAAAAAAAACAGGATATAATATATGTATATTGATTACAAATGATATGTGTACAATGTTTACTTTTATATTCTTTCTCTGCAAACCAAGAATTTTATAAACAATATTTATGCAGCTTGTAAATCATTGAAGGAAGATTGATGATGGTGATGATGAACTTAATGAATAAATTCTAATTAAACCTAAATCTTTAAAAAAATATTTTTCTTAACCTAAGGTTGAATATTATAAATCTATTTATTTATTTAGGCATTTTATTTATTCTTTATTTTTTTCTTATTGTGTTTCATTTTATCTTTTCAGAATTTTCAATCATTCAAACATCCTTCCTGTCTTAGCCTGCTGTAATAAACCCCCTGATCTATTCATCATTAGCCAGTTTATGACACACGGATCATTGTACAATGTACTTCATGGAGAAACTGGTACTTTTTTATTTATTTTTTTACTTTCTCTGTATGTGTCTTTTTTCTTTCTTTTTTTTTTCTTTTTCTCTCTTCCAGCTCCTTTAGTAAACAAGTTCACCGGTGTAGTTAATTCTTTCCTTATTACATATTTAAAAAAAAAAAGAAAAAAAAAGTGGCTTGACCTATTCTGCTACTACTAGAAGTTGGTGTTTGAACTTGAGGTATACAAGTCATAATTTCAGACTTAACCAGGTCCTCCACACTTCAAATGGATCAATAAATCTGTAGATTGACATCTAGTTATTAGCTGAATTTTGTTCTGACATAATTTTTAATCCTGATCACTGAATTAAGTGCATTGACAAGGAAGGATATTATGTTGAAAAATATTTTTTGTGTAAAAACTTTTTCACCATTGAGCTGCAGATGTATAAAGTAAAGTTAGTAATTATTGGTAGATGGTAATACATATATTAATAGTATACGAGAGATTTTTAGTTTGTTTTAACATAACTATTTCAATGTTTTCTTATTATCTACTTGTTTCATACTAATACATCAAGAAAGGCATAAAACTACTTTTCACAATCTCCTTGGTATGCTGTCTTAGTTGAGTAAGAAGAATAAGTGAGTGAACACCTACAACAAAAAAAACATTCTATAACTGCTTTATCTGTCTTGGTAATTGCAGAAAAAAGCTGTTACTTCTTTTATCAGTTTTGACTGAAATCAATTACATATATACAGAATAAATAGCATGATGGTATTTTTTTTTTAAAATTATCTATATTTTTTATTGTCTTTATTACAGAGATTGTTGTTGACCAAAATCAAGCATTGAGATTTGCACTGGACATTGCTCGTGGAATGGAATTTCTGCACTCCATGGAACCAATGATACCAAACATCACCCTTAACAGCAAACATGTTATGGTCAGTGATTCTCTTTATTACTCACAGGAAAATGTAAAAAAAAAACAATGAAGTGATTCTTTCATTTTTGTGAAGAAATTATGTGCATCTAGTTTTGTGTTTTTTTTTTTTTTTTTTTTTTTTGTTTTGTTTTTTTCATCAAATAATGACTTTGATTCTTTTGGCTTCAAGATTGGGAATTTTATTAAACATGTTGAGATAGAGGTTCAGTTGGTCTAAAAAAATGCAGTTGACAACTGAGTTCAAATACTGGCTGTGACAGTTTGTGTTTATTTTGAACTAATCCTCTTGGAAAAAGTAGGAAACCATCTCTTCTTTCCTCTATCTATGGGTTAAATATCAAGATAGATTGGGCTTTCTAACCTTGATTAGCATCCAGATTAAGAAAATTTCAAACAATGGGTAGAGCTCTTTGAAAAATAGTAGGGCAGATGGGAATTCTCTAATGTTGCTTGGCAATCAACCTATGAAATGGACAGTTCTCAATTCAAAGCTGGAGAAAGCAAATGAGGATACAACTATTCTCTTTCCCAAGAACAATTGTGGCAATGAAGTTTAGATATCAAAGAGAAAGTAAAATGATCATGGTTTATACAATGATATAGACATAGAATGAAAGACAATGAAAAAGTGTATATTGCACTAAGACATGGTAACATCTATTGCATAAAGCTTCTACATTTGGACATGTTGTATAAATAGAATCTTCATTTATGTCATATTGTTGTTATTTATTGGAAATGGATTTAATGAGATAAAAAAATTTCCATTGAATGTGAATCACTGCTTATAAAAATGTTTAAAGAAATATAATAGATATAATACGATAGCATTACTATTAGGTTGCC
The DNA here is from genome assembly GCA_903632075.3 of Acanthosepion pharaonis. Classification (NCBI taxonomy): domain Eukaryota; kingdom Metazoa; phylum Mollusca; class Cephalopoda; order Sepiida; family Sepiidae; genus Acanthosepion; species Acanthosepion pharaonis. Next base: position 93,764 of record CAHIKZ030002839.1, read on the forward strand.
ACACATGAAATGATGCACTTTATAGGAAATGAATAAAAAGCTTCTGAAATGTTAAATAACTAATTTATTTTGTTGAAATAACCAATAATCAACCAAAAAATGTCATTTCATTGTAACAATCTAATAGAAAGATTTTATTTGCACTTCAATATCTGACTTTTTATCTTGTATATTGTTCCTATTCTGATGGTCACATAGCCATGTGATTAGAATGTTCATTTCCAACCATATGACCTGGGTTCAAATCTCACCATAGTTGATTTGTTAGGAAGGTGACTTCTTGATGTTATTACCTTGGATAGGTGATTCCAGAATGCAACACATTTGGAAAATGCCTGAAAACCATACCACTGATTGACCCAAGCCATGTGAGTGAAATTGGGTAGGCAGAATAGCTTGGAAACCATCAATGATTGTGCTAGCAGAAAGTCACAAGTCATCGTGGCTGGGGGTTTGAGTATAATGACCTTGTTCAGACTGTTGATCATGCCAAATGATGTACTCTCTCCTAGAAACCATAATTAAAATTTGTTTATCATAGTTGCAGTATAAACCACAGCTGAGCTTTGCAAGTATTGAATAAACACAAATATGCCTGAGAAGGAAACTACAACAGGGATTGGCTAGCTACCCTCACAGACAGGTGTGCTATGAAACAAGAAACTGGTCATTTTTATTCCTAAGATTTATACAGAAACTCTTTAAAATGCTCTTAAGTTTAAAAAGCAAGCTTTATACAAAATATATTTTATACATTACAATGGTATTATACAAAGAGTCTATACAAATTGGCATATAATTATATAGTTATGAAAAGAAGTGTTAAAAAGTATACAATTATGTTATTATAATATATTTCTAATATAAAATACAGGTAAAATGATAGGCTCCCTGTATTGCCCCAATAAATACCTGACTCCTCATGCTATCCTCTACCTTTATAAAAAAAGTCAGATCATGGTGAAAACGGAGTACTGTTATTATATTTGGGGTGGGAGCTGCCCTGTCCTCATTTTCCAGCCTTAGTAAAGTTCAAGTGTCTCGGTGTCTATGACCTGCCATGTCACTTTCATGGGATGAACTATATTGATTGGTTCTGCCAGGTCTAACCTTCATGTCTAGGACCTGTCATGTCACTTCCATTGTAGCAAACCATTCACATTCCCTCCGTATTCAATCAGTGAGAAATAAGTTCAAATGTGTCTCAGAGTTCTTGTTGGAGAAGAATTATTTTCCATCCTCCAACCTCTCTTTCACAGCTGGGATGTGATCAGTCTCTCACTACTTTATCACTACTCCTATGGAAAGTGCTGGGATGAACTATATTGATTGGTTCTGCCAGGTCTAACCTTCATGTCTAGGACCTGTCATGTCACTTCCATTGTAGCAAACCATCCAAATTCCCTCCATATTCAATCAGCGAGAATTAAGTTTCAATCAAACAGCTTTTTTCTGCGAACCTCTGCCCTATGGAACAGACTCCCAAGATGATATTTCCCTTGTCACTATAATCTTTCATTAACATTAAATCGCATTATGAAATAAATAATTAAATTTATAATTTATTCTTAGATAAGTTTTCCACCAAAATGTTAACATCTTTAAATTAATTTCAAATTGTTATAAATTTTATATTTTCATATCATTTATTCAGTTTATATTAATTCTTAATTCAGTAGCTTTAAGTTTTGAATATTTCAAATTTTTCATTTTTGTGAACAGAAAAGGTTTTTGCTATTTTCTCTTTGAATAATGAAGATTAATTTTCAAGCAATATTTTGTAAGAAATAGTTTTATATATGACTATATTATAGCATAATAATTGTTGATATGATTGTATCATATGTTTGATGCGGCCATATCGCATTACTGTGTTTGGTCTCACTGTATTGGGGAATGGTAATGTGGCTGGCATGGCCGTATAAGGTGGGTAACATGGTTGGCACAGCTGTATGGGATTAACAGTTTAGGTGCAACCATATGGGGGTAACAGGTTCAGTGTTAAGCACCAAAATAATAACAATTGATCTGCTAAAAATCCAGAAGATATAATCAATATCAATTAATGACTAACCAGAAACATCTTTCAGATCTTTAGTTTGACCTTGATGTATGCAATTAGTTACTCTTGAATGTACTTTATATGGTGAGAAGCATTTAGCTAATTTTTTTTTTAAATGAAAATAAGTTCTCCTTTACCAAATCAACTGAAGCTAAGACTGTCTCATTAACCTTTTTACTACAACTGACAAGAGACCTTTTCTAAGCAAGTCTTCAATCCAGTGATGCAAATGAGACAATTTGTTTCACAATAATGAGTTATTCTTTTATGAGTTGTCAGAGATCCACTAAATAGTGTCTAGTATGTTTTTACAAAATTCAACAGGCTGAGAAAATTGAATACAAATGTATTGAATAGAAGATTGTTGTATAGATCCATATTTATAAAAAATATTTTATGCTTGTTTAAATCATAAAAATGTTTTAATGCACACATACAAGCACAGTTATCCATGAATGTGTGTTTATGTATGAATAAATACAAAAGGAAAGGTTTGTTTTTTTTGGTTTTTTTTCCCCCAACAAATTTTGTCATCTGATGGACTTTATCAAGACAAATGTAAGGATTTTGCAACTTGTATGTAGTGTGAATGAAAGAGGAGAAAATGGAATGTTGCTGTGGTGGGGAGAAGAAGAAATGGCACTATCAAGTAATGATTTCTATTATAGAAAGATGTGGAAAGAAGAAAAACTATAAAGTTTGACCAGAAATAGGAATCAGTGATTTTATTTTGTTTGTTTACTATGAGAAAGGTTTCAAGAGAGGAAGGAGATTTAATGAGAGAGATCCTGGGAGAAGCTCTTTTTTTTTTTTTTTTTTTTTTTTTTTTTCTGAGCCACATGCTATTTCGGCAATATGGAGTCTGGAATAGTGAGACTGGGTAGAGATGTGATACCACCATTTAACAGAGAAGGTGATATAGTTGCATAGATAAAGAAGGTGAAATTGGTTGCTAAGCTTCAAAAAATTTTAGACCTTGCTAGATTCCTTTCACATTTTCTGCAACGAGATGAGCGTGCAATGAGTGACGAAGACATGTTGGATGAGGACATGATAGACCAGCCTGAAGAAAGTGTTCACTGAAAGGCCCTTTGAAGCTTATGAAAAACCCAAGAGGGCCCAATGGATTGGGGAATTAGTGGACATCTACACTAATAATATCAAAAAGGTTGGCAGGATATCTAGAGAGAGGACTGGACAGCGAAACTAGTTTTCGTGACGGTTTTCCCAGACGGCATATCTGTGGTACTGCAACAAGTGCCTGGTGTAGAAAAGATGAACATATGCAAAATGATACCAGTCACAAGGCTTTTAGTCAGCAAAAGACGTCCAGAACAGTGGCAGTGATTGCACAAAGCGCAGGACCAAAAGAAAACAATGGTCATATGGAATCATTGAGCATTAGGTGCTATAGATGTTGGGGATTGCACCTAATTAGAGACTGTAAGGAGCCACTCAGAATAAAAGTAATGTGCTACAATTGTGAGAGATTTGGGGGCATATTGCAAGGTATTGCCCTCAGGCTCAGCATAACAAACAAGGGGAACTTCTGTGTCAGTAGCTACCTCGTCAACAGAATAAAGGTGCAGTACTGACCTCTACCAATTATAGAAATGTCAATGGTAATGTGATAGTGGCAGCTTTTGTTGATACCAAACTACACAACCACTTTATTTTATCATAATCTTGTGAGCAGATGGAGTTGGAGTGGCCCTGTGAAAGCAGTTGATGGAACAGAGGTAAAATGTAAAGGAACCCAGCAGGTGGAGATAAAAGTAGGTGGGATGAAGATAAAAATGGAGGCAATTATTGTTTATCGCATCATCGACAGGATTGACATTGTTGTCAGAATAGATGTGATCAATAAGATGGTAGGTGTAACTGTAAAAAAATGGTGAGATGAAGTTTTGAGAGAGGCACTATGCTGCAGCTGCCCAAGTTTTGAACTCTTTTCAAAACTGAAGACAAGGACTTCACAGCAGAGTTCACTGGAAAGAAATGGACTGTAGAATGGAAGTGGATAGCAGAGTCTCTAGTATTAAAAAACAAGGTGGAGTACAGAGGATATTCTCTTACTGTGAAAGGGTGAAATAAAAGGAGTGTTACTGTTGATGGCAGTAGTCAAAGCTACGAAAGGAAACATCAGGTCAGTATTAGACTTTCAGGAGTTGAACCATTATGTAGAGTGCCATAATGGGAGCAACATAATTGATGTGTGTGATGAAAAAATGAAAAGGTGGAGGCAGTTGGTGGGAGAACTATGATTTTGGTCAGCCTACATACATGTTGTGCAGAAACTATGACAGTACCAGCTGGTGTGCTATAAGAGGAAAACTTACTGCCTGATTCAGTTGGGATTCAGGCTCAATGCTGCACAGAAAATTATGGCAGTGGTCCTAAAAACAGTGCTGATGAAGAGCAATAAGAAAAAAGAAGCCACTAATTGATGATCTCATGATAGATCTAAAAAAGGTATCGATAGAAGAAGTGGTGGATCATCTTAAAGAATTCGGATTAACAGCAAAGCTACATGAGCCCTTAGGAGGCAGCTCTGGGTTTTAAGTTAAATAGAGGAAAAGTGGGTGAACTGGTGCTTGGAAGGGGCAACAAAGTCCCACAGGTGACAGGAGAGATGAGTAGGTGGGAATTGTTCACAGTCTGTGGAAAGCTGTTGGGGCACTAACCTGTTGCTTGATGACTGCAACTGACATGCAACTACATGAAAAAAATAACAAGTGAAATAATCTGAGAATGTAAAGTCAATGATGAAACTGTCACTGTAATGCAGGAGATTTTGGCTGAGGTAAAGAAAGAGGATCCCGTAACTGAGACTTGGTACATCCCTAAAATGAAAACTGTAATAGTGTGGTGTAATGCTAGCAGTATTGCTACAGGTATAGTCATGGAGATTGGTAGTTTGGTGGCAGAAGATGCAGCATGGCTGAGGAAAAAGATGGCTATAACCACATCAATATGGCTGAATTAGATGCTGTGCTAAAAGGCATTAATTTGGCTTTAAAGTGGGGGTTAAGAGAGGTGGAAATAAGGACTGATTCAGCCACGGAACCAAGTTGGGTGAACTCTACTGTAGAGGAGAGCAGGAAAATATGGACAAAAGGTGCTGGAGAAATGATAGTAAAGTGGAGATTAGGAATACTGGAAGAATTGATATCCAAATTTGAATTACAAATGAATGCAATATTTGTCCCTTCGGAAAGAAACAAGGCAGATGCATTGACTGGAGTAAACAAAAAGTAGTTGGTATCTAGCCACCCCCCCACGAGGGTTGCATGTGGCACAAGGCCGAGTTTATCGTGGGTTTCGAGCCCGTGAGGGGCTCAGGCAAAAAATGCCCATTATAACCCATTATAAAAGAGATCGGGTTGGTCATTTCTCCCCGAGCGAGACTCTGCCCTTGGTGAGCCTCGTCCGGGTTCCTTTCTGCTCAGAGGCAGAAAGTTCGACCGTCAAGTCGAGAAGCTCGGCTTGATTCAAAAAGTAGTTGGTCATGCATGAGAAGAAAGAGGCTTCAGTATGCTATCTAGAGACCAGAGAAGTAGAAGAGTTGCAAAGTATGCATTATATGGGAGTGGACAAGACTCTATATTTGAGCGTGAAAAGTCAACCCACTTGTAAAAAGGGAGAAAGTCCAGAGGGTGGTCACGAACTGCGTTAGATGCCAATCAATTGACCCTGCCCCAAATGTGCATGATCCTGGTGAGATTGAAATGACAAACAATTGGATGAGGTTAGCTGTTGATTAATGCATTATTGCGGGGGATGTATATTTGTCAAAGAATGACTGTGTACCTAGGTGACAGGTGATATGGGGGGAATCGCATGCTGAAATGGCAGCTGTAGTTGCAGAAGGACCAGAGAATATGATTCTTGAACAAGTTCCAGTGGTGGAGGTGGTAATGGACAATGGCATGATTTTCCACTCAGAAGTCCCACCTAAGTGATGCTTGAAAAATTGAAAATAAGTTAATACAGAATAGCATACAGGCTAGTAGAATAGTGGAGTGACATCATCGGACTGTGAAAGCAATAGCCAAGAGAGAAGGATATCACCTGTCAAAGCAACATTTTGGTACAACATGGTACCTAAAGTCAGACAGAGAAAGGAGACTAACATAAAGATTAATTTTCACCTATGAAAAGACATATACCTGAATAGTGATGAGGAAGTGCTGGCCAGAATCCAAATAGAGGAAGAGGTTTGAGTGATACCATTAAATACACAGTGCAATGAGTGAGAGTGGTGTGTGGTAATTGGAGTGCAATCACCTAACAACCTGACTGTTTATGGCATGTTGCAGCATATTTCAGATTTGTGGTGAGTGTTCCTTGCAAACAATGTGAATGCTGAACATGGAGGAGATAGAAATGAAACGGCACCAATGCAAAGACCACAGAGAGAGTGCAAAGCACTGACCAGAGCACAAGACTATGTTGTGTGAAATTATTTTTTAGGCCAATAGTGCGAATGAAGGAAGAAGAGAAAATGGACTGTCACTTACCTCATGATGAGGGAGAAGAAGCAGTGACAGGCAGTGACTTTTTTTTTTTTTTTTTATAGAAAGATATTGCATAAAGAGATGAATTATGGGAAGAAAGAAAAGCTATAAAGCTCAAATGAAAATAGGAGTCAGGGATTTTTTTTTTATTTGTTTCATATGAGAAAGGTTGCAAGAGAGGAAGGAGATATAAGAGAAGAACGTGGGAAATCCTGGGAGAACCTTTTTTATCTTTTATTTTTTGAACCACAATGTATAATAAACAAAAGTAAAAACATTGTTAGGTTTTCAAAATTATTAAATTTACAAACACTCAAGAATATTCTTGTGAACTATAAGTAAGCATATAAACAAAAATTTTAAAATGGCTAAATCAAACCCTTCCATTATTTAAAATATGTTCATAAATAATTTATCAAAACAAAATAATAATTACATTAATATAAACAGTAAATAAATATAAATATATAAACAAATAAAAAATTCATTAACAAGTATAACTCTTGTTTCTTAGATGTTAAATTATAACACTAAGCATCCTCCATAATTTACCATGATTTTCAAAGTTGGCCTGAAGAATTATTTTGAGTATTCTCAAATTTAAAAATATCAAAAATCTAACAATATTTTTAACTTCTGTTTATAAATACATGTTGCAAAATAAAATCCTCACATTAAAGTCTATGAGAGGACAAAATGCATTTATAAGAAAAGTTTTCCTTTTTTTTTTATTCATATTGTCTTTTTACTGACATATTTCATTTATATCTGAATATATATATTTATATATATATATATATATATATATATATATATATATATATTTTATTTTTAACTTTCATAACTGAATAGAAAGCTGTCAGATCCTCATACGTCGAAACCGACAGGAGAGTCCATTATTATATATATATATATATAATGTATGTATTTATACATTAGTTTACCTATACTGTGAAAAATTACTATATTTTGTTAAATCTTTAATATTATTTACTATTATTAGGTTTTCACATGTAAGATTTTGTTTTAAATTATATATTCTATTTTGCTTTTTCACAATCAGTCTTTTCACATTCCAGTTTTGTAAACCTCTTGAAAGAGTCCATTATCATAACAAGGACACTGCCACCTAGTGTCGCCTGAGAAGGAGATATTTCTAACATTATAAAAATAAAATAACTGGGACATTATTGACAAGGTATACAATCACTCATACTCACCATTCACTCAACTCCTGGTAGGTCTTGTGACCTAAGACTCCAAAAGCACTGGCACATTGAGGTCTTCTGTTAGTATAAATAGCAAGATTGCTGGCTTTCTAAGGCCTGTTATGTAGCTTACAGCACCTCATATTACCAGTAATCACCTGAGTACTGACCAGACTCAACATTACTTAACTTTGGTGATCAGATGAGAACTGATGTTTCAACATAATATGGCCATAAACTCTAAAGTATACAATATACAGATATATACATTACTTTTCTTAAATACTCTGTTATATATTAGTTAATTTCACACTCCTCCTGGGTCTTTTGGACAAGAATAGAGGTTTATCCCTTGATTTATGTTTACTATTGGGTTTCCAGTTCCTTGTAAAGTCTACTTCAACTCTATACCTTGAATATCTCTGCCTAAACTCACAAATTTTATTTACTATGTATTTTTCCTCAATAGAAGTAAATAGGTTTGCCTATCATCCAGTTCCACACACCTGCTCAGTCTTTTGAACAAGAGTAGAAGTTTATGCCTTGTTTCCTGCTTAGAATTGTGTTTCCAGTTCCTTCTAAATTCTACTTCAACTCTATACATCTAATATCTCCGCTAAACTCTGAAATTTTATTTACTATTGAATTACTTTTCCCCTTAATAGGAGTAGATAAATTTGCTTGTTGTCCAGTTCACACCTCTCCCTGATCTTTCAAACAAGAACAGAGGTTTATCCCTTGTTTACTGTTTAGAATGGGGGCGGTCAGGTTCCTTCTAATGTTTTTTCCTTCTCTTTCCCTTCTACTAGCCTCTTGCATTTTAGTGGCATTATTGCTTTGAGTGAATTGATTAAAAAGAAAATTAAAAATGAAACCTGGTGTATAACCTGATTATTATTGTATTAAAAAATATATATGTCAGACAACAAATTATAGTTTTTTGACAAATCTCAGATCATTACAAGCATATTTGTTTTGATTATAAATCTATATTCCAACTGTTATTAACAAAAAAAAATCATCTATATATTATTTAAAATATACAAAGTTTATTTTTTTAAATAAATACCAGATATTGAATTGTCAAGAAAAATAATTTTTCAATTATAAAATTTGAAGTTATATTGAAACTGAGTTTGTACTCAATTATAAATTCTCATGTGTTGGTAAAAAGAAAATATTTTTAAATTCATTTTTGCAGATCTGTGTATGGGTGCAATATCCTAACAATTACAAGTGATGAACATTTCAACTTAGTAATTTGAGAGGCTTGAATATTTTAAAACAGAATAAATTTTTATGTTTTTTTTTCTTTCCATTTCTGAGTTTATTATATATATTTTTTATTAGATTGAAATAGTTATTTATTTATCTGTTTATTTTTTTATATATATAACTGTTGTTATATAACTTTAAACTGTTAACAACACAAAGCCTCTGCTGCCTATTTTGTGACTTTCTATCTTTCCTTGAAAATTATCAACAATGGTAAAAAATATTTAGAACATAATGCATAATTTCAACAAGTTTCTATCTGACATTAAGTGACTTATTTAACACCAGGAGAAAGTCATCAAAAGATATTACCTCCATGTTCTGTTTAATAGAATTATATATCCAACAATGGTAAGATAATCTTTTAGTGCTTAAAGGTCAACTGTAAGTTTTATTGTGCTGACTTTTTCTTTTTTTTCCTTTGTCTCATCTCTTTTTTTTTTCTTTCTATGATATATGATGTGTTCTTTTTTGTTTTGTTTTTTTTCTATTGCTCTTGGCTGAATAAAAATATTTTTAATAATCAGCAATATTTATTATATATATTAATAATATGAATGATATGATATGAATCAGACTATCAATGCATATATAATTGTATTTGAAAGTTTGATAAAAAAATGGTTTGAAAGGTTGAATCATTTGAAATCAAATATTTTCTGGTACAGTATTAATTTTTCTTATGATTCAGAAGAGACATTACAATATTTTGACAGGTTTGTGAAAGGCAACAGAATTAACCCACTTTTGCTTTTAGACAATGTTCATGTTTTCTCTATATTTTTTATTATTTCCAGGAATAAAACTTTTATTTTTCTGTGGGTGGTTTCTGATAATCTTTTTACTTTGATGTCCTCATGACTTTTTTTTTCTTGTAACAAATGTATTTTGTTCTAGATTGATGAGGACCTGGCTAAGATAAATATTGATGACCCTAAATATTCCTCACATGACGTTGCAATCAATGGGGTAAAAACAAGAATTTGATTCTGTGCCTGATCTTTACGAGTGCTCTGACTTGTGCGATAGCTGTCAGCTGTCTTTGTCGTCACTAACATTACTTACACTACTAACGTGTTTTCATCTTCAGTTCATCATCTGACCACTTATTTCATTTTTTTTTTATAATCATTTTCAGCGTCTTCAATTTCTGGCACAAATCATTTGCTAGATTATTTTTATTTGTAAAATAGGAGGTCAGTATTTATTATTAAAATGTGTTATTGCCAATGGGGAACAAATGCTCAGAACAAAAAAAAACTGTATTTATATAAATCTGCCTGTTTTCAAACAAAATTGAAAACTAGAAATTAGATTTTCTTAGTTTAATTGTATGTTTCACTTGGTTTTTTGGCAAAGTTTAACCTTTGTGCCCACAAAAAAATGACGTCAAAAGGACAGTTTTATCCCTGACACTGCTCTTATTTTGTATTAACGTCACTTCCTTGGCAATGTTTATTGTTTTAAGAAGTGATTATTAGAATTTTAATAAAACTCAAACACGAAAGTGAATTTATACATTTTCTTTCTTTGATAATTTATGACAAAAATATTAAACACTATGTATTAGATTATTTACAAAAATAATTTTATATTTACAATATTCTAAAAGTGAACCAATTAATACAATGCAATATTTTTCATTTACCAATTTGTAAAGAAATAAATATGAAAATAATTTTTTTGTTCCTAAATTTATAAAAAAAATTATGAAATCTTAAAAATATATGAACTTAATATAATGAAATTTTTATTATTTACCATTTTATAAAGTTTGAATTGATTGGCAATTTGCCAGTGTTTTGCTAACCATTCCAAAGATTTTATTGAAAATTTTATAGGTTTTTATAAATTTAAAAAAAAAAGATTTCTTTTCAAATGTATTTCTTTATAAAAGGTAAATAATAAATATTGCATTGTATCTGGTTTTCTTATTTTTATAATCTTGTAAATAAACATTGACAAGGGAGTCTCAGTAGTTTAAAGTAATAGTGGTGTCAACAGAAAAAAAAATCCTTTTTACACACACCCTTTTTTGATGGGCACAAAGGTTAAACATTGCCATTTTTTTCTTTTCTCCTTTTGGCTTGCTTCTGGCTTTGTTCATCTTTTGAATGATATTGAATTGTTTGCATTGCAACAAAAATTGTTATGAACTGTAAGAAATGAAACTATCAGTATAAACCACTGCTTCTAAAAAGTTTTTTTAGAGTTTCAGTGTTTTTTGGGAGTTTTTTTTTTTTTTTTTTAGCCAAATTTTTTATTTTTCTTTGAAATATTTCATCTGTCTATATAAATTCCTTTTCTTACTGTTGAGGTTGTGAATAATCAAAAATATATAATTTCAACCTGTAAACTGAACAAATTTTTAAGACGACAATATATTAATCATTTAAAGTTTAGAATAAGAAAACAAAACCAATTTGTTGTAGTATACAATTGTATTTACACATTTTCATGCATGTATTTGTGAAGAGATCATATACATATTACATATTGGGATCATATATATATATCATTATATATTGTGATCCATTGATATCAGTTTGGAAGGCATACTGGCTATACAAATATATAATAGGAGAGAGAGAGTGAGATAAGATTACCACAATACAATCTTCCTATTTGTATTTAATCATGGGTTATACAATGCTAAGCTTAATGAGTATAGATAGATATTGTATTTATTTAGTGGTTGATTAAAATATATATCATTTATATGCATATAGTTAATCACGTGTAATTTTATTTTGTTCAAGGTTTTTTATATTAATTTGTAGTGTGTTATATTTTTTATTACTATAATTATTATTTTTTGTAGGCATACATAATTGAGTTGCTATTCTAGTCTTCTTAAATAGTGAAATTAATAACAACCAGCCTACATTGAGAATGCTATCTCTTTTTATATATATATATATATATATATATATATATATAGTAAAGCTTAAAATATAAAATAAATGGCTCAATACCAAAGTTGGCAGAGCTTACATATATTATATATAGTATTATTAATATAATAATATTAAAATCTACTACTCAATATTTCATGTGATAACAAAATTGAACATCAAACACTGATTAGTGAATTTTAATATTATTGTATTAATAATACTACCTTTTAAGTTGAAAGAAACAAGTTATAAAGTTCCTTGCAAACAAAGCTCATATGAAAAATGTTTTTTTACAACACAAAAGAAATGAAATGTGTTAGTATAAGGTAAAAAGTATTTGTGAAATTATCATGAGAAAATCCATGATTAGCATTATATTATATGATCAGTAGCAGGCAGTATCAGCATGAATACAGCTATGCTTTGTTTATGTGATGCTTGGGTATTTTTATAATGTAAACTGTGCAAACTGCTTTATGAAAATACTTTAAAAATGAGAAAAAAACTTTACAAAAAGGAACTTAGTACTCAATAAGTTTTGAGTATGTCTATTATTGAAGTTATATTATCAAAGTTATATTGAAGACTAATTTATTATTTTATTTTACACTATTTATAATAAAAAGATCAGATCACAGGAAGCTAAAAGTTAGATTTATTAAACCCAGAAATTTTATTGGCAAAAAAATATATTTCCCAATTTTTAATATCGATTTTTTTTTTTTTTTTTTTTTTTTTTTTTTAGGAGGGAAAATATTATTTTCTGGATGTGAGCTTCATTTTATTTTAGGCAGACAACAAACTTGAATTGTGTTTTGAGACAACCTCACTGATTGTTAAGTAAATGCTAATGTGAGAATTTGAATTTGTCATTCCTGTGAGCATACTTTTACACAGAATTGAGTTTTTAGTGAATTTTTTCTACAATTTTTAACTGGATTCTACACACACACACACACATACATATACATACATACATATATATATATATATATATATATATATATATATTTATTAATTAAAGAATTTCCAGAAAGATCTATGATCCAAGGAGAGCTCTGTCAAAAGACAGAGCAAAATTATTATTAATTAAAGAATATCAAACACTTATCAAACGCAGCTCTCAATCTTCAAGACCTACAAAGAAATCACAAATGAAATTGAAAAAAAACATTACAGGTTAAAATCCAGAGATATTGATATTTTATTTAGAGGGTGAAGAAAAATCAGAGTGGAAGCCTATTTTGATATAATGTCATTTGGGAATGGTGGAACGGCTTGAGGATGATGGAATGGCTTAAAGTGTTGTTAGTTCAGTGTGAACAATCCCAACTGTTTCTGTCGACAGCCAAAATTCAATGCTGATATATTTCATTCAACAAATTATTTATAAATTGTAACCTAGGGAAGATTACTGAATATAATAATCAAACAAAGGTTGGTAATGACTCTCCAAATAAAATAGGAATATCTCTTGATTTTAACCTGAAATATTTTTTCCATTTCATTTATGATTTGTTTGTAGGTCTTGAAGATTGAGAGCTGCTTTTTTTAGAGCTCTTATGAAATAAAAATTATTACCTGTGGGATTTTAAGTGTTTGATATTCTTTAATTAATAATAATTTTGACATAGAGCTTTCCCTGGATCATAGATCTTCCAGGAAATTCCATACAGATTACCATATTGTATCATTACTATATATATATATATATATATATATATATATATATATATGATATATTTAATGAAAACAGACAACTTTAAGGGTCCATGGTTATAATTTATTTCCATAGGGAATTTCTTTTTCCCTGCCTCATCAGACCACACTTCCAAGGGTGAAAAAATGAATTTAAATTTATATATAATTTTTTATACTTTTTGAGGGTAGTATTAAGTTGATATAAGAAGGTCATATAGAAAGTGATGAGAGATAGTGTGACAGACATGTTCGAAATTAGAGAGGGAAGAGAGAGATAGGAATGTTTTTTTAAATTTATTTTTATTACAATACTTAATAGTGAGGAAGTGGGTGTTAGAATCAGACATTGACCTATTTAATAGGTCAACTCACTGGAAACGATACAGAGAGAAAAAAAGAGAAAAGGAAAGATGTAAGAAATAAGAGATGGAATTAGGGTTTTGAAGGAAAGAAAGGGGGATAAAAATTTGAAGAGGGAGATTAAAAGAATTAATGTATTTAGGCATATAGAGGCCAATCTGGAAAAACACAGATTTACATATTTTTAAAATTATAAATTCAAATTGACTTTTTCAGTTAGTGTTTGATAGTAATTTAAGTATTTAAATTCTCCACAAAATAAACTAGGAATTTAATATAAAATGAATATTCTATCAAAAAACAAAAAATAGAAAATAATCACTCTGATTTAACATTGAGCTCTCCAGATTTCATCCTTCTTGGGATTATCCATACAGTTTACAAAGATTTTCATTTCTTATATATGTGTGTGTGTGTGTGTATATATATATATATATAATGATGTGAATAAATTTGTGTTCTGGTGGCTAGGAGTATAAATTCTTGTTTTATTTTTCACTATTATAATTTCCCCACCTCCCCACCAGAAATAGTAAAATTAGAATTGATCTAATTTTGTTTTAAAATAGGCTAGATTAAATTATTCTTTCTGTTCTTTGTTTTTTATATTTATTATTCTTGATTATAGAAATTATTTTTACTTTTTTTTATTGCCTCAAAATTACACTTTATGCTAAAAGTTATAAATGTAATCTCTTTTTTTAAATAATCAAGACAATTTCTTTCCTCTTTGAAACAAGTACAGAAGGTCCTTGGGTTACATCAAACCCAACATACAGCATTTCATTATGGCACCTTCTCCCATAACATAATATGTCATCACGCAAAGCTATATGAGGGAAGTGTTGGGGGAACTTTTTGCCCTTTATTATGGCTCCCAAGCATAAAGCAGACTCGTGGGTGCTTATGTAGGCGAGTTCCGACCTATGTCAAAAATTAGGTTATGTTGTGCCATAGGAACGGATCTCTGACATAAGTCAAGGACCCCTTGTATTTACAAAATGTCTTATCAGGACAGTTATAATAATTATATATAAATACTAAATAGTTTAACAATAAATATGTGATATGATTATAATAGTAACAATAGTTCACTTAAAAGTTTTTAGATTAAAACCCATCTTATGTGAGTGTTTTAGCATCATGGTGTGAAAGGATAAAATTAGTTGAAAAACATAGGGATTATTTTTAACTTGTATATATCTATTAAGTTTTGTCAGGAAATTATTGTAAAAGATTTGTAGAGAAACCATATCAAATAGTAACTGGAATTTCTTTTTCTTTATCTCTCGCCTTCTCTCACTACTCTCCCCACTCTTTCTTTGTCAGCCATCCAAAACTCCATGGTTGGGCAAAGAACTTTTCATCATTCCTTCATATACATTAATTTTTATATAAATAATATGGTGAATTATTAAATATTATATATGGATTTCATAAAACTTAATTTGAAAAAATCATAAGTATTTGAATTCAGTTACTTTTCCTTCTGGTTATAAAAGTTAATTTTTAATTTATTTTACCAAGGCATGTTTCTGCTACAGTATACACTTTTCTTGTTTAATTTCAATACTCGTTCATACAACGCTGTGTTAGAAGCTGACAATAGCTAAACTTTAGCCATAACTGTTGTTGCGAAATGACTGGTTTAGGCAGCCTGTTATAATCTTCTAGTTTGTCAATCTTTTGTTGGTCATTTCATTGTGCCATGAATTTTAGAAATTTAAGTGGATCTGTTGTGTTCACACCCAAAGGTAAAAAATACTCTAATAATAGCTTATTTTTAATTATAGGAGAACTAGAAAAAGATAATACTTATATTTACAAAATATATATTTTTTGTTCATTAATTGCAAAATTTTAGCTGACTGAATGGTTGCCAGTCCCAGAAAGAGAAATAGTAATAAAAATAATTGCTGCTTTATTTTACATACTAAGATTGTAAGATTGTGTGAATTATGGAGTTTACCAATTCTGACTGGTAATGTGTAATGGTTATTTGTATGTAAATTGTAATCGGTAAGCTGAGTTTAAATCTCCACTTTGTTGTATTCACTTTCATGTTAATGTTCTTGATAAGGGTATAAATGTAATTCTTCTTCTCCCAGTTAAGGATTAAATAAATAGCAGTGTAGACTGAACTCTCTAGCATTGGATGGCAGCCCACCAAAGAGGAAGACTACTTTGAATTCAAAACTGTGGAGAAGACAATGGTAAGCCATTGTCTTTCTCTAAATAATGATAATTCTCTTTGGGGGTAGTCAATGCATGCAATTCTTCTCCCCATCACTATCATCACAGAAATGAATAAAGTAATAAGACAACTCTAAATTGAAAACTGTAGAGGAAACGGTAAGAAAACACTCCCCCCCCCCACCTTTCCCAAAAACACTTACAACAATGAAATTTACAGATGTTAAAGAAAAACTTGCAGACAGCATGACTGCCTGTGGCCTGAAGAGAGATGACATTTTTTAAAAATTGATAAATGAAATTAATTTTAATTTTATCTCTTATCTATTTTCAGTGTTCTGGATAGCTCTTTACCAATTTTTCCATAAGTAAATAAAATTAATACTCAAATTTAACAGATTTTATAATTCCCACTGAGACAAAAGCTGTTTGTCAAAATGTAGATACTGGTACCATTCTAAGATCAAAATAGCTTACTTCTAGCTAAAAATATATATACTTATTTTTTCTAAATCTAACCTATTAATTTTTTTACTCCTTGGGAATAGTTTTTAAGGCCTGTTATGAATGTGGAAAGTGTGTTCTTGTGCTCAAGTGCCAAAAGAGATGTGATTCTTATGATTCTAGAAATATTACTCTGGATATGCCTTTCTATAAGCAGTCTTGGATATGATGATAATCTACATCTGGCAGCAAGGCCTTCAATTGGGAGATTGGAGGTTTTGAGGGGCATGGAACAACCTCTTAATTGCTGTAGTTCTCAGGTCCCCGCTGACCCAGGGTGGTTGCACCTGTTAGGGTCCCAGCTATGGACAAATAGTGAACCCCCCCCCCCTGGCCAAACAAAAACAAAACCCTATGAAAGTATAAAAATACATTTTTATAGTAAAATTACCAGCAATATATTTTTATATAAAAAAAATTACCAACAATACAATTTCAAAACAAAATGACCAACAATACATTTTATAAAAAATGTATAGTTGAAGCCATAAAATTATATTCAGAATATTTAGATTTTGGCAGGAAATAAAATGTAGAGGTTGAGATGCCACTAAATAAAATCGATCAAACAAGCTTTCTATAAGGATGTTCTTGTTAGCTATTGAGAGATTTTCTAGGTAATTTTCATTATGCCATATAGTAACATATGTCTGTTTCTCAAAACTGTTTAAGAGCTGTTTGATTTCATTTTTAATACCAAAACAAAATATAGTATTTTTATATCAATGAGTGTTCAAGATTGATAAGTTTTTATGGTAATATCGAATTTAAAAATAAAAATGTTACTAAAATTCATTTTTCATGACACATCATCATTTTTCCATTCATCATATTTTTTTATTAATTGCTATATGCTTAGTAATTATATTTAAAATTGAAAAATATTTTTTCAATTTTAATTTGCATGAATTATCAAGTAATTAAGAAAATAACCTGCTCTTTTTAATTATGACAAATTAACAAAATCACACTTAGTATAAAAATTTACAGTAAAATGGTTAAAATGAGAAATTATAGAATTGAGGAGTAAAGTGTTCTGCTTTGTTGCTAGTAATTCATATTGCTTTTTACATATTTTAAACTTAAAAAAGATCTGTTTATATAAGACAAATTTGCATGCCACAATGAAATGACCCCAGTACAACAGCCTAGATTAAAATTTTAAAAAATGACTTGCTTGCATGAGTTCTAGTTCTGTGTGTCTATAGACAATAATTAAAATTTAATTAATTAAAAACTCTTGACAAGGAAGAAAAGGAAATTGAAAACTGCAGTTTAGTGATATTGTTATAGGATTTTTTTTATTTTCATTGTTTTATTATTTTTATTTATATATTAAAATAAATGAACACAAACCAAAAATACTTGTCAACATAATTCTCTAGTTGTTTTAATCATTAATTTATTTTATTTACAGTAAATTTCCTATGACTTTTTGTTTTGTCAGGGCCTTATATTTTGTTTAATTTATGTCAAATCTTGATTGTCTCTTCCCCGACTACATTTATGTTTTTTCCTTATATTTAGCAGATTGTATTTTGTATTAATTTTGTAAGTTTTTTATTTATAAAAAAAAAAACTACAACCATGCATGTGTCATTTCAGCAAAAAAAAAAAATTCTACCTACTACTTTTGTTTTTACAGTTAAAATTTTTTACTGTTTTTTTTCTCTCATTATTTTGTTTTATTTTTAGTTTTGTTTGCAGTTTGATTTGATTTTGTTTTCTTTTTTTTTGTCTTTGTTTCATGAAAATAATATAACTTCGACATAATTTGGGGTTATGATATTTTTGCTGTGGATGTTTCTTTCTTGCTTTCCTTTTATTTGGTAAAAATATGGTCCCTAAAATGAGGTTACCTAAACTTCATTAGAGTAAACAGCACTAATTGTATATATAATAATTGTTTTGTATAATTATTTTTCTGCTCTATAAAATAATAGTCACTTATAAGTAGACCATTAAAGCAAAAAAGCTTTGACTAATAAAATGTCTGTGTATTTAATTTACCTTTAAAGTAGGGCATCTTTCTTTTATTATTTTTAAACATAGTAATAGTTTGAAGGTATATTTTTATGCCCCTTTGAATAAATCAAAATAAATGCTAATATATATAAAAATGCATTCAATGTGGTGTAAATTTTCACCATGCAAATCTATTTAGTATACTATTATTTTCAGACTCTATCTTTTATTAGATATTGTAGTTCTTATAAAATGTAGAGTTTTGCATGATTTCATTCAAATTTTTAATTTCCTAAAAGTAAATATTTCTAGAACTCTATTATCAAATTATAATATTTTGAAAAGACATTTAATATATTTCCTAACATTCCTTCTATTCATATTTATTTATTCAAAATTTTAAAAAATTGAGTAAAATTTAATGGCAAAAATTAATATAGAACATTAAAGACAACTTCCGTGATTCAATTTTGATTTCTGAAATGGTACAAAAAAATTTTTTTAAAAAACTCCTAATTGTATTAATGTTCATTTGCTGTTAAATTTTTATTTCTTTTTATTACAAAAGTATTACTTTATTTGACAACATTTAAATTTGATCATTTGTTTCTCACTGAATTTGAAACATTTTGTAAGAAGATCTGATTTACATTGAATCTTATAATTTCATTCCTAATTGGACAAAATAATCTTTCAAAACCTGTGATAATTAAATATTTGTTTGGATATGTGTGGCATATTTCTTAAATTATTTGCTAGAATTGTTTTCTTCAGGTTAAAAAATAAATATTGATTGCATAGAAAAATTGATTATTTGTGATTTTACACCTTTTATCAGTAACAGACTTTGTTTAATTCCATAAATTATTTATAATATAGAGATTTTAAAAAGATATTTAATTAGGTATGGATTTTAAGTTACTTTTTTATTATTATTATGAAACAACTATAAGATAAGATTGCCATAATCTATATGCACTGAATTCCTGTATTTTCAAAATCAACATTGCATAATACTTTTAGAATATTTAACATTGGAACGCATTGATAGTAGTTCTTTATTTATCCTTGATTTTTATTTTGTTAGTTTTGATATGAATCGGAATGAGAATTGGTTTTTGCATACTACTAAATTGACTGAGTGAAAATTATTTTATTTGCCAATTTATGTTTTAATATTTAGTTTTCTTCATAAAGTAAAAGAAATTTTTATTACAAAAACAAGTTTTCATTTTTATCCTCTGAAAATACTTCATTTTTCACCCATTGGATCTAAATTTTGGATAAAGAATAAAGTTTAACTCTTTATTTGTCTATTTTTAATATAAAGTATAATAACATGTCCTTCAGGAGAATACAGTAAAATAGAAATTGTTTTGCATGAACAAAAAGCTTTTATGCTGATTTTAGTGCATGAATTAGACGAAAAGAAATTATATGAAATGCAAATAGCAGAAATACAAGGGTTGAAATAAAAAGCAATTATTTATTTTTTTCTTTAAATTCATCACATCTGTCTTGTATTTAAGTGACTCTATAAAAGTGTGTGTGTGTGTGTGTAAGATATGTTATTCTTGTATGTTTGATATCATTATCTAGCACTCCAATAGCTGTAAACAATATACTTTTTGTCTATATAATACTTATCTAGTAAATGATTTACAATGCTATTAAAAAAAAATGAAAATACTAATGATTTATATTAAATAAGCACAATTGCTATCCATTCATCTATGAGATTTGGTTATCTTTAAGATATATTACATTTATATTTTATTTGTAAAGTCTAAAATAACAAAAACAAAATTTTAATTGATATGAAAAGCAACTGATATTAAGTTGAAAGAAATACTAGTCAATAATGGTTGACAATGCTTCATCTAACAAAAAATCAAGATAATATTATTACTTATTTACTTATGGCAGAGACTGATGGTCTGAGTAGTTGAGATGAAAAGCAATTGAAATTAAGATAAAAGAAATATTCCCCTAAATTTTACAATCATTGACAATGCTTGAACTAATAAAAATTTGAGACAACATTATTACTAAAATTAATGAGTAATGACTTATTTTTAATTTGCTGTTACAGTGTCTCAGGGCTATTTAATTATTTACTAGGTAATGTCTTTCAAATAATTAATCATTTAAAATTATTCACTTCAAACTTGTACAGAAATATGCAAAGTGCTGGCAGTATACAACCACTTTCTCAAATTGGTTAAAAATGACTTGAGCAAGTGAAGTGTGTAGGTCTCAACAAGAACCTTAACCATTCCTCAAAACTATTATGGACTGGCATTAAAAAATCACAAAGAACTATGCTAGACCACAGAAAACCCCATAACTTGAGGATTTTCAACAGAAGCAGCAGCAACTAAAATGGATAGAGCATGTATATCAAAGAGAGAATAATTTGAAATACAAAATCTTAAAGATCAGATGTTTATTATATACACCAATATTTTAGCACAAACTTTTTACATATTTCTCTCTCTTACAATTTTCTGCTGTTATGTTCATATTCACATATATATATGATCTTTACTAAATCACATATATCTTACACACTTCTCTCTTCTAAAAGCAATTTCTTTTTCTTCAACCCTTGTATTTATTTGCTATGTTTTTAAGTATTTAGATAAAATGAAAATTTTGCTTAGTAACAGTAGGCACTTTTACCTTTTTTATTATCATTATTTGTTTTTAAAAAAATCTTTAATATTAATAAAGGAGAATTAAAAAATACCAATTTATTTAGTGAACTGTTTAATTATTTTAATATAAGAAATTAACAAGGAGTATAAACTTTAAAACTCTTTTATTTCAACTGCTTTATTTTGTACAAAAAATATTCTTTTATTTTAATAAAATGATGCAAAAATGTTTTAAATAACAAAAAGCTTAATTTCTTTTCCAAATTTCTCATAAAATAATATTCAGCAAAGTTTTTTTTTTTTATATTTTTAATTTTATTTAATATTTTTATGGTTTTATTTTCCATTTGTCTATAACAAAGATCTTAATGTCGGAGATTCTTTCTTGTAATAAGAAATAAACCTTCACTGACATCTTTATAAGAATTTCTGGTAACAGTTCATTGCAGCACAGTCTTACACTTCAGGTTGAACGGGTTTCATTTGCTTAGAAATTAATATTACCTAAACATTGGCCTTTGATTTCTTCTCAGATTGATGAAGACCTTACTGCTAGAATCAACATGGCTGACTATCGTTTCTCTTTCCATGAGAAAGGCAAAATATACTCTCCTGCCTGGATGGCACCAGAAGGTAAACAAAACTACATATCACTTTATTTATTAGTTTTATATAACTATGTAAGATTATTTTCTGGATTTTATCAATTTAAATGACTTTTGTTTTATAATTCTATTCAATTTTGTTATCTGCAAAGTAAACTTCAAAATATTTCTAAATTGCTCTGAATTATTAACAGCAAAATAAATATGTTTGAGGGGTGCTGCAAAGTTTTCAATTTGATCCACTCCTGAAAATCTGACCGAATATCATTTTTCTTTTCTTTTTTTTTTTTCTTGTAATTGTTTCTTGGTTGAGCTGGAAATCTTTCAGTCCTCCACCCCACTTATAAATCAATACATTCCTAACATAAGGATGTAAGAAAAATCATTTCAAATATTTATTTTTCAACACAATCTCCTTTATCCAGGTTCATAATTTAGTAGTGAATATTAATCACATAGATATAACAATATACAGTGAAAATTTCAAATCAAAATAAAAACCAATAATCCTGTGTCAGGCTATGGACATTGATGCACAATACAAGCTACTTAACTTTTTTTTTAATTTAATTACTCTAGATTATAATATGTATCTTAATTTTAAAAAGTACCATGTCGTTGGATGACGATTGTTTCTTACCCCCCCCCAAATAAGATCAACCAATATAACCTTAATTTTAATGCTTTAAAAAAATAAATCATATCAGCAATACAAAGAATGAGATCAATTGTTTCAACAGATATTGGAATTTTAATGACTTTTCTCAAAGTTTAGAGAATTTTTTTCTTTCTCTCTTGAAAAACAAACTACAATTCCATGTATCTATAATAAACAGTTTATTTTTTCCAGATATTTTTGATTTTTTTTTTTTTTCAAATTTGTTTTTGAATTCTATCTTTCAGCTCTTCAGAAGAAACCAGAAGAAATCAACATTAAGGCTGCTGACATGTGGAGTTATGCAATACTTTTATGGGAACTGGAAACAAGGGAAGTTCCATTTGCAGACCTTTCTTGGGGAAATTGATATGAATTTTTGAATGGTAAAAAATTAACATCATTATCAACATTTTTATCTAGGAAAATTTATTTAGGAAATTATGTATTATCTGAAAAATTGAATCATATCTTATTTGAAAACGATTATTAAATTTTAGATCACATTTACATATCTGGGAGGATTTTATAAATGATTTCAACTACTCATTTTTTACTTGATTTTTATTGCAGCAATAAACACACATCAAATATTATAAATGTTATCAAGGGATTAATGTTTATGGCCACCTGATGGCAATTGTTCATAGTATTCTGTGATAACTAAATCTACTTATTATTTCATATGATATTACAAAAGTGATCTATTGATAAGCTTTCCTCTTTGGTACCTTGATATTTTTTTATCATTTCACTCCCAAACAAGGCCATAAAGCCACTTAGATGCAAGTGGTTACTGAGTGTGAAAACATCTGAGGGGAAAAAACATTAATGGGAGAGGGAAATAAAAGAACAGGAATTAAAGAGACAGAAGATGATGATTGATATTACATTTAAATGTTTGAAGATCAAAGTCAACTTGAAAGCAAAAAGCTAGAGGAGAGTTCCACAAGTAAGAAGTGCAATAGAAGAAACCGTTAGCATAGAACTTATGGTTAAATCTAGTCATTTCAACTGGAAAATGAGGAGACCTAATACCAAAGAGGAAAGCGATATTTATTCTGTTTAAAATACAGAAATGTGGCACAAAGGCCGAAAAAGGGATTGGGGAAAGGACGGTCTTCTTCTGTCTTAACTATAACTTAGCTAGACGCAAGCACTGACCCAAACGTACGAAACAATATTCCTTACACCAAAACAACACATTCATTCGTACCTTTCTTACTACAACCACCATAATACCTCTTTGTCTCTATGAAAATACTAACTAGTCCCCATATTTACAATTCGTGGTCTGTGGGGGGAGGGGAATAAAACAACAATTCTAAAAATTAACCCCAATGAGTATTTACAATATGCATATAAAAAACTATTTACAAGAAACTAAAGAAAATAAGATTAGTAATAAAACCCCCCACAGTTTCCTAAATGTGACAGAAACATCACTTCACTGGCCGAAATCAATGCGGGACTATAATAGTATAAACCATTCATTCATCCCAATCACTCACACTGACATGCACTCATTCAGACACAACAACAAATACGAAAAAAACACTCACACGAAAACAAAAAGGCGTCCCGCATCCACCAGCGAACTGACATCACTGACCACCTAACGAGGGAGGGATGGGGAATTAAACTTAAAGAAAAAAAACAAATGGGGACAGAAAAAAAAAGGGGCCAATGAGCATACATACCCTAGCTAAGTTAACTGAAAAAAGGAAACTAAATCATCAAAATGGAAAACCTAAGCTAGCCTAATTTCAGGATGGGTTGCACAAGTTCAACCCAGGAAGAGCAATATCCTGATGCCTAACCGGCATCAATGTGCCACTCAAATCAGCTCCTTTCACATGACACAAGCGCGCAAGATTCACCCACCTTTTGCTGAATTCTGATAAAGTGAGCCGCCGCCTTTCCGTCCTAATCTTGACTTTAAGCTGATGCTTAAAGTACAAGATCAGTTGGGAAGAGGTGAACTTCTCGCCTCCATAGAATCCCTTCTGACGTGTCGTCCAAAACCACGACTCTCATAACACCTAGCAAGCAGTGGAACACATACTGTTCAGCCTTCGTCAGCGGCGGTGCCACATTGCTACAAACGGAAACGGACTGAAGGACAAAGGACTTTCCCTGCAGCATGCGGACCATGAGGCCTTCAACAAACTTGACCAACGGCACTACCTGGCTGCAATGAAAGAAGGCGTGACCCAAGGTCTCGACCTCCCCACTACAACGTCGGCAGTTTGGAGAATTCTCCAAGCCAGCTGAGCAGAGTCTCTTGGCGACCCAGAGGGCCCTACGTATCACCAGCCAGGTGAGTGATGCCTCATCGTTATTGAGGCATTTCAACCCGGGCGCCCAAGGCCATATTGAGCGAGCCTGCTGCCTCGTCAAACCGAGCTCGTCAATCAAATCATCATGCACGGCCCCCCTGACTAAAACTTGATATAATGCCCTACGCGACAACGCCTGGACGTTGGAGAGGCCATCCGACGCCCGTAAGAGGCGCTTCAGAGCAATACGACATTCACGATAGAAGGAGCATTCGGCTCGGGGTAAACGGCGGGCCTCCTCCTCGCTCGAATGCACACTTCTCAGGGATGGGAAGTTCTTACGGGCGTCTTCCTTCCAGAAGGCGCCGTCCTCATCCGAATCGCGACACATTCGATCCAGAAAACTAATGCGAAGCATATGTTGACGAATCTCAATGCTCGGCATGCCCAGACCGCCTTCAGATGGATGAAGGCAACAGATCTCCCGACTGACTCTGGCAGCCTTGCCTCCCCACAAGAAGGAGAACAAGAGCCTCACTAACGCCAGTAAAGTGTCACACGGAAGTGGAAGCACAGAGAGTCGGTAAAGGAGAATCGGGTAGATGTGAAACACAAACTTCCGCCCTCCCCTTTAAGGAAAGATTCCTCCGAGACCACAATTTAATTGCGATCTCGGCCTTCCCTCGCACCTCCGACCAATTCATCTCCAACTGGAGATCAGGACCGAAAAAGACGCCGAGAATCTTGACCGGCCCATCCGTCCAGTGGAAAGGTCCGGGAAGAGAAACTCCTTCCACGCACCCAACCGCAAGCCAACAGACTTATCGCGGTTGATCTTGGCCCCTGTCACCATCTCATAACAACTGATTTCTTTTGCTGACTTCGTCAATCTCGGCTCTGCTCGACACAAGAGCCGAAACGTCGTCAGCATAGGCGGAATACCTGGCCGATGTGCTACCACCGGGCAGGGCAACATAAATGTAGGACCGGATTCGCCTTTAACTTGCGAAGGAAAGGTTCCAACGCAAGAACGTAAAGCAAAGGCGATAGCGGACAACCCTGACGAATGGAGCGAGACAATACGAAAGGCTCCGATCGTACCCCATTCACCTCCACCAGCGCACCGGGGAGTCGCATACAGAAGTCGGAACCAGGTGCGAAAGTATGGCCCGAAACCGGCCGCCGAAAGAACAGCCTCCAGAAAACGATGGTGTGATAGCGAAGAGCGATATTTATTCTGTTTAAAATACAGAAATGTGGCACAAGGCCGAAAAGGGATTGGGGAAAGGACGGTCTTCTTCTGTCTTAACTATAACTTAGCTAGCCGCAAGCACTGACCCAAACGTACGAAACAATATTCCTTACACCAAAACAACACATTCATTCGTACCTTTCTTACTACAACCACCATAATACCTCTTTGTCTCTATGAAAATACTAACTAGTCCCCATATTTACAATTCGTGGTCTGTGGGGGGGAGTGAATAAAACAACAATTCTAAAAATTAACCCCAATGAGTATTTACAATATGCATACAAAAACTATTTACAAGAAACTAAAGAAAATAAGATTAGTAATAAAACCCCCACAATTTCCTAAATGTGACAGAAACATCACTTCACTGGCCGAAATCAATGCGGGACTATAATAGTATAAACCATTCATTCATCCCAATCACTCACACTGACATGCACTCATTCAAACACAACAAATACGAAAAAAAACACTCACACGAAAACGAAAGGCGCCCCGCATCCACCAGCGAACTGACATCACTGACCACCTAACGAGGGAGGGGATGGGGAATTAAGCAAAAAAAAAAAACAAATGGGGACAGAAATAAAAAGGGGCCAATGAGCATACATACCCTAGCTAAGTTAACTGAAAAAGGAAACTAAATCATCAAAAATGGAAAACCTAAGCTAGCCTAATTTCAGGATGGGTTGCACAAGTTCAACCCAGGAAGAGCAATATCCTGATGCCTAACCGGCATCAATGTGCCCTCAAGTCAGCTCCTTTCACACGACACAAGCGCGCAAGATTCACCCACCTTTTGCTGAATTCTGATGAAGTGAGCCGCCGCCTTTCCGTCCTAATCTTGACTTTAAGCTGATGCTTAAAGTACAAGATCAGTTGGGAAGAGGTGAACTTCTCGCCTCCATAGAATCCCTTCTGACGTGTCGTCCAAACCACGACTCTCATAACACCTAGCAAGCAGTGGAACACATACTGTTCAGCCTTCGTTAGCGGCGGTGCCACATTGCTACAAACGGAAACGGACTGAAGGACAAAGGGCTTTCCCTGCAGCATGCGGACCATGAGGCCCTCAACAAACTTGACCAACGGCACTACCTGGCTGCAATGAAAGAAGGCGTGACCCAAGGTCTCGACCTCCCCACTACAACGTCGGCAGTTTGGAGAATTCTCCAAGCCAGCTGAGCAGAGTCTCTTGGCGACCCAGAGGGCCCTACGTATCACCAGCCAGGTGAGTGATGCCTCATCGTTATTGAGGCATTTCAACCCGGGCGCCCAAGGCCATATTGAGCGAGCCTGCTGCCTCGTCAAACCGAGCTCGCCAATCAAATCATCATGCACGGCCCCCTGACTAAAACTTGATATAATGCCCTACGCGACAACGCCTGGACGTTGGAGAGGCCATCCGACGCCCGTAAGAGGCGCTTCAGTGCAATACGACATTCACGATAGAAGGAGCATTCGGCTCGGGGTAAACGGCGGGCCTCCTCCTCGCTCGAATGCACACTTCTCAGGGATGGGAAGTTCTTACGGGCGTCTTCCTTCCAGAAGGCGCCGTCCTCATCCGAATCGCGACACATTCGATCCAGAAAACTAATGCGAAGCATATGTTGACGAATCTCAATGCTCGGCATGCCCAGACCGCCTTCAGATGGATGAAGGCAACAGATCTCCGACTGACTCTGGCAGCCTTGCCTCCCCACAAGAAGGAGAACAAGAGCCTCACTAACGCCAGTAAAGTGTCACACGGAAGTGGAAGCACAGAGAGTCGGTAAAGGAGAATCGGGTAGATGTGTGAAACACAAACTTCCGCCCTCCCCTTTAAGGAAAGATTCCTCCGAGACCACAATTTAATTGCGATCTCGGCCTTCCCTCGCACCTCCGACCAATTCATCTCCAACTGGAGATCAGGACCGAAAAAGACGCCGAGAATCTTGACCGGCCCATTCGTCCAGTGGAAAGGTCCGGGAAGAGAAACTACCTTCCACGCACCCAACCGCAAGCCAACAGACTTATCGCGGTTGATCTTGGCCCCTGTCACCATCTCATAACAACTGATTTCTTTGCTGACTTCGTCAATCTCGGCTCTGCTCGACACAAGAGCCGAAACGTCGTCAGCATAGGCGGAATACCTGGCCGATGTGCTACCACCGGGCAGGGCAATTCCGCGTAGGACCGATTCGCCTTTAACTTGCGAAGGAAAGGTTCCAACGCAAGAACGTAAAGCAAAGGCGATAGCGGACAACCCTGACGAATGGAGCGAGACAATACGAAGGCTCCGATCTTACCCCATTCACCTCCACCAGCGCACCGGGAGTCGCATACAGAAGTCGGAACCAGGTGCGAAAGTACGGCCCGAAACCGGCCGCCGAAAGAACAGCCTCCAGAAAACGATGGTGTGATAGCGAAGAGCGATATTTATTCTGTTTAAAATACAGAAATGTGGCACAAGGCCGAAAAGGGGATTGGGGAAAGGACGGTCTTCTTCTGTCTTAACTATAACTTTAGCTAGCCGCAAACACTGACCCAAACGTACGAAACAATATTCCTTACACCAAAACAACACATTCATTCGTACCTTTCTTACTACAACCACCATAATACCTCTTTGTCTCTATGAAAAATACTAACTAGTCCCCATATTTACAATTCATTGTCTGGGGGGAGGGAATAAAACAACAATTCTAAAAAATAAACCCCAATGAGTATTTACAATATGAATACAAAAACTATTTACAAGAAACTAAAGAAAATAAGATTAGTAATAAAACCCCCACAGTTTCCTAAATGTGACAGAAACATCACTTCACTGGCCTGAAATCAATGCGGGACTATAATAGTATAAACCATTCATTCATCCCAATCACTCACACTGACATGCACTCATTCAGACACAACAACAAATAAAAAAAAAACACTCACACGAAAACGAAAGGCGCCCCGCATCCACCAGCGAACTGACATCACTGACCACCTAACGAGGGAGGGGATGGGGAATTAAACTTAAAAAAAAAACAAATGGGGACAGAAATAAAAGGGGCCAATGAGCATACATACCCTAGCTAAGTTAACTGAAAAAAAGGAAACTAAAATCATCAAAATGGAAAACCTAAGCTAGCCTAATTTCAGGATGGGTTGCACAAGTTCAACCCAGGAAGAGCAATATCCTGATGCCTAACCGGCATCAATGTGCCACTCAAAGTCAGCTCCTTTCACACGACACAAGCGCGCAAGATTCACCCACCTTTTGCTGAATTCTGATGAAGTGAGCCGCCGCCTTTCCGTCCTAATCTTGACTTTAAGCTGATGCTTAAAGTACAAGATCAGTTGGGAAGAGGTGAACTTCTCGCCTCCATAGAATCCCTTCTGACGTGTCGTCCAAACCACGACTCTCATAACACCTAGCAAGCAGTGGAACACATACTGTTCAGCCTTCGTCAGCGGCGGTGCCACATTGCTACAAACGGAAACGGACTGAAGGACAAAAGGACTTTCCCTGCAGCATGCGGACCATGAGGCCTTCAACAAACTTGACCAACGGCACTACCTGGCTGCAATGAAAGAAGGCGTGACCCAAGGTCTCGACCTCCCCACTACAACGTCGGCAGTTTGGAGAATTCTCCAAGCCAGCTGAGCAGAGTCTCTTGGCGACCCAGAGGGCCCTACGTATCACCAGCCAGGTGAGTGATGCCTCATCGTTATTGAGGCATTTCAAGTGGGCGCCCAAGGCCATATTGAGCGAGCCTGCTGCCTCGTCAAACCGAGCTCGTCAATCAAATCATCATGCACGGCCCCCTGACTAAAACTTGATATAATGCCCTACGCGACAACGCCTGGACGTTGGAGAGGCCATCCGACGCCCGTAAGAGGCGCTTCAGAGCAATACGACATTCACGATAGAAGGAGCATTCGGCTCGGGGGTAAACGGCGGGCCTCCTCCTCGCTCGAATGCACACTTCTCAGGGATGGGAAGTTCTTACGGGCGTCTTCCTTCCAGAAGGCGCCATCCTCATCCGAATCGCGACACATTCGATCCAGAAAACTAATGCGAAGCATATGTTGACGAATCTCAATGCTCGGCATGCCCAGACCGCCTTCAGATGGATGAAGGCAACAGATCTCCCGACTGACTCTGGCAGCCTTGCCTCCCCACAAGAAGGAGAACAAGAGCCTCACTAACGCCAGTAAAGTGTCACACGGAAGTGGAAGCACAGAGAGTCGGTAAAGGAGAATCGGGTAGATGTGTGAAACACAAACTTCCGCCCTCCCCTTTAAGGAAAGATTCCTCCGAGACCACAAATTAATTGCGATCTCGGCCTTCCCTCGCACCTCCGACCAATTCATCTCCAACTGGAGATCAGGACGAAAAAAAGACGCCGAGAATCTTGACCGGCCCATTCGTCCAGTGGAAAGGTCCGGGAAGAGAAACTACCTTCACGCAGACCCAACCGCAAGCCAACAGACTTATCGCGGTTGATTTTGGCCCCTTGTCACCATCTCATAACAACTGATTTTTTTTGCTGGTTTATCAATCTCGGTTCGACACAAGAGCCGAAACGTCGTCAGCATAGGCGGAATACCTGGCCGATGTGATTACCACCGGGCAGGGCAATTTAGGTGTAGGACCAGATTCGCCTTTAACTTGCGAAGGAAAGGTTCCAACGCAAGAACGTAAAGCAAAGGCGATAGCGGACAACCCTGACGAATGGAGCGAGACAATACGAAAGGCTCGATCGTACGGGCAATTTTTCCACCAGCGCACCGGGGTCGCATACAGAAGTCGGATCCCAATGCGAAAGTTTAACCGAAACCGGCCGCCGAAAGAACAGCCCCAGAAAACGATGGTGTGATAGCGAAGAGCGATATTTATTCTGTTTAAAATACAGAAATGGGGCAAAAGGCCGAAATAATTTTGGCCAAAAGGGACGGTCTTCTTCTGTCTTGCAGGCTAGCCGCAAAAATGACCCAAACGTACGAAACAATATTCCTTATGCCAAAACAAACACATCATTCGTACCTTTCTTACTACAACCACCATAATACCTCTTTTGTCTCTATGAATTTTCTAACTAGTCCCCAT
This sequence comes from Acanthosepion pharaonis, assembly GCA_903632075.3. NCBI lineage: Eukaryota > Metazoa > Mollusca > Cephalopoda > Sepiida > Sepiidae > Acanthosepion > Acanthosepion pharaonis. The sequence goes on from CAHIKZ030002839.1 coordinate 124,977, forward strand.
ATTTACAATTCGTGGTCTGTGGGGGATGGAATAAAACAACAATTCTAAAAAATAAACCCCAATGAGTATTTACAATATGCATAGAAAAAACTATTTACAAGAAACTAAAGAAAATAAGATTAGTAATAAAAACCCCACAGTTTCCTAAATGTGAGAAACATGGTCTTCACTGGCCGAAATCAATGCGGGACTATAATAGTATAAACCATTCATTCATCCCAATCACTCACACTGACATGCACTCATTCAGACACAACAACAAATACGAAAAAACACTCACACGAAAACCTTTATATTGCATCCACCAGCGAACTGACATCACTGACCACCCTAACGAGGAGGGGATGGGGAATTAAACTTAAATAAAAAAACAAATGGGGACAGAAATAAAAAGGGGGCCAACAAAGCATACATACCCTAGCTAAGTTAACTCAAAAAGAAACTAAATCATCAAAATGGAAAATTTTTTCTAGCCTAATTTCAGGATGGGTTGCACAAGTTCAACCCAGGAAGAGCAATATCCTGATGCCTAACCGGCATCAATGTGCTCCAAGTCTCTCTTTTTCACACGACACTCCGCAAGATTCATTTTACATTTGCAGGAATTCCAGCAAGTGAGCCGCCGCCTTTCCGTCCTAATCTTGACTTTGTTTCTGGTCATTACAAGAGAGTTGGGAAGATGGTGAACTTCTCGCCTCCATAATTTCTTCTGACGTGTCGTCCTTTTTCTCATAACACAAAAGCAATTAGTGGAATTTTGTTCAGCCTTCGTTAGCGGCGGTGCCACATTGCTACAAACGGAAACGGACTGAAGGATCAAATGCCAGTATTGCAGCATGCGGACCATGAGGCCTTCAACAAATCTGGACTCTTGTTGAAAGAAGGCGTGACCCAAGGTCTTTAGAGGATTTTCGTTTCTTTTCGGCAGTTTGGAGAATTTCCTATCTTGAGCTGAGCAGAGTCTCTTGGCGACCCAGGAGGGCCCTTTTTTTCACCAGAACCAAAGGTGTTCTTGCCTCATCGTTATTGAGGCATTTCATTTTTTTTTAAAGGCCAAGATTTTTTTTTTTTTGCCTCGTCAAACAAAAACAGAAAACAACAAATAAAATTATAATTTAAAAGAAAGAATAAAAAGAATAAATCACAATAACAAAAAAGAAATTTAACGCCTGGACGTTAAACAGTTAAACACGACGCCCGTAAAGGCGCAAAAATAGCAATACGAAATTCACGATAAAGGAGCATTAAAAATAAAAACGGCGGGCCTCCTCCTCGCTCGAAAAACTTCTCAGGGATGGGAAGTTCTTACGGGCGTCTTCCTTCCAGAAGGCGCCGTCCTCAATAAATCAAAACATTCGATCCAGAAAACTAATGCGAAATATGTTGACGAATCTCAAAAAAAAAATGCCCAACCGCCTTCAGATGGATGAAGGCAACAGATCTGACCACTAAAAATTTGCCTCCCCACAAGAAGGAGAACAAGAGCCTCACGTAAACTAAAGTGTCAGAACGGAAGTGGAATACAAGAGTAAATGTGGAAAATCGGGTAAAAAAAACAATAAACTTCCGCCCTCCCTTTAAGGAAAAATTCCACGAGAATAAATAATTGCGATTATTTCCCTCAACCTCCAACCAATTCAAACAATGAAAAACATTAGAAAAAAAATGAGAAACAAACCGGCCCATCCGTCCAGTGGAAAGGTCCGGGAAGACTCCCCTTAAACACACCCAACCGCAAAAAGAAAGTTTCGCGGTTGGAAGTCACCATGAAAAACAACTGATTTCTTTTAAACTTCAAAAATCTCGGCTATTCGAAAAAAGAGAAAAACGTCGTCAATAAAAAGGCGGAACAAGGGCCGATAAAAAAAAAAAGGGCAGGGGAGAAAGAAAAGGACCAAATCAAACTTTTTTTGCAAAAAAAAGTTCAAATAAATGGAACGTAAATTAAAGGCGAAAATGAACAACCGTGAACAATGGTTGAAGACAAAATAACAGTTCGTACCCATTCACCTCCACCAGCGCGTCTGGTCGTCAAAGTCGGACCAGGTGCGAAACACCGTCGAAACCGGCCGCCGAAAGAACAGCCTCCAGAAAACGATGGTGTGATAGCGAAGAGCGATATTTATTCTGTTTAAAATACAGAAATGTGGCACAAGGCCGAAAAGGGGATTGGGGAAAGGACGGTCTTCTTCTGTCTTAACTATAACTTAGCTAGCCGCAAGCACTGACCCAAACGTACGAAACAATATTCCTTACACCAAAACAACACATTCATTCGTACCTTTCTTACTACAACCACCATAATACCTCTTTGTCTCTATGAAAATACTAACTAGTCCCCATATTTACAATTCGTGGTCTGTGGGGGGAAGGGAATAAAACAACAATTCTAAAAAATTAACCCCAATGAGTATTTACAATATGCATAAAAAAAACTATTTACAAGAAACTAAAGAAAATAAGATTAGTAATAAAACCCCCACAATTTCCTACATGTGACAGAAACATCACTTCACTGGCCGAAATCAATGCGGGACTATAATAGTATAAACCATTCATTCCTCCCAATCACTCACACTGACATGCACCCATTCAGACACAACAACAAATACGAAAAAAAAATCACTCACACGAAAACGAAAGGCGCCCCGCATCCACCAGCGAACTGACATCACTGACCACCTAACGAGGGAGGGGATGGGGAATTAAACTTAAAGAAAAAACAAATGGGGACAGAAATAAAAGGGGGCCAATGAGCATACATACCCTAGCTAAGTTAACTGAAAAAAAGGAAACTAAATCATCAAAAAAAAAAAACCTAAGCTAGCCTAGTTTCAGGATGGGTTGCACAAGTTCAACCCAGGAAGAGCAATATCCTGATGCCTAACCGGCATCAATGTGCCACTCAAAGTCAGCTCCTTTCACACGACACAAGCGCGCAAGATTCACCCACCTTTTGCTGAATTCTGATGAAGTGAGCCGCCGCCTTTCCGTCCTAATCTTGACTTTAAGCTGATGCTTAAAGTACAAGATCAGTTGGGAAGAGGTGAACTTCTCGCCTCCATAGAATCCCTTCTGACGTGTCGTCCAAACCACGACTCTCATAACACCTAGCAAGCAGTGGAACACATACTGTTCAGCCTTCGTCAGCGGCGGTGCCACATTGCTACAAACGGAAACGGACTGAAGGACAAAGGACTTTCCCTGCAGCATGCGGACCATGAGGCCTTCAACAAACTTGACCAACGGCACTACCTGGCTGCAATGAAAGAAGGCGTGACCCAAGGTCTCGACCTCCCCACTACAACGTCGGCAGTTTGGAGAATTCTCCAAGCCAGCTGAGCAGAGTCTCTTGGCGACCCAGAGGGCCCTACGTATCACCAGCCAGGTGAGTGATGCCTCATCGTTATTGAGGCATTTCAACCCGGGCGCCCAAGGCCATATTGAGCGAGCCTGCTGCCTCGTCAAACCGAGCTCGTCAATCAAATCATCATGCACGGCCCCCTGACTAAAACTTGATATAATGCCCTACGCGACAACGCCTGGACGTTGGAGAGGCCATCCGACGCCCGTAAGAGGCGCTTCAGAGCAATACGACATTCACGATAGAAGGAGCATTCGGCTCGGGGTAAACGGCGGGCCTCCTCCTCGCACGAATGCACACTTCTCAGGGATGGGAAGTTCTTACGGGCGTCTTCCTTCCAGAAGGCGCCGTCCTCATCCGAATCGCGACACATTCGATCCAGAAAACTAATGCGAAGCATATGTTGACGAATCTCAATGCTCGGCATGCCCAGACCGCCTTCAGATGGATGAAGGCAACAGATCTCCCGACTGACTCTGGCAGCCTTGCCTCCCCACAAGAAGGAGAACAAGAGCCTCACTAACGCCAGTAAAGTGTCACACGGAAGTGGAAGCACAGAGAGTCGGTAAAGGAGAATCGGGTAGATGTGTGAAACACAAACTTCCGCCCTCCCCTTTAAGGAAAGATTCCTCCGAGACCACAATTTAATTGCGATCTCGGCCTTCCCTCGCACCTCCGACCAATTCATCTCCAACTGGAGATCAGGACCGAAAAAAGACGCCGAGAATCTTGACCGGCCCATCCGTCCAGTGGAAAGGTCCGGGAAGAGAAACTCCCTTCCACGCACCCAACCGCAAGCCAACAGACTTATCGCGGTTGATCTTGGCCCCTGTCACCATCTCATAACAACTGATTTCTTTGCTGACTTCGTCAATCTCGGCTCTGCTCGACACAAGAGCCGAAACGTCGTCAGCATAGGCGGAATACCTGGCCGATGTGCTACCACCGGGCAGGGCAATTCCGCGTAGGACCGGATTCGCCTTTAACTTGCGAAGGAAAGGTTCCAACGCAAGAACGTAAAGCAAAGGCGATAGCGGACAACCCTGACGAATGGAGCGAGACAATACGAAAGGCTCCGATCGTACCCCATTCACCTCCACCAGCGCACCGGGAGTCGCATACAGAAGTCGGATCCAGGTGCGAAAGTACGGCCCGAAACCGGCCGCCGAAAGAACAGCCTCCAGAAAATGATGGTCAACCCTATCGAAGGCCTTGGACTGATCTAAATTGATCAGCGCGGCTTCACTGTCGACTTGCTCGATGATCAGGCGCACCATATGAAGGTTGTCCTGAATAGTCCTGCCCTTCACAGCACAAGTCTGTTCCGGGCCAATCAGACTAGACAGGACAGCCTGCAAACGGTTAGCCAGGATCTTAGCCAAAATCTTTAACTCTGTGTTTAACATAGTTAAAGGGCGAAAGTTACCTAACCCATCCCCACCGTTTTTATTCTTGCGTAACAACTTGATCACGCCCCTGGTGAAGCGTTGGGGTATAGACCCCTGCTTCATCCAGTTGCCGAAAATCAGTGCCAGCAGCGGAACAAAAACGGGCGACTGCCTCAAGTACACTTCGTACGGAAGACCATCAAGTCCCGGAGATTTGTCCAGGCCAACCTGTTTCAACGCATCCCAGATTTCCGACTCTGTAATTGGACCCTCGCACCTAGCTGCTTCAGCTGCCTAAGGCAGGGAAAGTCAGCTAAATAGGTGTCGAACTGAGCAGAGCTCAGACCGGGCTCCCTGGTGAAAAGCTCCTGAAAGTAGTCACGAAAAGCCTCACATATGCCCTCGTTTGTTGTCACGGTCCGCTTATCCGGCAATGTGACGCTCGCGATATGTCGCTGAGATGCATGCCGAGCTTCCTCTGCACGCAATTCAGCGGCCATATTCGTCGCCTCAGAGGACATTCTTTTTAACCTAGCCCTAACTACCAGAGCTTGATCCTTCTTGATAAGCAAGGAGGCCAACTCTGCCTTAGCTAAGGCTATTTCCCCACTATCACGGGATTTCACCGCCCGATCAACTTTCTGCTCTAAAGCCGTTTGCGCCGCTAATCTATCTAGATTGAGCCGACGACTATAATCAGCAGCAAACGTTCTGATTTTGGATTTTAGTTTATCCCACCAGGCATTTCCCACAACCGCTCCCCGTCAGTTCCCTGTATCATTAGTAAAAGCTGGTCCCGGAAATCTTGCTCACCAAATAATGATGAGTTTAATTTCCAGTAGCCAGCCATCCTAACCTTAGGCTTATCTAAGTTTACACGGACCCGGACAAGCCTATGATCCGAATAAACTATCTCATGGAAACTTGGACACCCTAAGAGCCCTACATCGACTCTCCTAACTAAGACTCGGTCTAGATAACTAGCCGAGCCGCCACTATTTGTCCAAGTCCACACTACCTCCCCCGGGGTGTTCATTTCGGTACTTATCGACAAGATCAAACTTGTCGATAAAGTCCCGAAATGGTTTCACGTCCCGGTTGTTAGTACCCGAATTTGTCCCTATGCGATCTATATCGGGATCAAGGACGGCATTCCAATCACCCACTAAAACTACCCGACGTGATGTCGTCAAAAACGGCTCGATCTGCCGAAACAAAACAGGCCGCTCAGAATGGACATTGGGCGCATAAACCCCAATGAGACGCAGAGCCTTATCCTTTATGGTAACGTCCAGCACGCAAAGCCTGCCCGCCGGATCCGCGAAGACAAGAACACACGCAGCCTTCAATGACTTGCTCACCAACCAAGAGACACCCCTCGAGCGTCCATCAAAACATGCTGAATAGAGGGAAAACCCCTAGACAGAAATGTTCTCATAGTCACGAGAAGAAAACGGGTCTCTTGTACACAACAGATATTCACCCCCGAGACGCTGAAGATCGCGAGAGAGCCTCGCCCTGCGAGACTCGGACCTCAGGCCTCGGGCATTCACACTTGCTAACCAGAGAGCCATGATGGAACCGATTAGGGTTGCTCTCCTGCACTGAACATGGCCGGGGTCAGGACACCGACGGCCTCTCCCATTGAGCCTGTACCCATCTCACTAACGATGGTGCCATCAGGAGACAGGCCGCCAATGTCCAAGGGGAACGTTAGTTTTTAAAGCTCTATACAGGGAGGGGTGAACGAAAATCGGGAACCTCCCTGAACAAAATTGTTGTAGTTTTTTGACATTTTCGTCGTCAAAACACGACATCGGTGGAAACATGGTGAAGGTTTCATTTGCATTGGCCATCATGGCCCATATTTGCTGACCAGCTACCCCTGATCTCACCACAGTGAGAACCCTTCTTGCGTTGGGGAAATTCCGGGGGTTCTCCACATCTAAATTGTTCAATTTCCGGAAATTTAAAAGAGTTTTTAAATCTTTTAATTTTTTGGCATGTAGTAATGCCTTCTCTTCTATTTCCTTGGAAATTCGGCACACATCTTCCCCTGTATTGTATAATGGTTTAGATTTTATTTTATTTTCTGAGGTGGCTTCAGAAGCATCCGAAGATGGACTTCTTTTGGCTTTTTTGCTGTTCGTGTTTTGATGGTGAGGTTTTGGGGGTCTTCATGGGAGAATGTTTAGGTGATGTTTTTTTTGCAGGAGATTTTGTCGCAGGTCCCTTCTTTAGTGTGGTCATTGATGAATCTACTTCCCTAATAGGTTTAGTGATAGGGGGAGGGACCATGGAATGATGTTTAGTGACAGGGGAAGATGGTGCCGACAAAGAGGTGCCAGATTTCTTCTCCGCGTCCTGTCGTTTGGATTTAAGATCTTCCTTTAGTTTTATAAGTTTTTCCTTCTTCTCGTAGGATGGTTCGTATTGAATTAACTTTTGTCGGAGTTTATCCGAGTAGCTGGCCGGAGAGTCGCCCTTTGCACTGGTAGAGGGAGTGGGGCTGTCTGTGCCTTTTCCTGTTTTTGTTGTGGAACGAGGTTCCGCTGCCCGGATCTTCCCTTTAGTCTTACCAACGACCTGCCATTCCCCCTCTCCCTTCTCCCTAACCGCACTAGCGTCGGGCAAAGGCTCTTCGGGGAATGGGGGCTGAGATTTGGACCCAACCGGGGGATTCTCCACACCGGTCCCGGTCGCTGGCATGCCCACTACAGGCGGGACGGATGGAACAGACTCGGCCAAAGGGGGATTTGGTTGGGCGGGAGCCAGAACATCAGAGGCCTTCATCTCTGTGCAGGAAGAGGAAAGGTGACCAGTCTTTCCACACTTCCAGCATGCCGGTTTCCGACCCGTCACAATTATCGGCATCTTCTGGCTCTTTACATCCAGACAGTTGGGGATGGAGCGGAAGGCATCCTGATTGATCATGATGATCTCGAAGCTCCACCCCCGGTCAGATCATCAGAGGAAGCACTGAGTATCTGGCCAAACTGGCCCAGATAAGCAGCCAAGTGCTCGCCGACAATCTGAGGAGGAACCTCATATACTGAAACCTTGGTCCTCCGCCTGCCTTCATACTCGGTTCTCAGAATCAGGTCTTTGGTGATAAGATCGCGAGTAGCAGCATCTTCACAGTCGGCAGGCGTGGGTAACAGTACGTCCCACATAAAATATCCTTTCCTTTCACAACCCTCTGAGGTTTAATGCCCAGAGAATATAATGTTTTAATAACAGTGTCTTTAGTGGAGCGACAAATCTTGCGCGAACGCTTGTCGACCACAAAGACTGACACAATTTTTTTTTCAACCTTCTTTAATTCCTCGGGATTAGGCAAGAGCCCATCTGCTGTCACCAGATGTGCGTAGCTCTTGGCCCTCTCGAGGAACTCCGTAATGTTGATTTTACATTTCGGTGGGGACTTCCAGCATGAGGGCGTCTCTCCGGCCGCTATGTTTCCGTCCTGAGATGTCTGACTGGTTGCTTTTGGCTACTTTCAGCCACCTTATTCTTGTCATGTTGATTGTTTGAAATATCAGCATTTTGGCCGCTTTCGGCCACCATAATTCTGGTCTGGGTCTGGGACACTATTTTTGAAACAATGCCACTATTTTGGCCATTTGAGGCCACCATACTTTTTTCTGGACTCTTATTATTATTATCACAATTAGAGGACACCATACATTTTTTTCTTCAACTACAGGGCTTTCTTCTAAATTTTTATCAGGAGGGCCTTTTTTTTTTTTTTTTTTTGGAACCAAACAGGTTCTTTTTCACAGTTCTCCTGGGAGCCATTTTTTTAAAAAAAAAAAGTTTTTTTTTTTTTTTTTTTTTTTTTTTTTCCTTCACATAAAAAGCAACAAATAAAAGTATAAATTAAACGAAAGATAAATAAATCACAATAACAAAAAAGAATTTTAACAAGACAGAAAGTAAACAGTTAAACACGCAAAAAAAAGTAACAGAAACACGTACGCTAAAAACGACAAAAATACGTTCAAAAATAAAAACAGCTAACAATTACAAATTACAAAAAAAACGAGTACAAAAATGAAAATCACATTTTAAAACGGAAAATAAACAAAAGGTATCTTTTCAACAAAAAATACGAAACAAAAAATGCCAAACGACTTCACAAATACAATATGGCTGCCACTAGAAAAAACTAGTCAGCCCAAACACGAACGAAAATACGTAAACTAAAATAAAGAAGAACTAACGAATAAAAAATAAATGCGGAAAATAAATGCAAAAAATTTACAATAAACACACAGAAAAGACTTAAATAAAGGAATACAGAATAAATAACAGTTATTTACAACGAGAAAACAAAAAACAATGAAAAACACGTAGAAATAAAAATGTAAACAAAGAAAAAACGAAGTCTTACGAGGGGACAAAATAAACAATGAAAAAAATAAAGTTTGGTGTAAAAGGAAAAAATTAAAAGTTACTGAAAATAAAAAAAGAAAAAAAGGGAAAAATTAAAACTCAAAAATACGTATTAAAAAAAAAATAAATTAATAAAAAAAAAACAACAAAAAGGGATAAAGTTATAAAAAAATAGTCTGGGGAGGGAAAAAAGAACTCTCCTCAAAAAGCAAAAAATCAAATCAAACTTTTGGCAAAAAAAAAAAAAAATAAAGTGGAACGTAAAATAAAATAAAAAGAACTTAACGTGAACATATATATATAACTTCAACGTTATTGGCTGCTCCTGATACCGTCCTAGGACGGAATTTGAATTTTTTGGCGCAGAAAAATTTTCTGGCGTCACCGATTTAACAGCATTTTCAAGTCAGTTGCTGCCTGATTTTCAAGCTAGAATGTCAACTCATTTATTCCATGCCCTTAACCCATATGCGGGCCGGAATATCAACCAAAACTTCAACATGAAAACTGATTATAACTTTCTTGAACAACTTGTTGAACTTTCCTCCGTTTTTCTACTAGAAAACGTAGAGATACGACACTGTCGACATCACACTTTTCCAAGACCAATTCCTCATCCTAATGTGAACAACAAGTTGAACTTTCCTCTGTTTTCTGCTAGAAAATGTAGAGACTACGACACTGTCGTCAATATACTTTTCCAAGACTAATTCCTTGTCTTGAAGCAAACATGTTTGAACTTTCCTCCGTTTTCTGCTAGGAAACGCAGAGACTACGAACTGTCATCACCACACATTTTTAAGACGAATTCTTCATCTTGAAGCGAACAACTTGTTCGAACTTCCCTCCGTTCACTACTAGGGAACATAGAGTGTATCGACACGGTTGATTGATGAACTTTTCATACACCTCTTTTGAATTCTAACCTTTACGAACCAGTTTAAAAAAAAGATAACATTACACACACATTACTAAACCTCGCAGTGAGTATTTTTCCTTGTTGTGTATGCTTACACCTTTTGTACAAGAAGACTATATTCCAGAACCATCCCTCTGAAGAAACTTTTCCCGCCTTAGCCATTTTGATTTTCGTTTTGGCGCGGAACTTTAACATTCTACTAGTCACTACATAATACAATCTGCCTACTGGCTAAGAACAGTTCTTACCTTTTCTGATAGTCTCCACTGTTGAGACAAGATTATTTGTTATTCAAATAAAGTTTTATATTTGCTTTCCACCAGACTCGTTTTGTCGTTTCCTCCTGGCTATGTATATTTTATTATTTTTATGCACTTGTTGAATGACCCTTTTTCCTCACTAAAGATCACACATTTATTATTTTTACTTTGTTAGTGGATTTGGTAGTCATAAGTAGTGTCTGGCACATTAATTTTTTTCGTAGGCCAGCACTGAATGCTGCCGGTCCTCTACATATTTATAAGCCTACCATTCATCTATGCATTGAATATTATTGTCATATATCTGATCTATATATATTATATATATATTTATATATATATATATATATATATATATATATATATATATATATATATATATATATATACAACACACACACACACATACAGAAAAGTGCAGTTGGTTTTCACAATTTAATTCTAGAAATTGATAGTTGTAAATTCCATACTAATAATTTCTTCACCTGCACTTCTTGCTTGTGGGAGACTCTTCAACTATGATCTGCAAAAATTTAAATGCCACATCAATTGTCATCTTCTGTCTTTTTTAATCCTTTTCTTTTATTGTTTTCTACTCAGTAACATTTTCTTAGTTTTTTTCACTCTCATTAATCCTTTTATGTCTTAGTGGCATTATCACCTTACTTGGGGTGAAATGATTTTAAAAAAAATCTTTTTTATTAGGATTAGGTGAAAAGAAAAGTTTGCAGCATCATTTGTGCTTCGTTTAAATTATTAAAGATTCTAAAGACAGTAGAAAAACTCTGTCTTTTTCTCCTTTTCCCAAAATTCTGGAAACTTTTGCACACACTTAATATTTAATGCCATATTTTTCTCAATCTCTGCAGATTTACTCTGTAATAATGATTTGACTAGATATCCCAAACTAAAATTTTATCTTCAATATATCTAAAAACCTTTCAGACAGGCATAGAGAACATGACAAAATATAAAAAAAATTGGTACCAAATTTATCTTTGTATCTCAATTAACCACAAAGCTATGACCATTCAAAGTTCATAAAACTTTCATTTGATGAGTTATTGGAGAAAAAGCTAAATTTAACAAGGTGTAAAGAAACATATTAAAAAATCCTTATAAATGTAATGTCATATAGGCAGTGTTGAAATAAAAGAAAGATAATTCTAATGAAATCAATAATTCTTAGATCAAATGCCTTTTATTTTGCATACTTCATAGCACAACAGAGATGAAGCTAATTTCTTTCTTTGGTTCAATAGTACCTCAATAAAACAAACTGTATTTATACCACATAAAAACAGCTAATAAGGTCAAAAGTCTATCATCCTGAACTTGCCATAAGAAAGTATCCATTGAAAGTACATGCTTGAAACTTTACTAATTTTTGGATGAGGAATTCAACAAACCAGTTCTTTCCTTTGTAATACATTTTCTCATAGATGTATCTAATTTTGGAGATTTATGTGAAATTATACAATTTTTAACTTGTGAAAAAGAGACAGTAATGAATACAAAACTTAGAAATTTAATTCATGAAACAAATCATTTGCCAGTCCTTCAAACAAGTGCTTATTCTAAAGATTTAAACTCATTTATATTCAAACTAAAAAGGAATAAAAATAGATTTATTGGAACTGATGAAAAAAAAAACTTTCTGGATAGTTGGAATGGTCCTCCTCCTCCAGCATTTACTCTCCCTAATGATGATTTGCAGTCTGAATTTGTTTATAAATTTTGCTTATACATAAAAAGTAATTCCTGTAACAATTTATTTGTCCCTTCATGAACATATAATAAAATAATAATTTTCAAAATAGACACATGCATAGATTCAAATTGTCATCATGGAATTTAATACAGAGGACGATTTTACACATTGTCAATTTTTAAAGTATTAGGGGACATTAATTCACTTTACCTATAAAAGATGATTACTCCAAATACAAGTGAGTTACTTCCTTTGTCTAGAAGATGAGTGTGGCACTTCTGAATCAAACACGGTGATAAACTGGTACGCATGTGGAATTCATGGTTTAAATCCAAACAAATCTTCTCAGACAGTAAATAAATAGAAGTTGACTTATGTGTTAAAATACATTTGTCTTTTATTTTCATTTGTTGTTGTTCATCCCAACAACCTGGGATATAACAGAAAGTAAGAAACATTTCTTTGTAACACAAAAAGTCAAAACATTTTACTCTTAAGTATTTGCAATATATACAAAAACAAAGATTACAATTATATACATGGCTTACTCTATTTTAGCAATTAAGATATCTGCTTTTTACAAGTGAATGTTGTTAATGATTTACTGCTTTGCCTTTAATTATTGTAAATTTCTACTTACAGATAACACTTGAAGATCTGAGGATTACCATTCCTCCTGGAATCTCACCACATATTAGCCGATTACTAAAAATCTGCATGAATGAAGAACCAGGCCGTCGCCCAAAATTTGATATGATTATTCCACTCTTGGAAAAGATGCGACATTCTAGTTAAGAAATGAAATAGCATTTTATTTTGTCTCTCAAAATAAATTTTAGAAATATATTTAAAAAAATATAAAAAATTGCATAGTTCATTTTGGGGGTATTGGACACATATATGAATTTTGTGTGATGTGTGTGTGTATATATATATATATATATATATATATATATATATATATATATATATATATATATACATACACACACACATAAATATATATACAAAAATATATCTATACATACATGTTATATACATAGGTATAAATCAAAGTATATATTCTCACATAAAAAATTGTGTATACATATAACACATGAATGTGTGGATAGTCTTGGACTTTGAGATTAGTTTTCTTTGTTATTTCTATTTGTTTTTCTAACATTTAGCAAAAATGTGTGCCCAAGCTTACAATCACAGAATTCCCGAATAACTAAAAACCATCTACATGTAAGTTTGATAGATATAGATATATATATATATATACACACACACACACACACACACACACACACATGAAACTAAGATCTGAGTATTTCTCTCATTTCTACAAATTAAAAATAGCAACAAAAAAATTGATTTTAATAAATATTGATATCTTTTTTCTTTTCTATATAATTATTATCATCATGAGAAATACTCTTAAATATCTAAACAGTTTAGAAATTCAGTTGTGTTCAAATGACTGCAGTTTTTATTTTAATCAAAACTGTCCTTTTAAAAGCTTTTCATTTATTTGTAATTACCAGTAGTAACTATTTTTTTTCTCTGTGGGGAGTACAAAAACGTTTATTTATTCATATTTTGAAAATTTAGAATAACTACTCGTTTTGTTTAACCCATTGAATCCTGAACTCCTGCCAATGGGCTATTCCTGAACATTTTAGGTAAATTCCCCAATTTCAGAACTTCCTGTTTAACAGAACACATCAGCATTGAAGCAAGTTGCTCCTATGAACAACATTCTGCTTGCTTATGAGTCTGAAATTATTTTCAGTAACTAGTTGCTGGAGTGTAGTACCAGTAAACTGGTACTACATATTCAATGGGTTTAATACACAACCCATTTAGCTTTCTATCTTCAGTTATCTTTCAAATGACCTTTGCATTTTTGTACCCTCTCAATACATTTTGTTAATTTTTTTCCCCTGCCTAAAGGTAGTAAACACTTTTTACATTGTTGCTATCTAATGAAAATTTAATAACAAGCCATTTCAAACTCAAAAAGAAGAAATGACTTTCAAATTTATTTGATTATCTTTTGCTATTTTCAAATTATTTCATCTGTTTATATATTTTATTTTTGCTTGTTAATTACTCAGATGCTTGCAACTGTTGATTAATTACAAGAATTTAATTCTAAAATTGATATTTTGATTATACTATTCAAAATAATTTGCTTTTCCTTTCTTTTATTTAATATTTTGTATTTCAAATATTGTTTATGTTATACCTACTATTATAATGTGCCTTATTTTTTTTTTTTATTTTTTTTTTTTTAACTCTGTTGGCATTTTTATTGAGTAATTAACTTTGGTGCTATGTACATATTAAGTAACTGCTTTTTTATGACCTTTATTTGCCTGCCTAAAAGTTTTTTGTCACAACAATGACCCAAAGCAGCCTTTTAAAAAATTCTCAGAGCTGTTGTGAATAAAACAGTAACAAATCAAAAATTGCATAATTTTATAATGTTTTTTTTTGTATTATTTTTTTTAATTTATTTTGATATACAAAAATTCTTGTTTCATTCAAAAAAATATTATCACAGATCACATTATGTCACTGTTCAGATTATTGAACAATGAAAGTAAATGCAACATAACTACTTTTTTACTTATAAATCTTGATTAAAAATAATTTTTCAAATATAGGTTAGTTCCCAAGTTAAAACAAAATTATTTTTTTTTTTGGATCTGGTGTAACTCAAATATGTCCTGTATGGATTTTAGTGTCACTTATCTGTGTGTTAAAAACATTTTTTTTTTCAATAAAATATCTAATAAAAAATTACCATGTGATTTTTCATTTTCTAATAATCATAAGTAGTAGATAATGTAAAAATAATATTGCATAAAGAGATAAAATTCAAAATTTGCCCTAATAGTGAGCAAGAGTTTTCAAAAGAGTTTTTCAAAATTGACACATTATATTAGAATAGGTACCTCCATGAAATTGCTAAAAAAAATCATGCCATAATGAAAACATAATTTTATCATCAAAATCTGTTAGAGGAAGGATCAAAATATTTGAATATTTAATTAAATTTTTTACTCCTTTTTAGAACATTTGAAATTTTGATTTAAAAAAAAAACTTGTTTTTCTTGCATTGTACTAACTTTTAGCATAGCAAATTTTAGCCTTTTTTGTGGTAACAAACATTAATTTGGAAATTCTTGCAAAAATTAAATAATTGTCAGATTTAATGTAATTTTCAGGATTTATTCACAAATGAATGAAATTATTTTTTAAATTTATTAGGAAAACTTCGTAAAAATATTTTTTTTTTTTACATTTAATTAATTTTATGAAAACTTGAGAAATTCAATGTAATAATTTTCATTGAGTATATTAATTAAAAGCAGAATTTTTTGAAGAATTTTTCACCAAAAATTTGCAAAATTGGACCCCATCTTACCAAAAATCTGTTCTGAATCGAAAAATAAGATGCAATAAAACTAAGACGTTATTTAATTAGAGAAACTTTTAGTTGATTTTATGAATATTAAAGATATTTTCTGAAAAAAGAATTTTTTTGCTAAAAAATGAATTTTTACAAGATTTGTTTTCATTTTTTACAATTTTAAATTGAATAATTTATAAAGTTTTAAACCTTAAAATTCAATTTCAGTGTAATAACTCTTAGCAAATATTCTTATTAAGTAAAGCACAGGAAAAAAAAAACTCATATAAACTTTATCATCTGCTCCACCATACTTAGCTATGAACACATTCAGCAGACATTCAACTAACAATAAATTGATTAACACGTCAGCAAAACAAAGCCCCATGATTAAAAAAAAAAAATGCTTGCATACATTTTATGTATAAGTAATATTTGTTTCAAATCAGATTAATTTAACTTTAAATTTGCTAATTTTCCTCAAATGACATTTCAGAAATATATATTTTATTTTTGCAAGATTTTTAAAATCAAGAATTAACTTTTGTTTACAAATGTCAAAATGGCTGTTTTTACCAATTTTACTGAATAAAAAAAAAATGATTCTGATAAATATAATTTCTGTTTAAAATACATGGAGTATTTTGCTCATTGGAAATAGTAAAATTAAATCCTTTAGCTTTTAATTAAAGCTAAAAATGAAAGCTTCAAGAAAGCTTTTTCATTTTTAATTAATTTTAAACCTTACATATAACAAATTATTGGAGGTACCTAGATTAGAATTAATGCATTAGAAATTTCAAACCTTTTTTTTTCATGATACTTTGTCAAAAGTTCTCAAAGATGCCTAATGTTTTCTTGATGCTTTAAAAACTTCCAAACATACAAATATAAAACAAACTACAGACTTATTTATAGAATTAAAGCAAAGTAAGATTTGCACAAGGGCCAAGTAACCATAGTATGCATATGATGTAACTTGCACATTTATTATCGTACAGTCTACTCACCAATATAATGTTCTTAATACTCATATACTTGGTCATCTCACAACAGCTATATGTGGGTCATTGTAATTTGGAAACTACTTATACATTAAAGTTTTAATTTCTTTATAAAATTTTCAAAATAAAACAATATTCTCCATATATATTGTTTCCATCCATATGAAGAATACTGAAAATTTGTCTAAAGTTAAAAATAAAATAAGAGTTAATATTTTCTACCTTGTCAGATAGTAATTGGAATGACTTTAAAATCTACTAATTTAAAAAATCTACTAATTTAAAAAAATGACAAATTTCCTTCCAGAATGCTCATTTCTTTACAAAGATTTTTACATAAGAACAATAGATTACTAAAAATTAGAAACATTTCTATTTCATTTCTACTTCAAATACATTTGCTATGAAATGTGTGTCAATCTCATTTGGTCCATCAATAGTGTTTTAATACTGAGTTAATGCAATTTAACAAAATCATTTTATCTATTTTTTAATCTACATATTAGAATATTTGCATTTTATTTGGGAATTATAAAATAATTTATAATTATTAATTTAGTAATAATAATAAATAAATAATAAATAAAATAATAAATTAATTTCTGTTTCAAATATTTAACTTTCATTTATATTTAACTAACAGTTTTTTCTGAAATAAAATTACAATTTGTTATTTTATAGACATTTTTGAAGATTTTCCAAAAAGATAGTTTCATTATTAAAATAAATTCTTATTCTGAGATTTTTGTTCCAAAATCTCAGAGACTTAAAATGTTCTTTTATTTATGTATTTATTTATTTTTTTTATTTATTTTTTTTTAGAGGAATGGAATGGATGTTTTTATTTCTAAATAGGAAATTATTCTGGAAATTATTCTGATTATTATTTCTTATTATTCTTCAAGATGCTGTTTATTTTATCAAGGAAATATGCTTGTAAAGAAACTGCTGCCTCAATCCTGATATGACTTTAATAAAATATCTTCAATAAAACATTTTTGTGGGTGTTTTTTGTTGTTGTTTTTTTTGTTTGTTTTAAATCTCAAAACTAGTATCAGGTTGTTCAGAAATGAATGCAGTTTTAAAAACATTAATTTTAAAATGACATATCTCAGTACAAAATAAATTTTATTGATTAAAATAAAAAAAATCGTTAGAATCTACACAATTTTGCCAATATTTTTTATCCCAGTAATGTTGAAATAAAAACATAGAACATGTATTAATTTCTGAACAGCTTAATATTTCTACCACACTAGTAAATAATATATATATATATAAGCTAATATTCTTTGACATTAAAGATATACAGTGGCAATTATTCAATTTACTCTAAAAACGTCAGCAAAATTAATCTTCAAAACCACCTGACAGATATACTCATATCACATGAGTCACATGAGCCAAGAGAGTGGCTCATTTTGCCTTTTCATGTTAAAGTCTTCCACTGATATGAAGTGGAAATATTATATTAAATCAATTGCTGGGCCTGCTGGTTGGTTCACTGTGTCGTGCTAAATATTTTTTCTCACCAGAATCTATCTTACACATTTACAAGTCTACCATTTATCCACGTATCGAATATTGCTGCCACATCTGGTATGGTGCTTCTGCTATGAATTCAGAGATTCTTGATGTAATCCAAAGAAAAATCTGCAATGTTACTGTTGCTGACATGGCACCTCAGCTTTAGTCACTTTCCATCCAATGTGCTATAGCTTCCCTGTGCCTTTTCTATAAATATTTTCATGGTAATTGTTCAGATGAACTTTCCTTTTTGTGGTACCTCAACTTTATGAAGTGATTGGCTGCAAGGTATCATCATTATATGACTGAAATTGCTGGATGTAACCACTTCTTGCTTGTTAACTCTCATTCAGCTTCTTTCTTTCCAGTCAACTTTGTATTTAAATTATTGAAGATCAATCATTTACTTCTGTCTTCTTAATTCCTGTTCTTTTATTGTTCTCTCTTCTTAATATTATTTTTTCTCAAATTCTTTCACACTTGTTTTAGTAGCTTTATCACCTTGCTTGAGGTGAAATGATTAAAAAAAAACTTTAGAGGTTGCAGAATCGTTTCATTTTAAAAAATGTATTGGTTACTTTAATAAAATTAAAAGTAGGAATTCTGTTTACCTTCTGAACCTAAGGAAGAAAAGGTAAGTAAAGCATCCTGTTTAGGTTAACTTTGGCTAGACTATCAGAAAAAGTATATCTGATGAGGTGAGAAGAGGTAAAAATAATGTCAAAATTATGGTAAAGCAAACAGAAGAAAGATTCAAACAAGATTCAATTGACAACTTGGAAAAAGGCACTCTTTTACTGGAGTTTTGACACACAGTCTTTTTCTTTTCTTCATGGAGGATATAGCACCATACCCTATGCAAGAATGGTAGATTTAAAAATGTATAATCATCATAACTATTTCATTCTCCTAACATGAATGCAAGAGAAAATTTCTAGTGTCTTCTGGGTTATGAAATATGAGAAATCTACATAAAATTAGCAATAACATTGTTTTGTAAATTGGTACAGCATGGTTGGATTTGCTTCTGAACTTCTGGGATGAAGACATTATTTACAGTCAGACTAATGTCCTCATCTCTCTTATTAGTGCAATGACATTGTGCCTTCTTCAGGTGTCTATCAATCTGGGTAACCCTCAGGGAATGTCAAAACTGAACTCTCTGCAGTTAAATTGTTCTCATTCTGCTATCCATGTATAGGGATATCTCATCTTGTTTTTTTTTTTTTTTAGTACTACTCATCCAGTTTCCATTGAATCTATACTACCCAGTACAAGGACTGAACTCACAAATAGCACAAAGGATTGGTTCATGAATTTGGTTGTATAACAATTGTAATTTCAATCTCTGGGTCAGGTTGTACACATGCAGGGCTAACAATAACTGAGCAGTACTAAAAAATATATGCATGGACAGTGGGATGAGAATAATCTATCCTTATAAATTAAATAAAGTGTTCAGTTCCAAATTCCCTGAAATATGACAAGGAAGATGAAGATATTAGTCCAACTGCAAATAATTTTAGCTTGGTTTGATATCCAAGAAGAGAGTTTCATTTTTGGATCAAGCATATACTGATTCAATGGAATGAACAATAGCGTTATTTATATGAAAATTATTGTCTTCACCTTTGTTGTTTTTTCACAGCATTTTAGCTTTTGTGCTCACTGGCCTTCATCAGGTTTGTCAATCCATGTCACTATTTGAAAATTTCGAACTGAGGCCATTATTAAAAAACAAGGATTGTAGAAAGTAGGTATTAGAGTAGTGAACTCTTTTCATCTTCTAATGTTCAAATTCCTTAATTTTGGGGGTAGCATCTCAAAAATGACAAAAGTAACAACATTAATTTTCAATATAAAGATTTTATTTGGCTGACTAAATAAGTAAAAAAAAAAATACATCATGACAGCAGTTTGTAAAGAGGAAAAAAATTCAGTATTGATATTAAAATTGTTTAAACAACTCATTTTTTAAACTGAGGTAAGATGGAATAAAAACACCTTTATAAAATCACTGGACTTTGTTTTTAACATAGAAGAAATTCATATTTACCATATGTACTTGTGTAACATGCAACCCCAAACATTTTCACTTAAAAAATGATTTTATCATGTGAGTTTTTTTTGGGGGGAGGAGACCAAGTTACAATAGACTGACCTCTTTTCCTATATCTTTTCATTTCATCTTCTAGTTAAATAAGTTAAAAAATGTAAAAGAATGATAAAAGTATCATTAGTAACGCTATACCCATTGCATAAACACGTACAGCCATGAACAAGAAACAGCTAAACATTTTATAAATGTAAACAATAGAAAAGATGCATATTTGCTATGTTTGTATTTTATAATACGATACTAATATGTGAATATTATATGCATTATTATTCAATGCATTTAAGTAAAACATCAGTTTTATCAAAATCGTGTTTATTTTAAATACAACTACTTTTAGACTACAGTAAATAGATATATAGTTTGGTAACAGGTGTAGTCAGGGCTAGCAGTACATACACTAATTTTATATCTCATGTATGATGTGACCACCTTAAAATTAGCTTCAAAATTAAGTCTTCAAAATTCCATGATATATGAGTATACAGTAGATTAAATGCAGTATATTGCAAATATTTGTGTGGGTGATATTTTTTCTTATAAGAAAAAAGGATTTTAAGTAATTTTTATTAAACATTTCAGACAAGCTTTTTTTTCTAGAAATTCAAAAACATATTTCAAATTGTGTTATTGAAAATTTATTAAACATTTACTCATGTATCATGCAACATTTGAAGCTAATTTGACTACAGTAAATAGATATATAGTTTGGTCAATGGTGTAACCAGGGCCAGCAGTACATATGCTAATTTTATATCATGTATGATGTGACCACCTTAAAATTAGCTTCAAAATTATTTGCATGATATGCAAGTATATATGGTAACTCTTCATCTAAGGGTCAAATTCCTTAATTTTGTGGGTAGCATCTCAAAGATGACAAAAGTAACAACATTAATTTTCAATATAATGGTTTTATTTGTCAGCCTAATTAAGTAAAAAAATATATACATTTTAAAACTTCATTGACTTGACAATTAATATTTTTTTTTTTTTTACATATTCACACAAATTTATTAGATTTTTTTTGTTGTATATGCAACAAAACTTAAATTATTTACAGTTGCACTAATATCCTGATCTTTCTTGTTATACTGTTGTGCTCTCTGGCATATGTCTAAATTAACAGATGTCTGTTAATCCAGGTAACCTTCAGGGAATTTCGAACTGAACTCTTCATTAAATTTACAGGCATATATTGTTCTCATTGTACTATCCATATCTACAGACTTCTTATCTAATTTTTATTTAGTACAGCTCAGTTATTGCTCACCCCATTTCCACTAATTTCAAATAAACACTGCCCAGCCCAGGAATTGAACTGACAATCATTATCTCCTCAAATTTCCAAACCAACACTTTAATGCACACTGCTATTGTATTATGGGACAATTCTGAGTAGAGAACTTGCAGCTTTAGACACTAACATATGGATGACTGTTGCTGCTTGTCAAGCTTGACTGAATTCACTGAGGCTTCTCTTTTTTTTTTGCAGCTGTGACTGCTATTGAAGCCTTGATGTTATGTTTCTTTCTTTATTTATTAACAGCTGTCATATATTCATTTCTATATTAAGCTTACTAAGGTGAATTTGGTACTACCTGTCATAGTTCTTGCAGTCAATGATTCACTCTAGCAGGGTATCTGCATAATTTTGAATCAATTTTAAATACTGTTTTTACAACAGATTATCTGGATCATCTCTGACATGCCTCTGATTTGTAACAGTGATTGTCACAAATTTTGTGTTTGTTCTTGGCATTATGCTCACAAAATAGTTATTTCATTCGAAGCAGTCCTTTATGCAGGGTGTATTTTGCTATAGTAGAAAATCTCTTTTTTGTATTATATGTATGGTTGGAATTGAAATTAAAATAGCATTTATTGAATGTTATTTTTAAATATATTTCACATGATCCAACATTTTTCACATTTTCCTGGTGTCATCTACATATTTTAACCATGTATTTTGCTTCACTGTTATAATTCTGAAGTCTATTTCCTTAATGTATTCCAGATTAGACATCATTGGAGGCAATGATGATCTCATAGATATATCTTTGATTTTCTTTGTTGACAAATCAGAAAACAGTTGCAAGTATGACATTTGCACACAAAATGTCAGCATTTCTATTAGGTTATTTATTAGGATGCTTGGTCTTCCTTAGGTTGGATTCCATGATTGATTTTTCATTTGTAGAAATTTTCTTTACAACTACCATCTTAAATCCCATCAACTAGATCTATTGAATAGGAGTATTTCTAATTAATTCTACAAAGTATCAACTTCCCTTAATGATATTGATCACTAAACAACTATATATTTCTACACTATTTGATTTTAGGGATTGTCATTTTATTCAATATCTTTCAGAGTTAATTTAAAAATTCTCTTAATCTTACTGAATTGAATTTTCACTGAATTATTTCTGCACAAGGTGATTCAGTATTGAACTCTATTCATTCATTATCAATCAGAGGTAATTTTGAACAATTTAGCTATCATTTTTTCTTAATTTTATTGATCTGAATCTTCACTGAAGCATTATATCAGAATATTTCTACCATAATTGATTTAAGGATTATTAGTTTATTTATTTAATAACTTTCTGAGAGAAAGCACCAATTATTTGTGATGTTACTAATATACTTTATCACTGAAGCTGTATATATTTCTACACTATGTGATTCAAGGCTTGAACTCCAGTAAATTAGATTTATCATTTACTTGTGGTCTATCACAAAAGAATTTAAAACAATAAATCAATATGATAGACCTTAACTAAAAATAATTATTTTTTTATGAAGAGAATGTATGACCCCCATTTTCCCTTATGTAGCACAAAGTAATTTGTGAAAAATTGGTTGCTTCTGTCACCATGTTTCTTTCTGATATATCATCACTTTTGTTTTGAAATAATTGTATGCAGAATAAAATAGTTTAGCATGAAGTTGTAAAAATGAAGCTTTACAACATAGCATGCATCCATCTTGATGATGATCAAATTAGCCTAGCTAATCTGTCTCTCTTTCTCACTGCGTAGCTGAATCTATTATTTGTTTATATATACTTATGTATTATTCTTTTACATGCCATATCGCTTCAGAATATGGGTGATGATGACTCTCCACAACTTCCTATCCTTTGTAGTTCTAAGCACTGTTTATCCCCTTACCATCCTTCCCAGTCCTTGTTCTGCCATCCATTGACACAAGCTTGTTAGGTTGGTTGATCATGGCTCTCCACAACTTCCTATCCTTTGTAGTTCTAAGCACTGTTTATCCCCTTACTATCCTTCCTAGTCCTTGTTCTGCCATCCATTTACACAAGCTTGTTAGGTTGGTTGATCATGGCTCTCCACAACTTCCTATCCTTTGTAGTTCTAAGCATTGTTTATCCCCTTACTATCCTTCCCAGTCCTTGTTCTGCCATCCATTTACACAAGCTTGTTATGTTGGTTGATCACGGCTCTCCACAACTTCCTATCCTTTGTAGTTCTAAGCACTGTTTATCCCCTTACTATCCTTCCCAGTCCTTGTTCTGCCATCCATTTACACAAGCTTGTTAGGTTGGTTGATCATGGCTCTCCACAACTTCCTATCCTTTGTAGGTCTAAGCAATGTTTGTCCCCTTTACTATCCTTCCCAGTCCTTGTTCTGCCATCCATTTACACAAGCTTGTTAGGTTGGTTGATCATGGCTCTCCACAACTTCCTATCCTTTGTAGGTCTAAGCAATGTTTGTCCCCTTACTATCCTTCCCAGTCCTTGTTCTGCCATCCATTTACACAAGCTTGTTAGGTTGGTTGATCATGGCTCTCCACAACTTCCTATCCTTTGTAGTTCTAAGCACTGTTTATCCCCTTACTATCCTTCCCAGTCCTTGTTCTGCCATCCATTTACACAAGCTTGTTAGGTTGGTTGATCATGGCTCTCCACAACTTCCTATCCTTTGTAGGTCTAAGCACTGTTTATCCCTTACTATCCTTCCCAGTCCTTGTTCTGCCATCCATTTACACAAGCTTGTTAGGTTGGTTGATCATGGCTCTCCACAACTTCCTATCCTTTGTAGGTCTAAGCACTGTTTATCCCCTTACTATCCTTCCCAGTCCTTGTTCTGCCATCCATTTACACAAGCTTGTTAGGTTGGTTGATCATGGCTCTCCACAACTTCCTATCCTTTGTAGTTCTAAGCACTGTTTATCCCCTTACCATCCTTCCCAGTCCTTGTTCTGCCATCCATTTACACAAGCTTGTTAGGTTGGTTGATCATGGCTCTCCACAACTTCCTATCCTTTGTAGTTCTAAGCATTGTTTATCCCCTTACTATCCTTCCCAGTCCTTGTTCTGCTATCCATTTACACACGCTTGATAGTTCTGTTGATCATGGCACTCCACAACTTCCTATTCTTTGTAGTTCTAAGCAATGTTTGTTCCCTTATTCTCCCTCCCAATCCTTGACCTAACAAGTTTGTATAAATCTATAGCAGAATAGGTTATTCACTTTCCCTCCCCACCTCTTACCTTATGTCCTGTAAGTGTCAGATTTTCTAAACCCCCTTTTCTCCAATATGATGATTTTCTAAGCAGAGCTTAGATATGCCACAAGGCTGAATATGAGGCATCCAGGGAAGATCAAACTCACTACACAGTTATAATTGTTTTAATGGGACAAGTTTATTAACCATAAAACCACATCAATGTGCCCCTCTTTTTCCTCATTATGTATGTGCCCTAGAAATTTCAAGTATTTTTTCTAATTCTAAATATAGTGTGTAGCAGAAATACCTTCCATGTGATGTTAAGACATTGCCTAGATGAAGACATCATTGCCACTAATGTCTTACCATTATGTAGGATGTATTTCTACTGCACCCCGTATAAATATCCGTTTTTTTCTCATTTTCTTTAAAACTTCCTTATTGCTTACATGCTTCGTCCATGGTATTCTTAGCATCCTTCTGTAAAACCACATTTCTGTTGCTCCTCTCTATTCACTGCCTCATATGGGAATTGATATTATATGGAAATTCAGTATCCTTCATTTCTAACTAAATTTTCCTGTTCTTTAATACTCAGCTTAGCTTTTGGAAGGAATCTTTTATTGTTATCAAAATGCACATTGGAATGTATTTCTGTACATTATAATAAAAAATATTGAAATGATATTTTAAAATGTCTTCCTCACTTTCTCTGTCTATATGTATCTATATACAATTAAGCACATTAATAATTAAACAATATCAAAATAAAATAAAAATATTTTATATCTCTTTTTCTCTCATCCACCATCTTTACAAAAATGATTATCCTGGAATGTATTTATATTCAATATAAATTTCAACCAAAAATATTTAGTGATAATTTTGTGTACCAAATTCATGTGCCAGTACAATTCAATTATTTTCTTCATTTTCCCCCCAACTCTGACATAGTACTTATTTAGCATTTTTTAAATAATTTTCTCTGACATACGATTATTTTGTCCTATGATTATAAAACTTATATAAAATTTCTTGGTGTAACACTTATTTGAACTGACAAGTTTATTTTATAAGCTGAAAAATTGTTCTTTATATGACTGTTCCTGACAGCACTTATATTTAATGCAAAACAGTAAATTCAAATAAAATCATCAAATTAAAATGCTTATGGAGATGTCAGGTGTAAAATAGAATGATTAAACCATAAAAATTGTTTATATATCAAGTTTTCATATTTAATTATTTCTAACAATCTTTTCTTCATAGTTTCATACAATAAACTGGCATATGTCATTCAAATTTGATTAATTTTCTAAATCCTGTGAATATATTAAAACAATGAGAAAGATAAATTTATTTCTTCAAGGAAAATATTTTTTTAGCTTTTTCTTAG
Organism: Acanthosepion pharaonis; assembly: GCA_903632075.3. Lineage (NCBI taxonomy): Eukaryota > Metazoa > Mollusca > Cephalopoda > Sepiida > Sepiidae > Acanthosepion > Acanthosepion pharaonis. The sequence goes on from CAHIKZ030002839.1 coordinate 150,940, forward strand.
CACCATGTTCTTTTAAGACTTGAGCAATCATGTCTTCTTTCCTGTCTTTTGTCTTCTCAGTAATTTTTGTGCCTTTTACTATCTCTCTTTGTTCTTGTTCCGCTATCCATTCACACAAATTTGTTAAATACACTATATACACTGTTTTCTTCCCCATTTCTTTTACTTTTAATAACTCCTGTGAGTGTTTGATTCTCTAGGCTCTCATTTCCTCATTATGTGCCCCAGAAATTTCACCTGTCTTTTTCTGATTATAGGTATAAGTTTCTTTGCAGTCCTTATTTTCCTTGGTATTTTAGGCTTTTGTCAGTAGAAAAACCACATCTCATCCATTTCACTGTCATAGGAGTTCAACAGTTCAACAGTTTTGTATTTTTAAAATTTCTATCTCTTGATAATTTGCTTAGATTCTGGAAGATTCCTATATACCTTCAGAATTTTCATCTAGTATTACTTCAATATCCAGTTAAATTTCTGTACCTGTTTGATTTTAATAACTGCAATATATATATATATATATATATATATATATATATAGCTCTATTTTTCTTTTAGTGTAGATAGTTGCTATACATCTAAGTAACTTAAAACAAACTAATTTAAAGTGAAATCATTTTTTATATATGTATCTGGGTGTAGAGTCTAGTTAATTTCACTTTGTTTCTTTTTGTTAATGTTTCCATCACTTGTTACTAAATATCCCACATTGTAATAATAGAAAATATGCCAAGAAAGATGAAATGCTGTAAGAACTTGAATGTAAATTTACATTAGTAAATTGCTTCCTCTTTTAATTTCAGTAGCATTTTTTTTAAATCAAAATTATGGTGAGACTCATTATGGTGATCAACTAATGCATTGAGTGTGTTATTTTTTGTAAAAGGTCCCATTTGTGTTCATATATTTTTTTATTTAAATTCCTTGAGGTTTTTCCTATGTATTCTTTATAGCAATTATTACAGGTGATATAGTAAATTCCTCCTTCAAGTTTTAGCTTATTATTATTATTATGGCTGTCAGACAATTTCTGCAATCCCATCATCTCTCACATTTGACCACCTAACTCCACAGGCTGCAACCCCCTTGATTATTATGTGTAGCAAACAGTTGAGTGAGAGACCAACAAAACTCCTTGTAACACCAAGGATTATGGTAGCATTCACCAACTTAAACAAGAAGACTGTCCAGAAGAGTTGCAGGAGATTCTGAAATCATCTGGAGACCATGGTTGAAGCCTATGGCGATTTTATTGAATGAATTTACTCTTTAGTATTTCAAGATATTTTTGTGTAATTTTGGTAAATATATCTGTTAAAATGAGATCTCAGTGTTATTTTCATTTTTGCATAATTTAGATGACAATTTATCTATCACATCCTGTAGCTATACATTGTATTTCATCAAAAGATGTTTATAGTCATTGTTTGGTAATGGTATAAGGAAATATTAGTAGTCAACAAGTGAAACCATCCACTAAAGTTTCTTGAATACTGTTGAAAGCATCAGTATTTTACCAGAAAATTGACAAAATACACCAATAACTATGTTTTCATCCAATATTGCACATTTGAAAAATGAGCAATCCTTTTTCTACAAAGGCTTGACTGGATTTTCACTAATGATACTGTAGAAATTCAAAGAATTGGGTTACAGAAATTTACCTGATTCTTTGAATGACTAAAATCTCATACAGGAAAAAGTGGTATTCTACAAGGCAGCAGCAAATTGAAGCACCTTTTAAGAATTCATCAGTTCAAGAATTCTAGAATAAATAGACTTGTTTATTGTTGACAACAATAATGTAGATATTCTAATAATTCTTATTTCAATTAATACATTTTATTTGAAACTTAAAAGTTGATAGATATGCTGGCAATTCTTTTTACATCAATTTAATATTTTAACATTACACAAGATGATTTAAAACTATATGAAAGAAAGACAACACTGAATCATAAACTAGTTGGACATGGTGTTAGCAACTCCAGCCCAAGAAAAGGTGTTTGCTATGAAAACCATAGCAGTAATATCTACTGTGTGGAGGATATATAGTAAATGGACATAGGAAGAATGTACTGTGCCAAATTTTATATTGACAAGAGATTGCTTGGTTTGAAAATATTATTTTTATCTGGTGCCCAACTAAACATGGAGAGAGAGAGCTAACATGATCAACTGCAAATCTCAAAATAAAACTTGATTTTTTTCATAATCAAACAAAATTGCCTTTTGTTTAATTTCTTTTTAAAATGATAAAAAACAAGAAAGACAAATACACTTTCATTTTTTTATTAACAAAATAAAAGTTGATATAAAAATGTATATTTTCCTATGAATTTCACAAAAAAAGGAAAACAATATTCATAGTGAAAATAGAGTTTTTAAAAATTGAACTACAATGTCATTGATTATGGAAATAACTAAGATGAAAATTGTATTTTAAAAAAATTATCAAATGATCCTTTTGCACTTGTGACAAACACTTGAAGGTCAAAGAATACACCGGGTAAAATCATAATAATAAAAATGGAGTTTATTTGTTTGAATAATTGATGGATTATGTATTAATTGATAATATATGATCATAATGAGTATATAGTGTGGTGTTATGTCACACAACCTGATCAGGATATATCACTATGAAACACATATAAACTAATGTATATTTTTCAAATGAATTTTTCAGAAATGAAAATAATTTTTATACTGAAAATGAATGTATCCCTAAAAATAATGTCACAAACTTATTTGATCATGCAGATGTCTTGAATGAAGACATTTAAAAAAAAAAAATAGAAATGGTTCTTTAGTGCTTGAGGAAAACACTTGAATTGAAAAATGTAATATCTTATAAAATATTTTCTGAAGTTCTTTATATTTAAACAATAAAAGTGTAATATTAAAATATAGTGAACATGTATAATATTGGACTGTTATCAGTTAAATATGAGCAATGCATGCATGGAACAGGGAATTCAAAAGATAATTCCTTTTAGATTAAAAAAATAAACCCAAATAAAATAGATAAAATTATATATATGTTTCAAATTTGTTATATTTATAAGTGAAGAGTACACAATATCAGGGGGTTAGGGCATTTCTAGTTGTAGACATTTCTAGTGTAGACATAGGAATCAAATACTGCATGATGACTGTCAGTTTTATTAGTGGCACTTAGTCTGAAAATCACTTAAAAGTGTGAAATTGACAGCCACTCAATTGAAGTGTTGATTTTTATGTCCAACTTGTTTACATCTATATATGAAAGAGAAAATTATTGTGACTAATTTATATAACAATCTTAAGTATCATTAGTGAATTTTACTTATTCAGTTGAGGATTGCCATAAACATCTAGACCTGATACAAAAGAGCCCACAACAAACAACTATCCGCAGACTGGATGCCTGTCCTTGAACACATAATCACAGAATCTAGCCAAAAGTTTGTTTGTTTGTTTGTTTGTGTTTTACGACATATCGACCTCCTCAGTCATTTAATAGCCAAAAGTGCAAAGAAAAAGAAATGCTTACGTTACAATGAAAGTTAATCCAATGTGATGTCAAGAAGCAATCAAGTCAAAACTGTGTACAACCTCTCATCAAAACTCCTAACTGAACAACAGATTTCATTTTTGAAGCACAACATATAATTCAAATGTAGCTGATGCCAGCTGCATTGATTTCAAATTGTCGTTTGAGCCTTGCATTGTCAAAAACTATTGAAGATGTCAAACAACGCCATACACCACAAAATCATCAAAGTTGTGTCCTTAACTCAGCAAGTATGATCAAAAACCACATAGGAAATTGCTGATGGAAAACAAATTCACTATTTTACCATTCGTTAAGGAGATGCAATAAGAAACAGATAGGACAGACTACATACAAAAACCTAACAATTGCTTAACAGAATCTCATAAAAACTGCTACAAAATGACACCATCACTCATCAAGGAGATTTCCAAAATGGTCGACCAACTATGAAATTCTCAGCATATTACTCAAAACAAGTGGGCCCTCATGTGACCAAAGGATGCTGCTTTCAGTTGATTCTATAGCCTACCAAAAATCCATAAGATTTAAAAACTGCTCAGAACCAGATGCACTACAAGAAAACTTCATGTTTGGCTTAGGGAAGTGGATGATATCATGCATCAAGATACTGACTGATGTGATCTACAACTTCAATCACCTCCTCTATGCAATTTCTACAACTTCTCCAAGACATAAAAATAGAAGAAAATGAAATCATGGTATCCTTTGATGTTATCTCTCTATTCACATCAATACCTCAAACCCATTCAAAAGAAACTATTCATCAATTCCTTCACAATTGCTACTAGGTATCAAATGATAAGCCAAGAATCAAAGATCTCATAGTTATTTCAATTCTGCATGAAGAATGTCTTTAAATTCAATAGAAAAATCTATTAGCATGTCAAAAGGACACTGATGAAGAGACGTTCTACAAAAACTAGAGGAACAAGCTATGCAGCAACTACACCTGAAATGTATCTACATTGATGATACTTTTGCTATCATCGAGAGGAAACAAAAAGAATTTCACGGGGAACTCCATCAACCCTGCTAGCCAGTTCACAATGGAAGTGAAATCAAATGGATAACTTGCAGATGTCACATGACAAAACCATGGGCAACTACAAACTAGTCTTCAGGAAACTAACCAACACTGACCACACTGCACTTCAACAGCAATTATCTGGTCATCCACAAAGTTATATGCAAACACTTTTCAAGAGGGTCAAAATGCACTGAAGCACTCAATCCGAAAAAGAATTGGCTTATCTTTACCAAATATATAAATTCAATGATTACCCAAGAAGTTTCATCAACAAATGCCTCACAGCTTGACAAAATTGGTGGCAATCAAGCTCCATCATGGATACTCAAGCCATTCCCATTCAAACCATGTTACCCTATATTCACAATGCTACTAAAGGCACTGCCCATCCTCTCAGGCCATTGGTTAGTCACAGATTACACACAAACCAATGTGTATTATAAGACACACAGATCATGTGAACAAGGGATAAATTCACCAAGGGAAATAAATCAGGTGTTTTTTTATACAAGATCAACTATGAAAACTGCCCAGCCACATATGTTGGTGAAACATCAATACATTTGAGAACAAGGATACATGAATACCAGGGAGCAGTAAGATGCCATAATACCCATTCACAAATATGAATATACTGCATTGAACATGATCACTATTTCAACTTTGCCAATTGAATTGGATTCCATGTATCACTTTATCCAACAACAACTACAAGTTCTGACATACTAACAAACCCCACGAAACCAGCAGCCAGCCACACAAGTTTATATATCAAACAAAAAAAGTAAATAAACAACTTGATCAAATGACACACATGGTACATGCTAACCATGCCCACTCAATAGAAACACATGGCTATCACATGAAAAAATGGAACATTCTTGAACCAATCAGCTACAAACAATTCAAATGGTCTGATTGGAAAGAACCAATCAAATACTCTAAAATCAACAGATTTACAAGGTTGATGACAAGATACCCACTATATATTGCTGAATTGTGAAGCAGAATTTTGCTACCAGTTGCTTCCTCTGACTATGATTCCAAATGGAATTGAAGGGTTGGGAGAATCAACTATGGTTCTGGAGTGTATTATAATCTCTATGATTCAGTTTATACTAAACCCTAGGGACAGCTAAGATAAAGAAAAAACTCCTCCTCCTATATGGAGTGCTAATATCAATTCATATTCATTGTAGAGAAAGATAGTTTTACAAAAAATTTCTAAGTATAACAATTAGGATATAGAAGGTAATATGTCCATTAATGATTTAAGAATTATTTGATCAAAAGGGTTTTAGTAAAAATCATTAATCTGCAGATGCTAGAAAATCATTGGTGAACTTGTATTTATGCATTTTATTAAAATCTTTGTTTTTATATATAAACAATTAAAATTAAATGTTCACTAATTTGTACCTACTCTTAGTTTATTCAGGGAACTTGATAATAAAATTGAAAATTTTTTAAATTATGCATCTACACAAAATTCAGAGTGCAGACAGGTAATTGAACATTTAACTTTTTTGCTACTATTAATGCTTTACCTCTTGATACTGAGCACTTTAATTACAAAGACAGCTTGCTTTAAGAGAATTATCATCCAGAACTACCCTGATAGACAGTTTTTTTTTTAAATTCTTATTGTGAAACAATTTTTATTTAATGTATAATTTTATAATTTTCTATATTTAATGAAGAATGCTCCACATTGGAGATATAGCATTTGTATATATAAATAAACACTATGAACTTAAGGATCAAGCTCTGAAGTTCACATAAATTGTAAATCTGACAGTTGATACTTATGTCTACACTGTGTATTATTTCTATTTACTATATACAGTCCATCTGAAATTATGCAAATCACATAACCACAATAACTTGCATTTGTTTTGAAAAATTTTGTCAAATATAAAATGATTAATTTAGATGTCAAAACAGAGTTTTTGTTAAATTTTTAGGTAGTTTCAACAAGTTATTGAATTTATTATAAAAACTGCAGTTTGAAGTCATAATACAAATTAAACTAAAATTAGTTTAAGGTCTCTGAAATCTAATAAAAATTATTTTTTTCCTAATATATGTTGAAACATGGATAATGGAAAGAATCTAACATGTGCTGAAAAACAGAAAATAAAGTTATTGAGTGAGGGAATGTCCAGAGTAGAGATATCAAAGAAATTTTCAGAGATTATTGGATGAGAAAAAGGTTGTTGAAAATATAACTAATTTGAGAACTAGAAGCAAAGGTAAAGGTTTTAAGAACTTGTCTCCTTGAGGGGAATGTAAACTAAAATAAGTTACAGTGAAAACAGCCAATATTTGACCAGTGATCAGAGCTTTGACCAGGCTGGAATTGAGGGAGTTAATGACATAAAATGTAGAATACTTTTTACAAATTGGGATCTGTTAAGAAATATCCTGAGCAAATACGTCCCATTAAAGCGTCAAAATTGGGCCAAGAAATAATTGACTTTTCTAAAGTAATTTTACACAAATAAATCTTTGGTGACACTTGATAGATATGATGGATGGGCCAAAGAATAGATTTTATCTGATACAGATATGCCTTTGGCTAAAAGAAGGCAGCAAGGAGGTGGCAGTGTGATGATATTGGCTGGAATTAACAAAATTAATGGATAATAGACTGCTGGCTGTTATTGAGAAGTAAAGGGAGTTCACTATATTAAGATATAAATGCTTCAAAGACTTATCATATGTTTGTTATTTGTTCTTTTATAGGTGTAGATCAAATGTTAATGATTGTATTACCTTGTTATTTAAGTAAAAAGTCATTTTCTGGTTTTGCATAATAACTTCAGACTGTAGTTTTTATCATAAATCCAGTTAATACAAAAATTTAAGTCTAGCTTTGTTTTAATTTCTAAATTGTTAAAAATTTAAGAAAAATTCTTCAAAGCAAATTTGAATTATTAAGGTTTACATGATTTGCATAATAACTTCAGTCAGACTATGTTATACTTAGTGAATACACATATTTGAATAGATATCTCTGTTTTTTTTAATGTTATAATTTTCATCTATTATGAGAGTCTTTAATAAAGATAATTTACCCTTTGGCAGAATTTATGTTTTGGAAATAAAAATAAAACATAGCAGATATGGGCTTCTTCAAAAGATCTTAGCAAGAGATATGCTTTCCTTCATAAGGGTAATGGAAGCCTTACTTTGTAGTCCTTCATGGCTGAAGCAGTGATTTCCCCTACATCAGAGGGATGCAAGTTCATATCCTGCCAAAAAGCACATTTTCTTTATTAAAAGATCCTTGAAAAATGCAGGCTGGTAGACAAAAATAATACTATTTAAAACATGTCTAGTCAAACATATGTTTCCATTAAATATAATTTATATATTAATAAAAAAATAACATCAGACTATAAATAAGAATTCATTAATTCCTGATGTGCGTGTGTGAGTGAGAGAGAGAAAATAAGAGATAAATTTTTATATACCAGAACAATGTTAGGAAAATTAATGACAAAGTGGAAATTTTTTCTTTTTCATGTACTCTCATACTTCATATTTGTGGAAGTCTCTTCTGGCTTTTTGCTTTCAAGTTAACTTTGATCTCCAAAAATTTAAATGCAATGTCAATTGTTATCTTCTCTTTTCTTAATTCCTATTCTTTTATTGTTCTCTCTACTTAATAATGATTTTTTTCTCATATTCTCTTACACTCACTAACCTCCTTGCATCTTCGGGGTTTTATTGCCTTGCTTAGGGTAAAAGGATTAAAAAAAAAAAAAGGTGTGACATGTTGTGTCTTTTAGGGCTTCATCAGACTAAAGAGAACTTTACATTAATGTACCTACACACACATGCACAAACGGGTAGGGATGTTGAAATTATAAATTTTTATTTTTTATATGTGTCTGGGTAGTTTTGTTTCATTTCTGTTTTTATTATTTTTGTTGTTCTCACATTGTGATAACAGAAGATCTGTCAAGAAAGGTGAAATGCCGTAAGAACCTGAATGTAAATTTACAGTGGGTGATCTAACAATTTTCTATACAGTTTCATTTTAGTAAATTGCTTTCTCTTTTAATTAAAGTAGTATTTGTTTTGAATCAAAATTATGGTCAGATCCATTACAATGAGCAACTAATGCACTGAGTGTATTGTTTTTAAAAGATCCCCTTTGTGTTCATATAATCTTTTATTTAAATTCATTGAGGTTTCTCCTTGTGGAAATTATTACAAGTGATAGAGTAAAATATTATTAAGCTTATTATTTTGTTTTGTGTTAAATCTTATTCTTTTAGAAGTAGTTGTAACAAATTTTATGTTAAGCTTACATAAATCTTTTTCAATCGCAGTTGTAACAAATTTTATGTTAAGCTTACATAAGTCTTTTTCAATTGCAGTTGTAACAAATTTTATGTTAAGCTTACATAAATCTTTTTCAATCGCAGTTGTAATAAATTTTTTCATTATGTATTTAGTGATTAGAACAATATATTTTGATTTGTTGGATTTGTTCATTTTTGTAATGGACATTTAGTACAGTTTAACATAATATATAGGAAATGTAAAGTGTTATTTGTTTCTATTATTCTATGTTGAAATTTGTTTAGTTTATCTACAAGTAATTTTGTCAGGAGTGGGTATTAATAGAACATCATCACTATATTGGAATTATGTTGATCATTTAGGTAAATTATATTGGAAAGGACCAGATTCAAGAAATTCTAAAAAAATAATTACACATGAAACAAAAAGGCATGTAAAATAATTCTACTTTAATTAACAGAGAAAGCAATTTACTAAGACAAAAGTGTATAGAAAGTGCTTTTAATCATTAGATGATCCACAGTAAGTTTGCATCCAGATTCTTATATTTCTCCTTTCTTGGCAAATTTTCTATTTTGGATATTTAATAACAAAAGTGGTAAAAGCAAAAATAAACTAAGTGAAATTAGTTATACTATATACCCATATATATATATATATATATATATATATATATATATATATATATATAAAATTATTTTAAAAAATTTCAGTATCCCCTCCCTTTTATGTGCATGTGTATTTACATCAATGTAAACACCCCTTTAGTCTGATGTAGTCCTAAATGATGAAAATTGTCACACAAAAAGTTTCCATTTTGTTATTAATTTTTCTAATATATATTTAAGTATGTTGGTATTTAGTAAATAAAATAAAAATTTCAAACATGTAGAAATGTGATAAAATGTTTTAAAGAAATAATAGACTGTCCCATAATAGTTATTATATATGCAGACATGTCATACACTAAATGTAACAGCTATTATGGGACTATATATATATATATATATATATATATATATATAAGAGGGTGTGCTGAATAGTTCTTGACTTTGCATGCTTCCCAAAATATGACCAAGCGTATAAAAAATTGTTTTTGGTTGAACCTGGACTATTTCAGTACCCACTCATATGTAACTTAAGTTTAGAATAATTAAAATTATATTTGCAACTTATTTCTCAGTTTCTCTGTCCTATAATAGTTGCTACAGTAAATATATTTTTTATTTACTAAATGTAACAACTTATGGGACAAAGGCAGTTATAAATTTAATAAAATTGAGACCTTGATTAACAATATTAAGTTATGAAAACAATGTCATGGAAAAATTCATAAAAGTAGAAATACTTCAGGATAAAAGAGATCAAAATTGTTGATACAACAAACAAGTCCACTTCAAAAGAAATATGGCATGGAGCCTTTATGAAGAGGCAAGGAGCATGGAAAGAAAAATGTCACACTAGTGACTTTAAAGAAAACAAAAAAAACAACAAAAAAACAATTCACACTATTTCATTCTTTGAACTGGGTGCAGTATATTTTTGATTGTTAATATTGATATATTGTATTTCCTGACATATAACATAATTTAACAAGGAAAAATAAAACTGTAATAAACACTTGTGTGTAATTGCTTTTGTTTTTTTAATTTTAATATTTTGATTTATAATCATATTTCCTATCATATATATTTAATTCTGGGTTGATACTTGTGTATCAAACAGTTTTTATATATATATATTTGTAATATTTCATTCTAGGGTCATAAGGGAATTTGTGTGTTAAACATGGGTGTTTAGTACCAATAATTTCTACCCCAACACAATCACTTGAGAATAAGATACAGGACGGATCAGTGTGATTTTTGGAGAATATTTTTTTTCTTTTTTTTTAAATAAAAGAAATAAAAGTGTTCCCCTCCCTTACATGATGGGGAATATGATTTATTCATTAATTTTTTTTTTTTTTATTAAAATAAAATAATATTAAACATATCTTAATAGATAACAACATGCAATTTTTTTAAAAAAATCTATTTTAGTCCATTTTACTTTTTAAATTAACTATTTTAAGAATTTACACTTTCAGTCTTAATATTTTATAACTTGTACATTACTTTCAAGATTGTGTCACAAAAATTTTCTTTTCTCTTAAATGTATTTTTCATGTGGGTTGATTTTTTTGAGAAGCAATTTGAGTAAACATAATATTCAAATCCCATGTTTTCTTTATAAATAATTATAAAAATATTTTAAAAAGTGAATGAATGTTTTGTATTAATGACTTCAGTTTGAATCATTCATTTATCAGTGAAGATATTTGTAACCAGAACAGGAGCCATACAATCATATTTGAATAATATCATCCTTATGCACTGGGTTTTCCTGTAGCATACGTCGTGAAATTTGATCAGCCTGCAAAAGTTAGAAATATTTTAGAAATAAAAATTACTTAAAATGTGAAATATTTTTTAAATGTTTGATACTTTTTAATGAAAGGTAAATTTAAAATCTGTAGCTACTTTGAAATTTTGCAACAGATACTAAAACTTAAAACAATTTCAAAGCCATTACTTTAATGTGGAAGATGCTGATAAAATTTAATTCATTCTTTTCCCATCTTATTTACTAGTAAATCAGATAAAGATTCAAGAGAATTTATAGAAAGGCAGAAAAATCAACACTTACTTTAGAGCATCTTACAAGATCAATTTTCAATCAAGGTTTTCTTATTCTGCCAATCAATCAGATAGTGATGAAGGCAGTAAAATCAATGATTGTCATGTAACAGTTGACAAGATATTTTTCCAATATGAGGTCATACAAAAGTATTATGTTTCCAAAGTAAAGAGTTTTCCAAAATTTTATTTCATCTTTTATAAAAGGTGAATTCTTCACTATTTGTTCAAAGTATTTTTCATAATAATCCAACTCTCTCATTTTATATTCTCAGTGAAAATTATATTTTGAAATATTTCTTGCAATAATATCAACATTTGATAATGACTATTTTGAATTTATTTTGGTTACTTTGCAAGCATTATCAAGAAATAAAGAAAAGTATTGTCTACTATTTTAACTTTATTCCACAAAGTGACCCCCCCAATTTTCTCTATACATGATCAGTGCTGGATAATAAATTCATGAGAGCAAGCACCTTATCTCAAAGGCTAGGGCATAGGGACTGCTTAAACTCTCTGGCTATGACATTTATGGGAGTGCCCTCTCAATTATCCAGTCCTTTCTCTTCGATAGGTCCATGAAGGTTGTTGTTAATGGCCAGTCCTCTGATGTCTATGAGATGAATATAGGCATACCCACAAGGTTTTCTCGTTGGTCCTACACTTTTTCTGTAAAATATTAATGATCTGCCTAAGAACATTCTCAGATCACTAGTAAATATATATGCAAACAATATTATGGTTTATGGAAGCACCATCAAAAATCTAAGATGATCAGAACCTGTTAGCCGATCTCTCTTTTGATCTTGCTCACACAGATCAATGGGGTGGAACATTCAATACCTCCCAAACCAAAGCTAGTAAGGTTTTATCATCACAGAGCAGCTCCTGAGTTTTCTCCAGTCATGATGAACACTCATACTCTCAGTGAGACTCTTTGTCGGGAATGTCTAATTTCAAGCTCACCACAGAACTAAAATGGAACTCATATATACAATCCATTACTAAAAGGCACTGGGAAAATGGTTGTCTCTCTGTACTACTTCAGAAAGAATCTAAATTCACTTACTATTCTCTATCTCTACAAGAGTCAGATCTGACCAAAAATAGAATACTGCTACCATATCTAGACTGGAGTTGCCCAATCCTCATTTTCCAGACTCAACAAGGTTCAAAAGCATTTGCACCACCTTGAGGCTAATAAATTATTTTCCACCTTTTAAATCATCTTTTTTCCACAGGTGAATCATTGCTAGTTTCTTGTTACTCTACTACTATTCTCATGACATTTCTTGTAGTTCCACCAGTCTAGACCTTCACAAATAGAAATTGCCATACCACATACACTGAGTAGATTCATCATCATCATTCCCTTTATATTCCATTAGTAAGGAGGAAGTTCAACAAACAGTTTCTTCTGCAGAACTGTTTCAATGTGGAATGGATTCCCAGAAGAATACTTCCTGGATTATTACAATCTTAACTTCTTCAAATTTAAAATCAACCATTATCTATCCTGCATATCCTCATAGTATGAAACCCTTCTCCCTTCCCCAACCCTAACAACATCCCCTATTTAGTAACCTTTTACATTGAGTGATACTTAGGACTTGTATTGGGTGAACAATAGTAAGAGAAAAAAAACTTACCATGCGAATGGGTTCTGGAACCCTGTATTTGCAAAACTTTGATACAATCCAAACAGCTGTATTCAAAGAGATCTTGTGGCCTTGAGATATATAGATTGGATGGGTTGTATTTGCTGTACTTTTTAAGCACTGCATAAGAAATGGTAAAAAAAAAACAAAAAAAAAAAAACATACTGATCAAAAAAGAAAAGGACCCTTTTTTTATATATACTATGTCTACTATACACATATTTTTTTCCAGATCAGTTTCCTAACTCTCCAGCCTTCCTCAGGTGCATTAAATTTGATAATCTTTAAAGAACTTCAAACAGAACCTTTTATTTGGGGAATATGATATCCTCAATCCCAACTGTCACTTTAGATAATTCTTCACAATTTAAGAACTTTCCAGACTGAATTTATTTTAAAATTTTAAGTCAGAATTGAATTTAGTTTGTGAATTATCAACACAAGTTAATCCTTCTATCAGTAAAATTATACTTAGGGTAAAAAGGCATTTTAAATCTTGAATATTCAGTTTGGGTTTGTTTCCATGGAAAAAGAATGCAATAAAATATCCATATCATATTTGGTGGGCCAAGAGCGGTTAGTCTGTGTAGAAAGGATTATCAAGGTTTCCTTAGGATAGCAATTTGTAATTAAAAACAAAATATTAAAAATAAATTAAAATTAAAAACAAAAAACACAGGAAAGAATGTAGATGAAAAATAAGAAAATAAAAATATATTCCATAGACCAGCAAAATTCTCAAGGGAGCATTCCCCCCCCCCCCTGCTACTGAGAAGAATTTCAGAATTTGCAGTTTGGGAGGTAGATTGGTAGATTCAAACTGTTAGAATATAGATCTTTCTATGAATTAAAATTCTACAATGCACCTAGTGTCAGATATTATTTAACTAATGAACAAAATTCCATAATATGGGGGGAAAAGGGGCAATGGTTGAGAATCACTGATCTCTTTTAAGTATAAAGAGAAAATTCATAATGTTGGATACTTAATAAGAAAAGTGATAAAAACAAAAGCATAAGGAAACTGGATAGACACATCTAGGAAAAAATCAAATGTCATTAATTGTTTGGGACTGGGAGCTATATTAGAAGATCCAATTTATTATTGTAACACAGCAAAAAGGGCACATCATAGCAAGATTTCTGTTAGCACAATAGCATTTGCAACTTAATTGTATGGGGCCTATTTTTTTTTTTTTTTGTAATGTATATTACGAAAATAAACAAATTTTATTTTATTTCTTTTTGTCTGTTAAAAAATAAATGCTATTGTTATCATTATTTAAGGTAAAAAAAGTAAGTAATTAAAGTTTTTCTAAAATTGATACTTATTCACATGACCCCTTGAATGAAATAGCCAGCCAAGGCTTATATTTAACCTATAAGTGCAATAGTTGTATCAGAGACTGACACTCAAACTTCAGTTCAACCAGAGTCAAGACTGTTCCAAATTAAACTAAATCCTCAGAGTGTGCATCCATTGTTTAACTAAATAGCCAAGAAGTAATTATGAATTATATGCTGTTATAATATAATCCATAAAACATTATACTAGACTGACTGGCTTCTCAAAGACAAGAATTCTAATCTTTTTTGAAGCTCATTATGATACTTCTGATCTTTACTGTTTATAAAATAAATGTGAAAAAGGTTAATTAATAATAATAATAATCACTTACTTTTGCAATGACACAATGATCAGAACCTCTATATAAAGGAAAAGTGTCACCTTTATTTTGTAAAGCTTTTACCTAAGAAAAAAGAAAAAAGTTATTTGATAATGACCAATTACAGTAGTCATTTTATTCTGTTCCAAGACTATTACCTTGAAAATACCTGAAATTACAAATAGAACTGAACACTATATACACTATATTTTTCTCTATACACACACATAAATTTATAAATTAGGCATAAGACATTAATAACAATAAGTAATAATAAAGAAAAATTATGACAATATATTATAATAAAAACTATATGATGGATAGAAGATTAACTTCAACATACAATTTTTCTCTTCCTTATTAAGTTTAAAATTATCATTTTACAGCTTTTCTTTGGCATATCCAAATTCAAAGAATCACTAATCTTGTGATTCAGAACAAATATTAGTAAAATTAATAAATTGAATAATTTTATAGTTGGCCCCAGTTGACAGAAACTGTCGAAAAATGAAGCAGATATTTTTTGTTTAATTCTTTTTAAAATCATGCGACTGGAAGATCTCTAAGGATTCTGTTTGTTACATGCTGGTATTTATAAAAAATAATAAACAACTGAAATCTAAGAATGTTAAGTAAATTTGGTTCATTTTATTAATTATCACAATTTTGTTATTAAAAAAAAAAATAGAACAATTAACTGACACACAGAAATCAGATATTTATTTTTTTAAAAGTTAATGTATGATTTCAATTGTAGGTGAGTTTTACTTAGGAAGCTGAAATATGGCATAGATGTACATCTTTTCATGGTGGGGTTCATACAATATGTTAGTAGGGTCATTATTTTTAATTTTTCAGATTTTATTGAATTTCTATTTAATATATAAAGATTTATGTAAATTTTATAAATACAAAAATAAAGATTTAAATTCAAATTAATTATCTAAAATACACATGCTTAATTCTTTATCAGAAAAGAATAAATGAGACAAAATTTAAAGATGTTTTTATGAGTTATATTCAAGTGTACATGTATCCTTTAGAAGAATGGTGTTTATATATTCATGAATTCTGACTATATTCCAAGAAGATAATTAATGAATAGTTTTTCTAAATGATACAATAGTTTATGAGATCACACCTATTGTACCATATCTGTGTTGTGCTTAGATTTTAAATACTATATATATAATAATACTATATATTTTCATTTCTTTATTATTATCACTATTATTTTATTTATTTATTTTTAAATAAAGTAGAATTACAATTCTTAGACTGAATTCTGTAATTTTTTTTGGTACACATTGGGTAAGTAGATGTGCTAATCTTTTGCTAATCTCCTATATCTTTGATCTCCTATATCTTTAAAAAAGTTTGGTACTTTTCCTAGTGATTTTCCACAATTCACATTTTCAAGTGAAAACTTTATTTTATTTGTTGCTGAGGAACACCAAAGTAACTATCAATATTTTTTTTTTATTAATGAAGCATATAAACTTGCATAGTTCCCCTCATAGAGCCTTAGTGTCATGTTCCTTACATAGCAACTTATTGATTTCTATTTTTCAAGGTAAGTAATAGCTCTTTATCTGTGTAGGTTGCAAATGAAGCATGTTACAAACTCTTCCTGAAAAGTTGTGAATATGCCAACAAAGATGAGGACAACAGTCCAAACAATGTAAATAGTGTAAATAATTACAATACATCATTTCAGAAATATAGACTGAGATAGAAGAATTTACTGGTAAGACAGAGAAAAGCAATCATAATTGCTATGAGAGTATTTGGGAAAGGCTTATCCTGTAATGGAGTAGCAGTGGCCGATGATCTCTTTATGCATATGTATGTAGATATGTTCAATATTTCTTATTTTAATTATTTTTATCCTATATTTATATTTATACTTTTACTAAATTTTATAAAAGTAAAAATAGAACAAAAATTCCCAGACCAAGATTGTTAGCATTTTTTTTAGAAATTGATACAAAGTAGAACAAACTCATAGGATTGAATTTATGTTAGGAATTTATAAAAAGGGGCAAGGCCAGATATTTCTATTAGTTCTAAAATAGGTATATATAATTATTATTATATTTGAGATATCAAGTAAAAAACAGTTTATACAATTAGTTTTATTCATGAGTTCATTAGATACCAATTTTCCCATCATGATATATTTTTAACATACTCAGTATTGAATCTTAATGTAAGTTATTTGAAGTATTTTCAATTCAACATAAGTCCTCAGTTAGCCATCATCAATATTTAGCAAATGTCCTTTACAAGGTGTATCTTTCAGAGACTCATTTTCAGTTGAATATCTTTGAAATGGCTTTGAACAGTATTGATCACAAACATCGCTTTTATCAAATTCTGAATATATTCTGTGGGCTTCTACAGTTTTTGTTTCAAATTTAAGTTCTTACAATAGAGACAAATTCTGTCAACTTCTGGTTTGACGTGTTAATTTCTCTTATTGTTAGTGCTATTTGATCTTGATCAGCAAGGAAAAAACAAAAACAAATCAACATACATGTGAAAAAAACCCAATGTGGCTGAGTTTGATAAATATTAAAATATTACATTGTTAATTAAATGTAGTGATATGTAAATGATTGCCTAATTAGCATAGCTAAGGGATAGAGACTATATAAGGCATAGAGGCTATATAAGGCATAGAGGCTATATACGTACCCAAGCAGTAAGAGGAAGGACAGAATATGATATTTGAAATTAATGACTATTACTGGACTGAGAAAATATGAAGGAAATTACATTTCATATAATTAAATATTTTCTTTACACAAACTTTACCCATATTTAGTTAAACTTGTGAAAATGATGGCAATAAACATGGAAATATTAATATGAGGATTTGTGATTTGTCCATAAATCAAAAATATATTGACTAAAAGGATATTTATCAGAGTTGCTTTTATCTTTGATATAATATAAATTAATATAATCCCTAATAATTAGAAATAGATTAGTTTTCTACAAAGTTGCTATTTGGGTTATAATTGAAAACCCAGTGTTACTAAATTTTGAATGAAAATTTTTCTCCTTAGTAGTCTAAGCTAAACCAGCTTAAGCTAGCCTCTACCCCAAATCACAAATATGTAGTGATGCTGTACTTTGAAATGTAACCTAGTTCACTACTTGTAGCCTAATATTTGATTAATAAATAAATGGATATTAAATGAATGATCACTTTTATTTTTACAGCCATGTCATAAATAGATCTACTTTTTGCTATTGTAAATTGCAAATATTTTTCTACTCTTGCAAGCAGGATTGCAAAATTAGATTACTTTTAAAAGCTCAGCACTACGTCTAGAAATAATTCCCTAGTTATACCCACTTCCACAGTGAGGAGCTATCCCATTTGTAATGGTGATGAAGCAATAAATATCTGTCATTTCCCACTCTGTTATCATCTTCTATGATAATAAAATACTTATAAGCATGGCAGCAGCTGATTGCTGAAATACACCTCTATTCTCTTAAAGAAATTATAGGTTGTTTTCATAAAATGTTTTGCTTTGTCTCTCATATTTCCATTGACAACTATTAAACTGTCTTCCCACAGATCATCAAATCCTTCAGTTAATAATTTTGTTTTGTTTAACTAATCTTTCCTATCTACAGACTCTGTCAATGACTATTCACTTCTCTAAGAAGAAGAATTTTTCTATAGTCATATCCATGGTTCCGTTACACTACTATCTCATTATCATAATGTCTAGCAAAGATGCCACCACTAATGTTTCATTTGGTGTGTCTGGTCTGCATGTCAGAGCTTTAGAACATTTTGTATTTTGTTCAAATAAAGTGGATATGTGGAAACTTTTCCATAAAAGATGGACAAACTACTATCTTCTATATAAACTGACTTATATACTGAGAGAAATACAGGTAGCCATGACAGAAAACTGTTTGGGTGATGACACCATGAAAGTTTATCAAGGCATGCAGTTTCAGGTGAACCATCCAAGAAATACAGAACACCCTTGAGGAATATGCCATTGGGATCATAAATGAACCCTGTGAGCATTTTGTGTTTCAACAGAGAGTCCTATAAAAAAACCTGCAATTTCTGTGAAAAATATCATAACTCACTAATGAGAGACCAAATTGACATTCGCACCCAAATCACACAAAACAAGTTTATTGAAAGTGCAGAATCTCACTTTATGATGAAGCATAGACAATTGCAGAAAAGCTGAGAAGGCTTCAGCCTCAATCGTTCGGGACAAAAGAGGTGGACATAATGAAAATAAACAAACCAGAGAACAAAAAGCATGTAATTAAAAAAGACTACCTTTTCTGTGACTATGGGCATGCTCCCAAATGAGACAAGTGTCCTGCCTATGACAAATATTGAAAAGCCTGTCATGAAAGGGACCACTTTAAGTCAAAGTTTCTTAATAAGTAATCAAAGGGATATAGACAAAGAATCAAGAAGAATGAAAAGAAAAATTCACTCCAATATTATGTGCACCATCTTGACACCACTTTGGCAGAAGACTCACTGTAGTGAGATGCAAATTAGTATAATTTGCATATGAGCAGGTAGCTCATATGATAAACGGACACCAACTAGAACGGAGGTCGAAACGCTTACTTAGCAAGATACACGACACAACAATGGCGTCGCTGATAGGATACTCTTTGGTCCTTGAAGACCCAGAATACGTAGATATGTGGATTCGTTCCTTTGCTGCTAATGCAAGATGTAAAAAGTTGAAAGACAACAAAAACAGAGGAGGGGAAAATGAAATCACCGACTTGTTTATGGCTACCGCTGGTTGTGAAGTGATTATGAAGGTTGCTACAATGGTTTACCCTCGAGAACTAGAAGAAATGACTTTCGAAGAAATAAGTCAGGTTATTGGGAAACATGAGGCCAAGAAAAAGACTGGTGATTGCAGAAAGGACCAAGATTATGGCAATGAAGCAGGAAGTGGATGAACCAATAGTAAAATATTTACACCGGTTAAGAAGTGCGAGTAAATACTATGAATTCGAAAAACTAGGAACAGGAGAGCAGACAACGGAAGAAGAATTAATCCAACTAAGATTAATTGAAGGTATGCATAATTCAGCACATAGATATAAGTTAATGGAACAGTTACAACTTACAAACATGCCTTTGAATATGTCATGAGCAGGAGTTAATACATACCTACAACCAAAATAAAAATAAATCCTACGAAGAAATAATGGCTGAAACATATACGGTACAAACAAAAAGAAAAAAATTGTGTGTACTGTGGAAAAATTAATGAAATGAAAAAAGAAAAATGCCCAGCCTTTGGAAAAACATGTTCAAAGTGTTTAAAAAAAAAATCACTTCAAAGAAGTATATAAAACGAAAAATGTGGAAAGAGTAGAGGATGAAAATAGACAGATTTTTAATGTAAAAAAGGATAATATACAAAATACTGGATCTAAGAATGGAGATACAAAAATAAAAGTGAAAATCAACGACTGTATTGTCGAAATGCAAATCGACACAGGTAGTGACATCATGATAGTACCCAGAAATTTGTGGGAAAAAATGGGAAAACCGTTTTAAAAAAACAACGTTTACAATTCGTCATTTTGATGGCTCGATTATAGCAATTATGGGTTACTTTGAAGGTTCAATAGAACTGAAAAGAAAATATGAAATAGTACCCATTATAGTTACAAATTGCCGAAAAATGCATGGACTACTAAGGGAATGACGTGTTAAAAATAAATTCAACGAAGTTGATTAATGAGATAGAAATAGAAAAAATAGGAAGCTAGCCTGAAATTAAAAAAGATGTTTCCCCCTCCTACTACAGGCGAGAAAAATACCAGTGCATTTATTACCGTTGGTAATAGCTAAAGTGAAAAGCTAATAAAGGAAGACTTATTAGAACCTGCCCCTCCAGGAGGAAGTAAATGGGCATCACCCATTGTGGTATTGAAAAAAAAAATGGTGACCTGAGAATTTGTGGAGATTATAAAATCGGGGTGAACCATAAAGTTTGTGCTGACTCGTACCCTATTCCGAATGTGGAAGTAGCTTTATATAAACTTGCTGGAATGAAAGTATTTTCGAAGATAGACCTAAAATCAGCTTACCACCAAATACCGATAAATGAAAATTTTAAAGAAGTGATGACCATAAACACACCTAAGGCCTGTTAAGGTGGAAAAGAATGCCGTATGGGATAAAAACGGCAAGTGCAATTTTTCAAAAAGCTATTGAAAAAGTAATAGGAAATGTTGAAAATACCATCTGTTATCAAGACGATATATGTGTTGGAGATTTAAATGAAGATGATTTAAAAAGAAAAAACTGAAAATATACTGAACCAGTTAAGAGACGCTGGTATGACAATAAATACAAAAAAGTGTGTAAAACCAACAGTAATGAAATATCATTTTGGGTTACTCAATATCAAAGGAAGAGATCTCTCCAGATAAAGTACTAATAGAGAAAATTCTAAAAGTTGCTACACCAAAAAAATAAAAAAGAGTTGGAGTCCTTCTTAAGTTTGGTAAATTTTTTATAGAAAATATGTCCCAAAATATAATGAGTTGACAGAACCATTTGCTAAGTTAAGAAAAAAATGTGGAATTCATTTGGTTAGAACACCAACAGAAAGCCTTTGAAAACTTAAAACAGATTCTGGCAAAAAAGCCAATAGTACAAATTTTTAACCCTAAGAAGGACATAACTAACTACTGACGCTAGTGAGCAGTCCATATCTGGTATTTTGTCACAAGATGGGCATCCCATAATGTACTTATCGAGGAGATTAACAATAACTGAACACAATTATTCGAATATAGAAAGGAGGCACTAGCCATAGTGTGGACAATGGATAGAAACAAGACAGTTTTTGATGGGAAAAAATTCTTGTTGAAAAGTGATCACAGACCACTGGAATTATTTTCAACCCAAGAAAAGAGCTACCGAAAAAGTTACAACATCAGAATATTACGTTGGGCGATTAGACTGATGGCGTTCAACTTTGACATTGAATATGTTAAAGGGAATACGATACCACACGTTGATGCCTTATCTAGATTGAGGTTTTATAGAGAGGAGAAGGACAAAAATGACGAGGAATTTGAAGACACATTCTTGCACCTTGTAGAAACTGATGTAATATCTGTAGATAAAATGGCTACTGAAACTACAAATGACCCAGTGTTAAATAGAATAATGTCGAGGATAAAACAGAATCGCTGGGGAAATTGTTCAATGGCTGAAAGACCATTCAAAGAAATTAGACATAAAATGACTATAGAAAACAGGATAATATGTAATGGAGACTTGGTAGTTCCCCCAGAAACACAGAGGAGACAGGTTATAAAAAGTGTACACGATGACGTACATTGTGGAGTGGCAGCTACGCAAAGAAGATTAAAAATGGAAGTGTGGTTGCTGGGGTACTCAAGAGATGTAGAAGACTACGTAAAAAGATGCAAAAAATGCACAGAACTCAGGAATTTTAAGCAAAAGAAAATACATGTATGGCCCCGAGAAGTAGAACCATGGAGCAGAGTACACATGGACCATGCCTATGTCAATGGGATAGGACTATTATTAATTTTAGTAGACGCATATTCAGGTTGGCCTGAAGTGGTGAGAGTACCTGATAAAAAAAGTACCACCGTAAAACAAATATTAAGAGTAATATTTTCGAGGAATGGGACACCAAGAACATTGGTGACTGATAACGCACCAGAATTTGTGGATGCTGATTTGCATGAATGGTTAAGAAAAATAGGATGCAGACCTTACAAGACCCCTCCCTACCACCCTCAAAGTAATGGGACAGCGGAAAGGATGGTCCAGATGGTAAAGAAGGGCATAAAAGCATGCTTGCAACAGAAGGAGGAAATTGATGCTTTTCTACCAAGACTGTTATTAAGTTACAGAACAATTCCACATGCAGGCAGGCCGGAAAGTCCATCTGCCTTAATGGGGAGACAATTAAGGTCCCCTTTGACTATGTCATATGCCACAAATCAAAAGATGTGGTACAAACAAAAATATGCAACAACCTGAGTCAGCCGAATTTATTATGCAGAAAGGACATAATACTGCAATATTAAATAAAGAAAATAGGAACAGTGTTCTAGCTCATGCTGACCAAATAAGATCCCAAGGAGAAGAATCGGATGAGGAAATGCCTTCAGTGATGCCCATTATTGATGTAACAGAAGAGTTAATGCAGAATGAAACTGCGGAGGAAGAAGTAGAGAGGGATGAGTTAGAAGAGGAAGAAGTAGAATGGGACAAGTTAGAAGAGAAAGACCAGAGTATGGAAGAGGAACAGTTCGATTATAGGGAAAGACATTGATAGATCTAGATCTCCAAGGAAAGGAGAGAGAAAAAGGAAGATGTTCAGGAGGGCACAAGAAGAAGTACAAACAAGTACTATCATGGCATAAGGCCCCTCCGTTATAGGGAGATGTAGTGAGATGCAAATTAGTATAATTTGCATATGAGCAGGTAGCTCATATGATAAATGGACATCAACTAGAACGGAGGTCGAAACGCTTACTTAGCAAGATACACGACACAACACTCACAAAGGGTGAACTTGGCTGATGTAAGTAAAGAAGGTAAAGATGCCAAATGTTTTTTATGTTGCTGGAAGGAAAAAAGGAAGTAGTTTTCTAGACTGACACAGGAGCAACTGTGAACATGCACCTGGCAAGGTTTGTTACAGAAATGAGACCCTATAATGGAGTCCTGTCAATGTGGAACAAAACACTAGTAAAACCACTTGATGAATAATAACAAATCTGCCCACAGATACTGAATTGAGTTCTTTATTTTCAGAGATGAAGATCATTGCTAACGACTGCTTGGATTCTGGGCAAGTGGATAGATGGTCCATGTGAAGATAAGATAAAGAAATTTTCACCATCTTGAGATGAATGAAGAGTTCAAAGAGCTACTAACGGTGACAATATGGCATGATACCATTCCAGCTGTGATGCTCAACAATAGAGTGCCTATTTCTGTGCGTCTTCAGTTCATCAAGTCATGAGTCAGTTAGCAAAATGACTTTCTCAAAATATGTTTGGACCCCCAGTAAATTGAACAAAGAATTTATGCAGGAACATTTAATACCTATTTTGGATGACATACTGCAAGATATGAGACGGGCCAAGATATTTATGAAAGCTGACAAAGAAAGATTCTCCATGGATGTAGCCAAATTCCCAGAAAAATCGTCTTTGACATGGTAAAGGACATGAATAAAGGGCACTCATCCTGTCCTACTACTCAAAGAGCTGATGCTCGAAAATGATGTCTGTGAGTATGGCTTAGAAGCAGTCCTCATACAGGACCCATTGCATATGCAAGCCATTCCCTTTCAGACACAAAATTATGCACAGATAGAGAAGGAAATATTTGCAGTCATCTATGGACTGAAACAATATCACCACTACACCCACGCAAGACCACAAACCATTGGTTTTGATATGCTAAAAACCTGACAAGAATACCAAGATTCCCTCAGAATCCTCTGCTGCATGTACAGTACTACAACTTTGAAATAAAATACAAACCAGTAGCAGATCCACTCTCACAGATACCAACTAATAAACAAAAGGCAGAAGAGCTCATGACAGTGAACAACCTCTCAATGCTGCACAACCCATACAAGATGACAGACTTGCACAAATTCAATGGAAGATTCAGCA